>JAWDGP010003866.1:327500-410000 GCA_033675545.1 Elysia crispata | reverse complement strand
GTCCCATACATAGAATGATCATTAGGAGTTAATCTCTAGTATGGATATGACGAGGGTAGGATAAATGTCCCATACATAGAATGATCACTTGGAGTTAATCTCTAGTATGGATATGACGAGGGTAGGATAAATGTCCCATACATAGAACGATCACTTGGAGTTAATCTCTAGTATGGATATGGCGGGGGTAGGATAAATGTCCCATACATAGAATGATCACTTGGAGTTAATCTCTAGTATGGATATGGCGGGGGTAGGATAAATGTCCCATACATAGAATGATCATTTGGAGTTAATCTCTAGTATGGATATGACGAGGGTAGGATAAATGTCCCATACATAGAATGATCATTTGGAGTTAATCTCTAGTATGGATATGACGAGGGTAGGATAAATGTCCCATACATAAAATGATCACTTTGGAGTTAATCTCTAGTATGGATATGGCTGGGGTAGGATAAATGTCCCATACATAAAATGATCACTTTGGAGTTAATCTCTAGTATGGATATGGCGGGGGTAGGATAAATGTCCCATACATAGAACGATCACTTGGAGTTAATCTCTAGTATGGATATGGCGGGGGTAGGATAAATGTCCCATACATAGAATGATCATTAGGAGTTAATCTCTAGTATGGATATGACGAGGGTAGGATAAATGTCCCATACATAGAATGATCATTAGGAGTTAATCTCTAGTATGGATATGGCGGGGGTAGGATAAATGTCCCATACATAGAATGATCATTAGGAGTTAATCTCTAGTATGGATATGACGAGGGTAGGATAAATGTCCCATACATAGAATGATCACTTGGAGTTCATCTCTAGTGGCGACGTTTGTCGCATAGATAGGGGGATGAGGGAGACTGTCGATGTCCGGTTGACCAGCCAGATCTCTTTGACCGCTTAGGCTTGTCTGCGATCTTGGGCCATGACGACCGGCGCGAATGTTTTATTTGACCAGGCGATGACCGTCGATGAACTCCAGGTTTTACCACAACTACACACGAGAATCAAAGAAGGACCCTGTGAGTTGTAAATTCCCATCCAAGCCACCGGTGTAAATGTTTCAAGCGCATTCTTCAAGCCGCTTTAGTCTGGGGCACCGAAGATATCCTTTCAGTTGACTTTCTGCAGCCTTGTCCGACAGAGAAAAGCGAAAAATTGAACAAATGAAGAGAATCTATGCAGAGAAAGAGACCTGGCCAATTAAGCAGTGCCATTGTTCACATGATGCAAAAGAATTGGCTGAAAATTGTTGTCGCAGTTATTTCCAAGCTGCTATTGCTGTGGAGAATGTGCGCCGATTAATGGAAAAAAACCTGAAAAAAAGGGACAAATTTGATTTTTAAAAAAATTGTTTTGCACATTTCATTTAATTCGTTCTCCGCCCTTAAAGACCAAGCTCCAAACGTATTATATACTATTATTCTCGGGGCTGGCCACTGACATGAGAGACAGAGTGCAAGTGTAACGCTGACAGGAACTACTGACCTCCGTAGACTTCGATCTCGCAGATGTACAAACTATTCGACTGTTTCAGGTTCTCGACGACGATCATGTAGACCAGCGGCATTTCGTGAAGGAAGAATTTCAGTTGTGGCTCATCACTGTGGGATTTCACCGTGAACTTGGCATCCAACTCCAGGAACTTGCTGCCGAAAAACGTCAGCCCGAAGGAGTCTTCAACATCGTTGCAGCATTCTGAGGGGGAACAAAAAAACAACCAAAACCCGTTGAGGCTGTCCTGGACAGGCCTGGCCACGCTCGCGTGTCATAACGACCATTGCTGAAGCGCGCTTCGACGCTTTCTGCCTTCGAATTTAACCTTTGACCCCAGCTATATGTGGCGTGAAAAATCTTCGTTTTCGGTGCCTTTATGTAGGCAACTTGATAAATGTGCACTGAAAACTCAGAGATTCAGATTTGGATCCGCTCAGGGGGAAAAAAAAGTTTTATCTGTTCTTTTTTTAAATTGTTGCATATATCTTTCTTTACGGTTATTTCAAATAGAGTCATTTAGTTACATGTATCATAAACGGATGAAGTGGACAGTTTCAAGTACTTTCACCCCTTGTTCTGTGGTTGTATAAATTTTCTATGCTTGTTAGGAATTTTAGTTTAACGGATCTACGAAACTTTTAACAGTGAACCTCTGGATTTGTCTTTGAGTATCAGAAATATCTGAGTGATGAGTGTAAATTACCACCCTCGAGACATAAAGAAAGATACATGTGTTTATAGTCAGTCTTTTGTGAGGCGCACTAGCAGGACACAGCGCAAAATAGCTGTGCATGGGTGATATTCGCATGCGAGTTTGCAGATCGAAAATAATTGAAAAAAAAAAAACCTAAAGACCACAATTGTTGTCCTACTAGAATCTGATGCGTTCACAAGGTAGAAATGAATAGAGGTGAGGTCCAGGGCGGAGTCGAGCACGAGGTACAGCTCGCTGTGGTCCGGGCGGGCGGAGAACGGCAAGCAGGAGCCCGCGGAAACCGGCCAGGTGATGCCGTCCACCACACTGCTAGCAGACGCGAGAGCCGAGCCAGGGTCAAGGCCGGCCGTGGAGTCCGGGCCCCTGTAGAAGATACGCTGCTTCAAAGCCACATTTCGACCTAGAAGGTGAAAATATGGGAAAAAAACATTGCTGTGCGCTGCCTTGTCATGAAAAAAAAAAAGGAAGATTTTTTATAAACTGGGAAGAACGGCAATGAACAAGTTAGGACAAGATTTTTGTTGTTGTTGTTGTTTTCTTGTTGTTGTTTTTTTTTGTCATTTAAATATCACCCTCTAGGAAAAAGGAAAAAAAATAATAACCCATGTAAAACGATTTTTCATTTGCCTTAAGATTTTTCCTTTTTATTTTTGTCATTTAAATATTACCCACTAAGAAAAAAAAACTCATAACCCATGTAAAACGATTTTTCATTTTTCTTAAGATTTTTTTTTCTTGTCATTAAAATATCACCCACTAGAAAGGGGGAAAAAATTCATAACCCTTGTAAAAAGATTTTTCATTTTCCTTAAATTTTTTTTTTTTTCGGGGAGCGAATGTCAGAACTTTGGCAACCGAACTGTTTTTTTTTTTAACACACAAGGTTTCGAAAGGTGCAGGTTAAATTCGAGTGAAGAAAATGTTAGCAGCGTATAGCATTGACAGAATGAATGTTGGCGAACTTATATTGTTGGCAGAATGAATGTTAGCGAACTTATATTGCTGACAGAGAATGTTAGCGAACTTATATTGCTGACAGAGAATGTTAGCGAACTTATATTGTTGAAAGAAAATATTAGCGAACTTATAGCGTTGACAAATAATGTTAGCGAACTTATAGCGTTGACAGATAATGTTAGCGAAATTACATTGTTGACAGACAATGTCAGCAAACTTATAGCGTTGACAGAGAATGTATGCGAACTTATAGCGTTGATAGAGAATGTATGCGAACTTATAGCGTTGACAGAGAATGTATGCGAACTTATAGCGTTGATAGAGAATGTATGCGAACTTATAGCGTTGACAGAGAATGTATGCGAACTTATAGCGTTGACAGAGAATGTATGCGAACTTATAGCGTTGATAGAGAATGTATGCGAACTTATAGCGTTGACAGACAATGTCAGCAAACTTATAGCGTTGACAGATAATGTTAGCGAAATTATATCGTTGACAGAGAATGTATGCGAACTTATAGCCTTGACAGACAACGTCAGCAAACTTATAGCGTTGACAGATAATGTTAGCGAAATTACATTGTTGACAGAGAATGTATGCGAACTTATATCGTTGACAGACAATGTCAGCAAACTTATAGCCTTGACAGACAATGTCAGCAAACTTATACCGTTGACAGACAATGTCAGCAAACTTATAGCGTTGACAGAGAATGTATGCGAACTTATAGCCTTGACAGACAACGTCAGCAAACTTATAGCGTTGACAGAGAATGTCAGCAAACTTATAGCGTTGACAGACAATGTCAGCAAACTTATAGCGTTGACAGAGAATGTATGCGAACTTATAGCGTTGACAGACAATGTCAGCAAACTTATAGCGTTGACAGACAATGTCAGCAAACTTATAGCGTTGACAGAGAATGTCAGCAAACTTATAGCGTTGACAGACAATGTCAGCAAACTTATAGCGTTGACAGACAATGTCAGCAAACTTATAGCGTTCACAGAGAATGTATGCGAACTTATAGCGTTGACAGACAATGTCAGCAAACTTATAGCGTTGACAGAGAATGTATGCGAACTTATAGCCTTGACAGACAACGTCAGCAAACTTATAGCGTTGACAGAGAATGTCAGCAAACTTATAGCGTTGACAGACAATGTCAGCAAACTTATAGCGTTGACAGAGAATGTATGCGAACTTATAGCGTTGACAGACAATGTCAGCAAACTTATAGCGTTGACAGACAATGTCAGCAAACTTATAGCGTTGACAGAGAATGTATGCGAACTTATAGCGTTGACAGACAATGTCAGCAAACTTATAGCGTTGACAGACAATGTCAGCAAACTTATAGCGTTGACAGACAATGTCAGCAAACTTATAGCGTTGACAGACAATGTCAGCAAACTTATAGCGTTGACAGACAATGTCAGCAAACTTATAGCGTTGACAGACAATGTATGCGAACTTATAGCGTTGACAGAGAATGTATGCGAACTTATAGCGTTGACAGAGAATGTATGCGAACTTATAGCGTTGACAGAGAATGTATGCGAACTTATAGCGTTGACAGACAATGTCAGCAAACTTATAGCGTTGACAGACAATGTCAGCAAACTTATAGCGTTGACAGAGAATGTATGCGAACTTATAGCGTTGACAGAGAATGTATGCGAACTTATAGCGTTGACAGACAATGTCAGCAAACTTATAGCGTTGACAGACAATGTCAGCAAACTTATAGCGTTGACAGACAATGTCAGCAAACTTATAGCGTTGACAGAGAATGTCAGCAAACTTATAGCGTTGACAGAGAATGTATGCGAACTTATAGCGTTGACAGAGAATGTATGCGAACTTATAGCCTTGACAGACAACGTCAGCAAACTTATAGCGTTGACAGACAATGTCAGCAAACTTATAGCGTTGACAGACAATGTCAGCAAACTTATAGCGTTGACAGACAATGTATGCGAACTTATAGCGTTGACAGACAATGTCAGCAAACTTATAGCGTTGACAGACAATGTCAGCAAACTTATAGCGTTGACAGACAATGTATGCGAACTTATAGCGTTGACAGACAATGTCAGCAAACTTATAGCGTTGACAGAGAATGTTAGCAAACTTATAGCGTTAACAGACAATGTCAGCAAACTTATAGTGTTGACAGACAATGTCAGCAAACTTATAGCGTTGACAGAGAATGTATGCGAACTTATAGCGTTGGCAGACAATGTCAGCAAACTTATAGCGTTGACAGAGAATGTATGCGAACTTATAGCGTTGACAGAATGAATGTTAGCGACTTTATAATGTCAAATAAACTAACATGTTAAAGAATTTTTCGTTTAATCGCAACTTCTCGGTTTTAGCACCAGTATAATCATTTTCGTTTTTTTCTTCAATATTTTTATCAGGGCATTTTAACTTCTTCGTTTTCTTTTTCTTCTTCTTCTTCTTCTTCTTCTTCTTCTTCTTCTTCTTCTTCTTCTTCTTCTTCTTCTTCTTCTTCTTCTTCTTCTTCTTCTTCTTCTTCTTCTTCTTCTTCTTCTTCTTCTTCTTCTTCTTCTTCTTCTTCTTCTTCTTCTTTTCTTTTTTTTTTAACATGAAAAAAGAACATGTATGATCATTTTTGGTACTAAAGAAGTTGGGTGTGGGTCTCACCTAAACTGATCTCGATAGAGCACAAATAATCGGTGCCATCGCCGATTATGACGATGCTGCTTACGAAACTCCTCGCGGAGCAGGACACCTGCGTGGTGTAGACCTCGCCAAAGCTGTTCGGTGCGGAAACCAATGTGTTACGGCGGCAATAGGCCGTCGGCCCGCCTTGCTCGAAGTACTGGACACTGGTTGCTTTCAGCTTCTCTGTCACAGAATGGAGACAAAATACCGAGAGTGTGCGTGGGTGACACAGAGACAGAGATAGAGAGAGAGAGAGAGAGAGAGAGAGAGAGAGAGAGAGAGAGAGAGAGAGATAGCCAGAGAGAGAGAGAGAGAGAGAGAGAGAGAGAGAGAGAGAGAGACACACAGAAACATGCGAAGAGAGAGAGAGAGAGAGAGAGAGAGAGAGAGAGAGAGAGACAGAGATAGCCAGAGAGAAAGAGACAGAGAGACACACAGAAACACGCGAAGAGAGAGAGAGAGAGAGAGAGAGAGAGAGAGAGAGAGAGAGAGAGAGAGAGAGAGAGAGAGAGAAATGTTTGTTTTAAAACTTATTAACAAGTCCGAGAGATACAGGGTCCATTCATTAACTTCATTTGTCCAGATGTCTGCCTAGTCTCGCTCGAAAGTTTGTCATCTATGAGGGAGAAATAATATTTCACCTGCATTGCGGCCTAAAAATTTAAAGCAGTTTAAAGAGAAACGAAACACGAGCGTGCGACGTTTGAAGTCGCTCAAAGATAGCAAAGATCTTCACGAGGAATGTTTGTGTTTGTGTTTTTGGGCCACAAGTGCCAAATGGCGCGTGCTCGTTACTGTAACTTGGGAATCCGGAGTTACATTTCGCACTCTGAGGCTATACCAGTGATTTCCTATCCTACACTCTGAACTGTTCGTTCATCTTGCCACACGTGGATTCTTGGAACAAAGTATATATGACGACATGAAACAGCAGCACTGTGACCAAGCAAAGAAAGAAAAGATTAAATATTATCTTTTGATTGGGTCTGTCCTAAGCAGCAGAGAGGGAGAGAGAGAGAGAGAGAGAGAGAGAGAGAGAGAGAGTGTGTGTGTGTGTGTGTGTACACTTGTTATGATTCCCCTGTGTCGATCTGTCAAAATAGCGGGTCGCAAAACTCCGCCTAGACGAGAAAGCCGTTACAAAGAGAAGAGTTATGCTACTCGGTTTATTAAAGTTCTATGCAGGGGGAATTTCTTGTAAACGTGTGAAAAGAAATAAGGACCAGACTAATTGTTGTGGAAAATCATTTACATCGAGTTAATCGTTTTCCTTAATTTCTTGCTAATTTGTTTTTTTTTTTTTTTTTTTTTTTCAACAGCTCACATTTTTACGTTGCCGAACTGTTTAAGAATACGATGGCGGTACGGCGTGATGCAAAATGAAATTTTATCCAAGGCCAGAGCATAAAGCAGCTTACCTTCCGAGCTGGCGCTCAACACGAGCCAGGCCAGACGGATGGGCGGGAGAAAGCGCGCCGTGAGAACTCGGCTGGCGTTGGAGTTGCACGTGCCAGGGTCGCCGTCGGTGGCCCATGCGGGCAGGCCGGAGGTGGCCATACCTGGGGAAGGTGCTTAGCAACTTGGTAAATCCGAAAAGAAAAGCAAAATACACCACACTTGGAGGACAACTTGGTATAATTAACAAAGGATGCAAAAGGACGCGTTGCGTTTGTAAATAAAGAGACTAAAAAGACTCCATCGTAATACTTAAGGAGAGACTATATCTGGGTGTGTGTGTGTGTGTGTCTTCTCCTCCCCCCCTCTCTTTCTCTATTTATCTATCTATCTCTCTATCTATCTATATCTCTCTATCTCTCTATATTTCTCTCACCCTCTCTCTCTCTCTCTCTCTCTCTCTCTCTCTCTCTCTCTCTCTCTCTCTCTCTCTCTCTCTCTCTCTCTCTCTCTCTCTCTCTTTCACTTCGGCTTAAAGCTAACAGGACATTTTTAAGCCTAAGTACGAAAGAATGAAAAGGGGAATTCCCCTTCCTAATTTTATTTTATTTTTTAATTGAGAAAATAACACTGACACTTTGTAAACACTACATGCACTGTTAATAATTATGTTGTCATGCCTGGGGACTATAAATTTTGCTTCCTCGATATTTCTCGTTTGTGATTGGGATGATGAAAAACTATTATATCTCTCCATTCCTCCTTCACCCCCCCCCCCCCTCTTTTTTTCCCCAATTGCCGCCCCCGCCCCCTATTTTCCTCCCATCCTCCATTCTCTTCCGTTTCCCCAATCCTTACCAATACACGTACTACTAAAGGGGAACCAATCTGCAATTTTACGGAAAGCTAGGTTAATGTAGGGTAATTTCCCTTAAATTACCCTTGTTTATTTTCATGTTTTGGTTTAATTTCATACTATACATTTAATTTTTTGTTTTTTTGTATTTTTTTTTAACCATTAACTAAAATTTTCATGTAGCAGGGCCCCAGCCGATATCGCTGTCATTTGAACAGAGCAGTAGCTTGATATAAATCTAGAATCTGGATCTAATAAATTAGTTCTATCTGTCCTTGTTCTCCTTGGAATCTCCCTCTGAACCTCAATATATCCGATGAAAATTTCGCCATAGCGCCCCCCTCCCCCACGCTACCTTCTCGTCATCAACCAAAATAAAGTTTGAGCAAAAGGTACTGTTTAGTTTGTAAGAAAAGGCTTCCTTTATCTTTTCTCTTTTGTCTCTAATCTAACATTTAAGAGGCACTATCTTGAATTTAAGATGCCATTCAATGGTCATGATCAAGACGTAGGCCATAACTGTATGGATTGGGTTTGATCTAACTTTTGGAGACTGAACTTAGTGTAAATTAAGCCACAATGACAATTGACGCTTATCTTTTATTGCAAAACAGAATACCGTTGACGTGCTCATCGCAGTAAGTTTTCATAGCTTTTGGTGCTTGTGTTAAGAAAATATCCCAACTCTCGCAAATTAAGTAAATATTAAAAACAAAAATTGCATTTCTATTTTGTTGGTGTTTTTTTTTTTTAATTGCAATACAATATTATATACTTTGATGTTGTTGGTTTGACCTTGTTTGTTTTGCCTTTTTTTTCTTTTTTTAATAAATGTTACTATCGAGCCTGTAATTCAAAAGAAGAATTTACCGGTAGTCGATTTATTTGGTTTTGATTTTGTTTTTTTAAATTCTTGTCTTTTATTTTACGCGTGACTTGCAGTTTTGATCACCTTATGACATGTGCTAGACGTTGAATTTATTTTTTTTTTGATAATTTTTTTCTCTCACGGTATTGACAACCAGGTCCAAACCATCCAGACAGACATTTGTGGGGACAGTGACCAGTGACTTGGTCACAGCCGGAGTTCGGTGGGTCACATCTGCACCGGAAGTGACATTTCGAGCCGAACCAGACATCCGAGGAGCATGTAGTTGGTTCACCTGGGGAGACCCGCACAGGGGATCATTATTAGTATTGGAATGGTTTACTGGTGGTGTTTGTACGGAGGGGAGTGGGGGGTAGGGTGGGGGGGGGGGAAGTGGTGACAGATGGGGAAACCCGCACAGGGGATTATTATTAGTATTGGAATGGTTTACTGGTGGTGTTTGTACGGAGGGGAGTGGGGGTAGGGTGGGGGGGGGGAAGTGGTGACAGATGGGGAGACCCGCACAGGGGATCATTATTAGTATTGGAATCGTTTACTGGTGGTGTTTGTACGGAGGGGAGTGGGGGGTAGGGTGGGGGGGGAAGTGGTGACAGATGGGGAAACCCGCACAGGGGATTATTATTAGTATTGGAATGGTTTACTGGTGGTGTTTGTACGGAGGGAGTGGGGGTAGGGTGGGGGGGAAGTGGTGACAGATGGGGAGACCCGCACAGGGGATTATTATTAGTATTGGAATGGTTTACTGGTGGTGTTTGTATGGAGGGGAGTGGGGGGTAGGGTGGGGGGGGAAGTGGTGACAGATGGGGAAACCCGCACAGGGGATTATTATTAGTATTGGAATGGTTTACTGGTGGTGTTTGTACGGAGGGAGTGGGGGTAGGGTGGGGGGGGGGGGGAAGTGGTGACAGATGGGGAGACCCGCACAGGGGATTATTATTAGTATTGGAATGGTTTACTGGTGGTGTTTGTATGGAGGGGAGTGGGGGGTAGGGGGGGGGTGGAGTGGTGACAGATGGGGAGGTCCGCACAGGGGATCATTATTAGTATTGGAATGGTTTACTGGTGGTGTTTGTACGGAGGGAGTGGGGGTAGGGTGGGGGGGGGGAAGTGGTGACAGATGGGGAAACCCGCACAGGGGATTATTATTAGTATTGGAATGGTTTACTGGTGGTGTTTGTACGGAGGGAGTGGGGGTAGGGTGGGGGGGGAGTGGTGACAGATGGGGAGGTCCGCACAGGTGATCATTATTAGTATTGGAATGGTTTACTGGTGGTGTTTGTACGGAGGGAGTGGGGGGGAGGGGGGGGTGGTGACAGATGGGGAGGTCCGCACAGGGGATAATTATTAGTATTGGAATGGTTTACTGGTGGTGTTTGTATGGAGGGAGTGGGGGGGGAAGTGGTGACAGATGGGGAGGTCCGCACAGGGGATCATTATTAGTATTGGAATGGTTTACTGGTGGTGTTTGTACGGAGGGAGTGGGGGGTAGGGGGGGGGAGTGGTGACAGATGGGGAGGTCCGCACAGGGGATTATTATTAGTATTGGAATGGTTTACTGGTGGTGTTTGTATGGAGGGAGTGGGGGGGGGGGAGTGGTGACAGATGGGGAGGTCCGCACAGGGGATCATTATTAGTATTGGAATGGTTTACTGGTGGTGTTTGTACGGAGGGAGTGGGGGGTAGGGGGGGGGGGGTGGTGACAGATGGGGAGGTCCGCACAGGGGATCATTATTAGTATTGGAATGGTTTACTGGTGGTGTTTGTATGGAGGGAGTGGGGGGTAGGGGGGGTGGTGACAGATGGGGAGACCCGCACAGGGGATCATTATTAGTATTGGAATGGTTTACTGGTGGTGTTTGTACGGAGGGAGTGGGGGGTAGGGGGGGGTGGTGACAGATGGGGAGACCCGCACAGGGGATTATTATTAGTATTGGAATGGTTTACTGGTGGTGTTTGTATGGAGGGAGTGGGGGGTAGGGGGGTGGTGACAGATGGGGAGACCCGCACAGGGGATTATTATTAGTATTGGAATGGTTTACTGGTGGTGTTTGTACGGAGGGAGTGGGGGGTAGGGGGGGGGGGGTGTTGACAGATGGGGAGACCCGCACAGGGGATTATTATTAGTATTGGAATGGTTTACTGGTGGTGTTTGTAAGGACGGAGTGCTGGGAAGGGGGGGGGTGGTTACAGATGGTGAGACCCGCACAGGGGATTATTATTAGTATTGGAATGGTTTACTGGTGGTGTTTGTACGGAGGGAGTGGGGGGTAGGGTGGGGGGGGAGTGGTGACAGATGGGGAGGTCCGCACAGGGGATCATTATTAGTATTGGAATGGTTTACTGGTGGTGTTTGTACGGAGGGAGTGGGGGGTAGGGGGGGTGGTGACAGATGGGGAGGTCCGCACAGGGGATCATTATTAGTATTGGAATGGTTTACTGGTGGTGTTTGTATGGAGGGAGTGGGGGGTAGGGGGGGGGTGGTGACAGATGGGGAGACCCGCACAGGGGATCATTATTAGTATTGGAATGGTTTACTGGTGGTGTTTGTACGGAGGGAAGTGGGGGTAGTGTGGGAGGGGGGGTGACAGATGGGGAGGTCCGCACAGGGGATCATTATTAGTATTGGAATGGTTTACTGGTGGTGTTTGTATGGAGGGAATTGGGGGTAGGGTGGGATGGGGGGGTGACAGATTGGGAGGTCCGCACAGGGGATCATTATTAGTATTGGAATGGTTTACTGGTGGTGTTTGTACGGAGGGAGTGGGGGGTAGGGGAGGGGGGGGGGTGACAGATGGGGAGGTCCGCACAGGGGATCATTATTAGTATTGGAATGGTTTACTGGTGGTGTTTGTACGGAGGGAATTGGGGGTAGGGTGGGAGGGGGGGGTGACAGATGGGGAGGTCCGCACAGGGGATCAGTATTAGTATTGGAATGGTTTACTGGTGGTGTTTGTATGGAGGGGAGTGGGGGTAGGGTGGGGGGGGGGGAGTGGTGACAGATGGGGAGACCCGCACAGGGGATCATTATTAATATTGGAATGGTTTACTGGTGGTGTTTGTACGGAGGGAGTGGGGGTTATGGGGGGAGTGGTGACAGATGGGGAGAATATGAGAGAGAGAGAGAGAGAGAGAGAGAGAGAGAGAGAGAGAGAGAGAGAGAGAGAGAGAGAGAGAGAGAGAGAGAGACAGGCACACAACTTTATAACTACGGGACTCAAAAAGAAACAACACAATTATAGATTTAACATATAAACGTTTCGCCTTTATTGTGGCTTCATCAGATTGTGTGTAGAAAAAAATGACTAACAAATAATACAAAACATTGGGAGAGCTGGGCTCAGACGGGACAAATGATTGGTTGTTTTGAGGGGCAGTGCGCAGAATGCTTCAAGGTTCCATGCAATGGCTAGGGATAGTGATGGCAGAGGGCGTGACCTCGTTGATATGAGGGCAAGATAAGGCTGGAGCGCTAGTAGAGAGAGAAAGAGAAAGAGAGACAGACAGACAGACACATAGACAGACAGAGGAATAAAGAGACGGAGAGAGAGAGAGAAGGGGGGGGGGGGGGAGGGATGGAGGAAAATAGAGATTTAACAAGCTACCATAGTAATGTGCGTACATCTATGCTTATAACTCAGGGATGGAGGAAAATAGAGATTTAACAAGCTACCATCGTAATGTGTGTACATTTATGTTTATAACTCAGTTATAAGGATTGTTTGATTTTTGGAACCAATCATGGGAGCCCAACCTACTATAGATAGCTCAAAGTGACATGAACAGGTTAAAGTTACTTACACTACAGTTTTCCATTGTTTAAAATTTCGAAATACTGGGCCTAATGTTCCATAGAAACAAACTGATATACTTTATTTTGGTCCTGTTGTGTTGTTGTTTTTTTATGTTTGTTTGTTCTTTTTGGTTTTGTTCTTTTTGACCAAATTAAGGATCAAGGGAACATTTTGTTTCCACTGCCGATTGGAGTATCACATCGATTCCCCCCCCCAAATGTTGTTTGTCAAAATCTTGTCGGACCAAAAAATATATAAAGGAAGAAGACATATGTCTCCTCCATGAACGATAAGTATACGTTACTACATGTTCTGCAGGATTCATTTTTAATATAGAAATCACAACATTTTGAACTGCTAGAGGGCTGCAATAACACCAAGTCTCCTCGTTACCCTTTTCGTTTTCAAGCATTTTCTTTTTTTTCCACGTGCCGGGATATTCAAAATTTAAATAAGGTTTTATTGTTATACAATATTTCTTTCAATACTGTGTGTCGTTTCGTATTTTCCCAGGGTAAAGAGGGAGGAGGGGGTGGAGGTGTACACATTCAACTATAGATAATCTGTCTTATCGGGAGAGGGTGAGGGGTCACCTCTCTCTCACGAGAAGCGGGCTGGTTTAATAGTTTTCTTTGAAAGAAATTATCTAATGAAAGATGGGAAACATAGGCAGGGAATCTTCTTAACAGACTGTAAAACCAAATAAGATATTATTCTCTGGCTATCATATATATATATATATATATATATATATATATATATATATATATATATATATATATTGTATTCCATATGTATGTGAACTGGTCTGGTCATGGTGATGGCTTTTTACTCAAGGGAGTAGACTGGACTTCTGCTTGTTTTGTGTGCTGTATTTTCTAACAATAGTGGGCGACAGATTTAGATTCTAAACTTATTGTATTAGCTCTCGCCATTTTTTTTTTAAAATAATAGACGTTATAGGTGCTGGAATTACTACATTGAAGTTAACGGCATAGTTACCTTGACTTGTCGATGCCAAGCAGCAAACGACCAATAAAATTGGAGCATAAACGTTCGACTTTTTGTCCAATATAATGCGCATACTACTTTCTAACGCGATTCAGATTTAGAGAGGAGCCATTTCTGTCTAGATATAGATCTGGCCCACGACCAGGAGTCTATATCTAGATTGATTCACATGATGCTCGAGCCAGAAGTGATCTTGCCAGTGATTTAGCTCTAGAGTTAAATTTTTGGCCTTGCCGTTTCTTTCTCCAGTGATTTATTTAATTACAAATAAAAAAGATATAACGTTGACGCTCAGATGTTTTCTTCTTGACCACATTATTTTGAATCTAGATGTTCAGCTTCTCTAAATATACATTTCTATAAAGCAGTTATGATAAGACATGATCAACGAAAATGGAATTCACGTTTTGTCTAAGCTGATCTACAACTTGCTGAGAAGTTAATGGAAGACCTTAATCTTTAGTTTTAGGTTTTAGACACCGCTATACTCTCCCAGTGCTCTGTGGTGCTCCATAAAATTATTCCAAAGCGGACATTTCCTTTTTTTTTTAGAGGGTTGAGATATCAGCTCTGTTGATGTTCTACTGATACAACGGAAAACTTGCAGCAGAAAAAAAAATGATAGTTACATCGTTCTTAAAGCATCTAAATATGACGGTAAAAGAGTTGACAATGTTTAACATTTGCAATTAAAAAAAATATCGTGTTATATAATTATATATTTATGCGCATATGACTTATATCTTATTCTTTAAAAGAAAAAAAAAGACTTATCTGAAACGTCTGGGAAATCATAAACTATCTAAACAGATAAGAAACTCATTAATAAGTTTTGGAGTGTGGAGTGAGTAGTACCATCGATGGATTTGTCAAGGGACCATAATACACTCCCCTCCCTTCCCCCCCCCCCCCCCCCGCAAAAAAAGAAGAAGAAAAAGAATGTTCACTCACGAAAAGTTTGACTATTTGAGACATATGAAATGTCCAAGATGAAAGCTTGAAATTGTTATATTTATTGGTTGTTATTACTGAAATAACGATGTCATAGATAGCTGGTTACAAGTTGCTATTTTTGCTCACGTTCACAATATGATTCGAGGGAGCACTCGCAAAATGAATATAAACAAATTAAGTTGGATCTCATATGAAGTAAAATTAATCTTATCTTTCTAGAACCATAACCATGCTATGCCAATGCAGAACATTATCCTTATTTCAGAGAATCGTTAGGCATATTTTTTTTTAAAACAAAGAATAAGATTTGCCATAAGTTTGCATGGAGATCTGCTATTAGTAAGAAACCCTTTAAAAATGTTCTAGTTGAAAGCACTAGAGCCAAAGAGCAAATATGAGACGACAAAACAAGTTGGGCAGATGACAAGTTTTCTAGTCAAAAAACATAAATAAGCAATTCTGTGTTTTCTTACACAATAGTTTAAAAAAAACAAAAAAAAAAAACCTAGCAATGACGATACTAAAGCAACGTGCATTAAATACCATATCATTGAAAAAGACATTGTATTTTATGCAACATTATATAAGAAATACAATATATATATATATATATATATATATATATATATATATATATATATATATATATATAAGCGTATGCGAATAGTGTTACGTTTCGAATAATTCTCTAAATGTTGGCAGCTGCGATGGTGGTACGGTATGTGATGTGGTTATATGCTCGGATTTTGCTTTACTTATTTTACTTTATTTCTTATATTTTAATAATTATATTCGTTTGTATGATCCCACCGCCGTCATAAAAGTTTGATATATGGCTTAGCATTTTTTCAATACCCCCTTTCTCTCAGAGTCCACTCTACATTGCAAAGAACAATTTAAGGTCTATTTTTTTTCTTTTTTTTTTTGAAGAATTAGATAAAGGGTGGAATTTACCAAAACACCAAAAAGCTTCTTTTTTTTTTATTCAATTCTTTATTGAAATAAACGCAAAGGCTGAACGCAAGTTAGCTTGCATACCAAGAATCTATATTTCTTTTAAAACAACCCATTAAGTATACTTTTTCCAGCATACATTTAATTCTTTTTTTCAATACACCATGAATTGATTCTTAATATTGAAAACATAAATTGCTGAAAATATCAGATTGTTTTGAAAATCTAGAGCTATATCTATTAATAATTAATAAAATAACAATCCCACAATGGTGTGGTCAGCCGAACAATTTTTGATGGCCTTTTTTTTTTTTATATATATATAAAGCTTTTTAGCAAGGGAGAACAAATTAGGCAAGTACAGAAATTCAAATACCTAGGATATACATTGACATCTGACGGTAAATGCAGGACTGAAATTAAGAAGAGAATAGCCATTGCAAAGGCTTCTTTCCAAAAAATGAGCACCATTCTTAAAAATAGAAATATATCATTTTCAACCAAATTGAAGGTTTTGAAAACATATGTGTGGTCTATACTTTTATATGGATGCGAAACTTGGACAATAACTGCAGGAACCAAGAAAAATTTAGAGGCAGCGGAAATGTGGTTCTACAGGAGAATGTTAAAAATATCATGGAAAGAAAAGAGGACAAACGAATCGATATTAGAAGAAACGAACCAAGAGAGATCCCTCATAAAAACAATAAGGAAAAGGCAACTGAAATTTTTAGGCCACATATGTCGCCATAAGGGACTGGAATTTTTATCTCTTACAGGCAAGATAGAAGGTACAAGAAGCAGAGGTAGACAAAGGATTACATTTCTTGATAGCTTGAGCTCTTTTGTGACAGAAAACAACAAAGACAACATATCCTTACTGCGGATGACGGAAGATAGGGACAGGTGGAGAATCATGATCGCCGATGTCTGTTCCAGACAGGGCATTTGAGAAGAATAAAGCTTTTATACCTTCTGCTTTAAAAGAGTAGTCAATGTTGCCGGTTTTGAAAAAAATATATTCCTTTGGCGCGCTCCTGAACTGCCTCAAGTTAAATATTTTCACTGGGTTTTAAAATTGTTTTTTGTTGTTTTTTTTAAGTAAATTTACATATTTTGAAAAAAATATTACGAAAGTACGCAATTAAAAACAAAATTACATCTATGCTCTTTATCTAAACTGCTGCAACAAAGTGCAATAATACTGGATTTAAGTGTAATAATGTTGGGTTTAAACCCATATCTCACATTCAAATCAAAGCAAAAAGTAATCATATAATACCTTGTATGTTGGTCTCTTTTGTAACTATAAAATTGTCGTGGGCCTCTTACATCTTCAAAAACTCTTACCTCCAAAACATTGGAGATTTGAAATTTAGAGTGAAACTGAACAATGATCTTATCTAAATCGACCAATTTTCAACAATATATTTTGCCAATGATATATCAATTGTCTCTAATCTCAATTCTGAATAAAATATAGTATAATTATAAGAAACCCATCTAAGTTTTATAGGTGAAAAGGTTTGATAAACTTATATTTCGGTATGACCGAAATCCTAATCTTTGGATTTTGACTTTTTACATGATATTTTCCTGGCATATGTCTTTTGCCAAATATGAGACAGTTTGACTGAAAGCGCAAGTCAGGTGGATGTGATTGCACTTGAAGTAGGTAGGTAACGTCTTGTTGGAAATTATCCAAGATTCCAATACTTGAAATGAATTCTGAATAAATATGACTAGCCAAGATCTATAGGGAGATAGTTTTCATGGTTAGATTTCATTTTTGAATCGCAAGTGTGCAACAAGTCCAAGACCATAAACACAGTACTCTGCCCTATTTTCGCAGCTATGGTCACTATACTCGTGGAGCGTGGAGGTCTATGTTGAGATTGGGCCAGTTTAAAAACATTTTAGTAGATATAGATCACCAGCTGTACTTAAAATAGAATGAGATGATAAGCTTTATTCTAGATGTAATTATAGGTAGAGTAAATAACATGATCGTGATGTAAATTATAGATCTTGATCCTAGAAAAGTAGAATCTCTATAGATCTATCTAGACTAGTCTCGGTGGGTTTGCTTCCGCCCTAATTGGACTCACCAGGCCGATTAGACCTACCCTTTTCAGAACATTTTGAAGCCACAAAATTTAGTGCAAAAATAGATCTAGTTTGGGCTTTGATTTGAATTTGTATGCGTTTCAGTCATGTATCAAGAATATCTATTATGCTAACGCTCGTTTCAATTGCAAATATCATAGTTTTCAAGTTAGTAAACAATTTGAAAGATCTAGATCTAGACTAGATTCTAGATATGTTGATCTAAGTTCTCAATCTGCTTTTTTTTTTTCTTAATTTGGACTACTAGAAGTAGGCCCTAATGAAACAAATCTCACTTGAGAGCTGTTAATTGTCCTCTCCATATCTTTATTGTCTAATCGATATCTAGATCTAAATCTAGATTTAGGTAGGCCTACGTTGTTACACTATCTAATGAGCTCATATTTTTGACGTGAAGTTATAATAAATTTAACTTAAATTCAGGGGTAAGTTTAATTTTTTTTTTCATTTACAAAATGGAATCCAGCGATGAGAATTTCTGTAAATTTTCATAATTCTGTGTATTTTGACAGGTTATGATAATTATATCTGTAGATCCTGCCCTTTTGCCTGGCAGAAATATTAGGGTGAAAAAGAAAGTGAAAGGATAATTGTATGTCAAGATTTTTCCATCTTCGAACAACAGTTTGTGAGAAAGGATCATAAAACAGTGCAATATCGATATTGTTTCTCTTTGTTCAATTGCACTTTTTCTAGATTTGCATTCAAGTTGAAACCATCCAAGATATTTTTGCTAAGGAATTATGTACTTATCTTCATTGGTCTGAAAAACTTCTTTCGTAAAAATCTTTCGAATGGGTATCATACTAATGGGAGCTTCATTAGTCGGGCCATAGAAAAAAAATTTTAGTTTTTGTATAGTGTAAATCATTTAAAAATAAATTACCATTTAAAAAAAACTAGTGCATCAATCTTAAGATACTTAACCAACAAACCCAATCAGAAGTCCTTCCCATCTTTCTCTCCATTGTCGTTATTTTCAGCAAAGGCCTTTTCTTATTTCTTCATCTGATAAAGTTTTTTTTTCCTGTAGATACATATATGGTATCCAGATCCATTCGAGATTCAAGATGGATTGGGAAATCCCACTCTAGAGTAAATCTAACTCTATGATCCTGAATCGGGCATTACATGAGACTATAAACTAGGCTGTTCAATGCGGTTGTATGTTTGAGAGCCACTTTGAAACTTCTCAAGAAAGTGGTTTTAAGCGCTTGATTTGTAATTTTAATTTTTACCTATTTTCATGATGCTCTTTTTATTTCAATGCATCTGCAGATAAACATATAGATTGTTTAAGGATGTTTTTAACCAGTTGCCTGCACTGTGTATGTACATCATATGGCTTATCTGAAGGGTGTCCCATTCGCTGTGTACATACGCTGTATGTGCTCGATATAGGAAGTTTTGTTTCGCAGCATTTAAAATCAATTTCGGTTTTCAAAGGATAAAAATAGTATCACTGGAAAGCTCAAGTTTTGCCTTAACTTTTAAAAGCACATGGTATCATCAAAGCCCGACAAAGAACATTTATCACATGTGAAACACACACAAAGCTGTTCCTGTGTTTGGCATGTAGAGTCTAGATCTAGCTCATATTGTATGAAAGAGCGTCAGCCTTGACTAGATCTAGATATTCATAGGCAAGCCATGGCTTAGCCTTTGAATTTGATATATATTTTTGGGTATCTATCGCTATTATTTCTACATCTAGAGTTGTAGCAAATTTTTACATGACAAACATATCCAGTCTCACAAAAATTTTCGTAGTATGGGGCAGAAAAAATTGTGTAGCAGTGAAGGGGTTAAATAATTTCAAATGTCGCATCTAAATCAGTGTGCATTATGTTTCCATAGCCTGCCTTTATGCTGTACATTATTTTAATGATGTACAATACTTGTGATTTTTACCCAAGTGGTAATGGTTGTAAAATGCTATATTTATTGTTAATGTGTTATTATAATTTCTGTGAAAAATGAAAATATGATGGGGTCAAAGGTGGCTTTGATTTAACTTGGCTTATATGGACTCATCCCATTTTAGCCCTACTGTACAATGTTTTCCAAAGATGAAACTGAAACCGAAACAGAAAATCTTGAGCAATTTCAAAGAAGGCCAGTGATATTTATTTGAACATGTTCTGGAAGTGCACAGATTCCTATGAAGGGACTTCGTATTTTTTTTCCAATCATTATGTAAAACAGTAATATTGTGACTACTCAGTGGCAACATAGGTATAGTCACTGGGGGAAGATTTTAATGAATAGAAACATGCCTCACTGTTAAGGGTATCAGTAAGAAAAATAAAATATTAAAATTCAGAATGTTTATATTTTGCCTTGGAGTAGCTTGTGCCTGGAATCTAGATTGCTATTAAAATTTTGTCTTGTCTTAATACAAGTAGATTCGAGAACTCAAGAACATAAGTCAGATTGGGATGTAAATATTTTGAATTGCTTAGACCGAAAGGCTCAGATCTTGAATCTGTATTTCTGAAGTGGATTGAATTAAGAATTAGATTAGATCTAGAGATCTCTAGCCTCTAACATCTGCTAAAACTAAAAGATAAAGTGTTTCTTTTAGAGAAAAAAAGATGTCACTGAAGGTAAAGTATGATTTCTATCGTGCTCCTACTCAGATAACTACAGATTTGTTGAATAAAGGGACTTATGGCTTCATTCAGTTATATTGATCAAATAAAAGTAATCTCAGTGAAAGGTGGGAGGAGGGAATATTAGCTTGGTACGAGAGATACCAAATGATATTTTTATCCTCTCTCATCTTCATCTTCAACCAATCGTAGTCAATCATGACCTTCCAGGCATCCCTATCCCTCTTGGCTTTCAGTGCATCTGTCACTCATCATACTTTTACTAGTTTTAGCCACTTTGTTAGTCCATCCAACATCTTTTTAAGCTGTTTTCCCCTGCTGTGTTTTCCTTCAATCATTCCAGTTGTCCCAGGATGTTCTAGTTTCTCTCTCCCCATCACATGACCGAAAAAGGTTGACTGGCATATATGCGTATTGCATTGTATTCATGAGCGATCTTTCCATGTCAGCTTCTTGTAACACTGTTTTGTTTGATTTTTGTAGTCCATGACATTTGTAGCATTCCCCATAGGAACCACATTTTTGTTGCCTCCAGTTCCTTTTGAAATTGTCCAGCATGAATCATACCTCAGAATGGGTTCAATATAGTACTCCAGCAATTTTCATCTTACTCAAATTTAAAAAAAATAACAGAACTGAAGACACAACGTCAGTATTTGGTGTGGAAAACACCAGGTCCCAGGTCCTCGGAATATACAGACGAGTCTGCTTATTTCGAAGTCATTCAGATAAAAAAAGGACTTCGAATTATCAGAATACATAGAAAATGTGGATGATAGATCAGAAATGTCGTACAAGTATGCGGGGGGGGGGGGGGGGATGGGGGTGGGCCAAACCCCTTTCTCTCTTGTAGCCTTATTGCAGACTCTTGCCTGTAACGTAGGTGGGCAAACACACACACACACCAGAATCACTTGCCGCGCGGAGCATAGCACTACGTGTACTTGAATAAAATAAAATACGCCAAATTCGCTTCGAATTAACCAGATCCTCATTTCAAAATTCGAACTAAACGATATTTTTTAATAAAGCTTAAATAGAGAAATATTCGGTAAAATTAAACGATTTCGAAATATCCAAGAATTTGAACCATCCGGATTCGAATTATTTGGACTCAACTGTATTTCAATCTGCTTCATACCTTATCCTGGAAAATCTCAGTATCGAAAAACACATGAATCTGCCAGGAAAAAACTTCCTGAGACAGACTTCAGCTTAGTTTATAATGAGTGTCTTGCGTGAACAGGCTTTGTTTGATAATTATAAATCCAAAAAGAAAAGCAAAAACACCACACTTGGAGGACAACTTATTATATTGATCATCCATATTCACGTGTATATCATTCATTGATTACAATACTGTTTAGTGTTACCACGATAATCCTACTTTACCACTCTAGGGCACTAAGAATCTACATCAGTGCATGTTTATTCTATCGAAGGAATAGTTCTGTAAGTACTATCCCTACAACCTTTACATGTATTGTTATCACCATTCATAATATACTATGATTAGTGTTAGTTGTTTAGAGGCACTGTTGAACCAGCACCACAGCCCAACGAAAAGCTCAAGAGAAAGAGAGAGGGGGGGGGGGTTAGAAAAATAAGGGCTCGGCGGTAACTAATATGACAGAATGAGGCACTGCAAAGAAAATAATGACTTGTAGAATCGAGATTTAAGAAAGATAGATAAAGGGAGAGATTGAAACACAGAATAAGAGAGCAATTAACAACATAAATATCTAAGCTGCTGTATACATATACTCATAATTTCATCATGTTTGTTAGTTATATTTCTATCAATTTATGTGAGAATTTGGATATATATAAGATCTTTCAATTGCCATCCCTGTCTAAATTACCACCTATTTATTAGAGACCCTTTACATGTCACCTTCTCACGTATCATTCTTCTACCCGTGCATCCCCATTCATTTGTCCCGTCTGAGCCCAGCTCTCCCAATATTTTGTATAACTTGTTAAAGTCATTTTTCCCTACTCACAATCTGATGAAGCTGCAATAAAGGCAAAACTTTTATATTTTATACCTATACTTGTGTTGTTTCTTTTTTTTAGTCCCGTAGTTTATAAAGTTTTGTGGCTGACTCTTTTTAAACCCTGTTTGTTAATTATGTAACTTAGTTACATTTGTATGGACAAGTGCTAATATTGTAATTGTGTTTCTGATTCCTTCACTTTTGCTGCTTTTTTTTTTTTAATTCAATGCCTGTAAAATTTTGTGCAGGTAGATATTTATCACATTTTTTTCTTGCATGAATTGTGAAATCTTTTTTTTTTTTTTTTTGCCAGAATCAATAAAAATCAAACATGAGTGAACCAGGGCAGGGTAGAGCCCGAGGGCGGGGTGGTCGCGGCAGAAGTCGACCACAGACAGCAGATCAACCTGCCCCTGGCCAAGCCCCACCTCCTTCGCAGCCCCTGCCACCGGTGAGTCTTTTTTTGATAATTTTATGCTGTTTCTTGAGTTTTTGCTGTTAATATAGGTACCATTGTATTGAAAGAAATTGCTTACCAGCACGCACTTTTATATACTGTCATTGGCCACGGCTATTGTGAAATAAATGAGCCTTTGAACGCTGGGCAGGTCCCCAAGTAAATGCAGTACAAAACACACCTGTTTAGTTATTAAATTAAATCTTTCTAGTGCTCCTTACATCTCTGTTGTGAAAGAAACCTTTGAATCATGTTAACTTAAAATTTGCAATTGCATTAGAAAAGTTAAAATTTTTATTAATTTGTCATAAAAGACGTTGATCAAGGAAAATCTGTGTAAGGTGATCATACTTGAGGACAAACAGTTGAAAATTCTTTCATCCTGTCCTTCTAAGGCATGCTGGAATAAGATAACCACGCAGCACCTACTTGATGATAGGATAAAGATTGATGATCGGATTTTGTAGAGTCATAAATTTTGCGTGATGGTTTTTTAGAATATCAATATTCTTTTAAATACATGTATTGTTCATTGTGTTGGTTTTTAAACAAAGCGTAACAATGAGTGAAAGTGTATTTCTAGTAAAGTCAAAATAATTGGTCTTTACACTTTATCCACATGATAATCATGTACCAAAAGTGAAGATAAATGATATTTACATTTCTCCCAAATATGTTACAGTTGTACAGTTGTGTGTATTTCACGACTGAACCTCACCTGGACTCTTCTAATTCTTTGTGAATTTTATGAACCAAACTCATTTCACTTTTAATTTTTAAAAAATAGCTTTTTGTGGAATTTTTTTTTTAATCACATCCCATGTAGTTTTTAAACCATTGGTTTTTTTTTTTTTATAAATTCAGTTTCCTCATTGAAAGGCAGTTTTTTATGCTCTAAGTTATATTTTTATTTAGGTTGAACAATCCTATATTCTAATGACACAAGTGTAAGATATAGCATTAGTTTTATTTTATTTTTAAGACAAAAGTGTCCCCAAATTGTTTGGCCATCTTTGGAGACAGGCTCAAGGCTCATTTGTATTTGTGCAAGGCAACAAATCCAAGTTCAACATAATGCCAACCACTGAGCAGACAGTGGAATCTTGAATGTCCTGTTGTGTACTTTGTCACTCTTAAACATCACCCAGGATTTATTGATCAACAGTTAATTTTGCTGCTTGATCTTAAGACTATTATTGTTCGCTATTTTTCTTCTCCTCGCCGAATAGTCTTAATACAATGCAGAATTAATCTATTTTAGTGCCTTATCAACTAATTGAAGATCTAACATTAGTCTATGGATCAAACTCTCGTCACACTCGTCAATGCATGAAAAAGTCAATATTCACTATCGACAGTATGATTTATATATATATATATATATATATATATATATATATATATATATATATATATATATATATGTGTGTGTGTGTGTGTGTGTATTATATGTATGTATGTATGTATACACGTAACGGACGGTAAGTACAGAACTAATAATTAGATGTTGACTTCTTTAGTTGTAATTACTGTTTTTTTGTTGTTTTTTTCTACCGAATGTCTTTCAGTAATTGAAGTTAACATCGTTTTACATCGTTAACATCGTGTCTTACTTTAGATTGGCTGTCTTTCCAAATTGCTAGATAACGTTAGCTCAACACTCTCTCTCTCTCTCTCTCTCTCTCTCTCTCTCTCTCTCTCTCTCTCTCTCTCTCTCTCTCTCTCTCTCTCTCTCTCGTTGTTGTTGTTGTGTTATTCAACTGTTGGGATGGCATTATTTTTCTCGTCAATCTGAAGGTATTATGTTCTTTGTACTAATGTTATTTTCAACCTGTTCTCAGTAAATGTCACGGTATGGCTAATTTTGTTGTGGGCTGCAGTGCACCGATAGCTAGCAAGATCAGAGCGTGTTACTAGGAAAGCATGACGTTGATAAAGCACCTTTTGCCATGTTTCCAAAGGAATTTTTACTTTCGCCAGATTTCCGAGAAATGGAGCCTCTATCGCTCCGCTCGCAGTAGCGTTCTTGCCTTGTCCTAGCTATAGACATAGCGTCAGCCGCGGCGGAGTTTGTTTCTGCGTATTTCCTGGAAGTGGTTGCCTCTTGGCTTAATCCATATACCGTACGTGTTGTTACGAGAGAGAGAGAGAGAGAGAGAGAGAGATTTATCGCCTTATATGAATAAAAATTCACAGTTTGCTAGCCTAAGGCACTAATTGAATTCATCTCGAAATGAAGAAGAAGAAGAAAAAAAAGGGGAAATATAAACTTGTACGTTTTTATTTTTTGTCTTATTAATATCGTCTCTTGCGTTGGCACCAACCTCACTATTCAATTTTTATTTACACTGTTTGCCTTGAATGTAGATCCCAGATTTATATATATATATATATATATATATATATATAAATATAAATTATATATATATATATATATACAGGTTCTATGTAATTATGACTCGCAGAGCGCGGGCATGTATACTGTCCCGAGACGTTTGAAAAGTCGAACGAGAAATAAAAACCATTTCCTAACGAGCTACCCAGCAACTTGATCTATGACGAGACCAAAGATGATAATAATATTATAATTACACTTCATTTGACAGATAAAATTCGTCTAATTTATTAATTATTACATGAGAAAAAAAAACCGTAGAAGAAAACGTTTAGACCTAGCCTCACTTTTTTCCCCCCTTACAGAACGGTGGAAAACTTAAAAGCGTTTTATGTAGCCTCGTTATAGCTGTCCGCTGAAGCATGGTTGACTCTCTCTCTCTCTCTCTCTCTCTCTCTCTCTCTCTCTCTCTCTCTCTCTCTCTCTCTCTCTCTCTCTCTCTCTCTCTCTCTCTCTCTCCATCCAATTGCAATGCGGATGTTCCTGTTTTGAGGACCGCATCAGTGCCTCTCCAGCTGATCGGCTATCCGCCCTGCCATGGTCTGTTTGTCGCTTTCATAGTGAGAGGCAAGATGAGATAAGACAGTGTGAATGGGCAAAGCCAGGCTTCTCCGAGGGTTCTCACATCTCTCAGGCCCAGGGGAACAACACGCTGCATGTAGCGCTGCTACTCGACGAAATGTTAGACCTAAGGACCCACACCGGGCCGTCGCACAAGTTCTGCTCAATTGTTAATGTTGAGTCGTCCCATCCAGATAACAAAAGTCGGGTCACCGTTTTGCCATTAACAAGTATCTGGATTTCGAGGGAGCTAAAAATTATAGCTGAAGTAAAAAAAAAATTACACTAAACACGACCTGATTAGTCTATAGCAAAAGGGGTCAGGATTTTCGCTTGTACAATCAGACAAACAAAACGTTGACATGACACCCTATAGTTTTCTTCATCTGTGATTTTTTTTTAATTTTTTTTTTTTTTTTACATTGCTTTTATTGTAATATTTCAATGGATTTTTTTTCTTTTTCTTCTGTTAGAATATTTTTTTTTATTGATAAGTACTTTCTTTCTTTTTCGTCTATATTTAATTTGCTGCTGTATATTTTCCTTCCTGTTTATGTATCATTTGTTATTGCTATTTTCTTCTCCTCTTTAGCTTATTTTTATGGCTGTTTAATTTCAAATGGACTTATGGTATTTGCCTGGTTAGTCATTTTTTCCCTCGTGTTAAAAAAAAATAAAATAAAATAAAAACCACCTCTCCAGGGCGAAACGTCGCCTCAATTTTCATAAAGGCAAAACCTTAAGCGCATAATCATAATTATATGTGCGAACTGCGAGTCTATCTTGCACGCTCAGCGGGAAACTTGGTGCGTTTTTTTTTATCTGAAACGAGGGCGCGTTCGCCATGGCCATATTCAGCACTGGAAGTTTGTTGGCCTGGGAGATCGTGATTGGTGATACGCGCGTTGTATCATTGGTGCTGCCTTCCCGTAACAATCCGTTCAAGGCTGGTGAGACTTAGAGTGGCGCCACTTTTATACAGTGCGATGCGATGCTCCAGTCCGAAGGGCAGGCCCCATAACTTGGTCTTGGTCAAATACACTAGTAATAACACTACCACTGCCAGCACCCACAATAATAACCCTGGTCTCCTTGACACTTGTTGCATCCTATGCCTAGCCTGTGGAGTCTTTCGCCTGGGCTTGGCAAGGCTTAAATTTAGTCGCTGAAAATAACGGTGAAATTGATACCATCTGAAGGCCTTGTAGAGGGGTTGTGTTGAACACGTTTCTCCCTCTCTGTGTGTGTCTTTCATCCCGCGAGTTACGGGAGGGAGAGTAAAACCACAGACACACAGAGGCTCCACTTGCTGGGATTGCCCCATTCGCTCAGTGTTAAACGGTTGTAATCGGTCTCGCGCCGCCTCGAAAGTATGTCACGCCGTATAAGTTCTAGTCTGTTTCTTACAGGCTCTTTTTTCGCTTTATAATTTCTATTCTTCTTGGCACTGGCACTTGAAGTTTATTATACAGTTAACTTTTATATTGGCAAAGACAAGAGATGAAAGCAGTAAGAAGAATTAATGAAGGGAATGAGATGATGAAGGATACATATAAAAATTTAATCACAGTCATATTGTGGTAGATACATAAATGTAAAGAGAGAGAAAAATAAAGAGGGAGGTGGAGAAAAAAAAGATAAAGTCTCGTGGTATACGGTGGAATGAACCGGCAGATATGACCTAGGAGGTTATTAAAGCAATTAAAAAGAAAGATGTATGAAAAAAAAAGAACGTGAGATTATCATTGAATATGCCTTCTGACTTGTGTTGTAGAGTGCCAGAGCAAATGCTTTTTCACTAGCTGTCCACCTTCTTCCATACTTGTTTGCCAGTGCCGTCCTTATCTGTGTTAATACTAATTGAAGCGCGGCTTGAGATAGCTGATTTTTGAGCATCGAATGTAAGCTGTCAAAATCTATTTCCTACCTCTGGACAGGATGGCTCTGCTCAGTGGGCGTGTTGGATGTCATTGTTTTAAGCTTTTTCTTAAGCCTGCAACTTTTGGTCCTTGCTGCAAGCAACTTTCTTTTCAGTGATTTTTTTTCATGGTGAGTCGCACCACTATCTCCTAGTTCATTAATTTCAGCCTCATCGACATCATTCGAAGTTGTGTCCGTTTCTGTACCCGAGGTAGTTGCCTGTGATAGTGTGGGCGCTATGCGCTCTTTCGGTGGCGGTCGAGAAGGTGTTTGCTTGGGTGGAGGATTAGGGACAGCAAAAATAGATGGCACAGCGTCGTTTTTCAGTAACTTCCTTTTCCCTTTGGTCTCTTTGAAACAGCATGATTCAAAATGATTTTCGCACATGACATTGCTCCGATGCAGTTTCTCAAACGGTTTCTTCTCTAAATCCGCTCTACGTGAACTGATCACCCACCGCCGGGACCTGCGATGATAAACAGGGAACTTGAAAGTGTCGCAATCTCTTTTCATCACAATTCAATGTGGTTTATGACCATCCATTTATGAGTTAACTTTATATTTTAAAGTCTATATTCATTCACATCAATGATACTTTCTATAAAGAATTATACATGTAGTGATGATGATAATAATAATAATATAAATACATGTAATCGGCCAGATTATATTGCACAATTTATTATGATAAAAGTAAATAACAACAATTACCATTCTTCTGCTATTAATACAACTTCTACTATTGCAACATCTAGTGATAGTAGTTATACAGTATTAATAATAACAGTGACAATCAGCTTGATTCTGACTATCATCTGCTTCCCGACTTCCTCCTCCTCGTCAAATTCATAATGTTCAATATCACCATCAAAGTCAGCCATAATTGGTCTATAGGTAGCTGTAAATCCATCTAGATCTCCGCCTTTTAACCAACCTAGTCATCGTTACATAACAGTCATCGAGTATTTATCTAGATCTGCATTTACTATAAGAGATTAATAAACACCCATCTTTATTATTAATCTTACCAATTGATGATATAGATAGGCCTAGATCACATCACAGTCACCAATAATTGATCTTAAGATATGCCATGCCATAGTTACTAAAGTATAACAGATCTTAAAACCAAACGAGATCAATCTCAACTTACCTGTCTGCGTCCAAAGGGAACGAAAAGAAGGACAAATCAGGACAACGAATCTTTGAATTAGTACAATTTATGGCACTGCACCACTTTGAATTATATTTAATTTTATATTGTTCATCATCTAGCACAGTTTGTTCCGACTCCATCATTTTGCGTCTTGTGAGAGAAGAGGAAATGAATGTTATGTCTTGTCACTCCTTTTATAAACAGAGTATAAAAAGGAGTGACAAGACACCTCATGAAAGGTAGTGTTTAACGTCTCCTAAGCTCCTGTGACCACACACGGCGTGCGGTAAAACGAAACGGACAATAAACGATACGGCGTGACATTGTTAACAGATGTCTGACCCAATTACACTGAAATCGAGGAGTGGAGCCTCTGTGTGTATACTATCTACTCTGTGGTAAAACACTTAATTAAAGCAAGGACGTACCAAGACTGTGGATGTGATATCCAAACAGATCAAGCTATGACAGGGCTAGGAACTTATTTATCTTGATCTGTTCCTCCAAGGAGAGGGGGGGAAAGGGGGTGGGTTGTACTAATACTCTTACCTTAGAGCAGCCCCAGCCTAGCTACAAGAATGATTGTAATTGTTATCGCAGAGATGGTGCTGTAACGACAGGTGCTCTGGGAGGTTTTTCACACCACGCGTGATGCCCACTGTGTTGAGATCAGCAGCCAGACTGAGTAGTCTGTACCTTGTCTTCTCATGGTCCCCCACACTGGGTAGTCTGTACCTTGTCTTCTCACGGTCCCCCAGACTGTGTAGTCTGTACCTTGTCTTCTCACGGTCCCCCAGACTGTGTAGTCTGTACCTTGTCTTCTCACGGTCCCCCACACTGGGTAGTCTGTACCTTGTCTTCTCACGGTCCCCCAGACTGTGTAGTCTGTACCTTGTCTTCTCACGGTCCCCCAGACTGTGTAGTCTGTACCTTGTCTTCTCACGGTCCCCCACACTGTGTAGTCTGTACCTTGTCTTCTCACGGTCCCCCACACTGTGTAGTCTGTACCTTGTCTTCTCACGGTCCCCCACACTGTGTAGTCTGTACCTTGTCTTCTCACGGTCCCCCAGACTGTGTAGTCTGTACCTTGTCTTCTCACGGTCCCCCAGACTGTGTAGTCTGTACCTTGTCTTCTCACGGTCCCCCACACTGTGTAGTCTGTACCTTGTCTTCTCACGGTCCCCCACACTGGGTAGTCTGTACCTTGTCTTCTCACGGTCCCCCAGACTGTGTAGTCTGTACCTTGTCTTCTCACGGTCCCCCAGACTGTGTAGTCTGTACCTTGTCTTCTCACGGTCCCCCACACTGTGTAGTCTGTACCTTGTCTTCTCACGGTCCCCCAGACTGTGTAGTCTGTACCTTGTCTTCTCACGGTCCCCCATTCACCCTTTTCACCCCGCCTGTCGGGCCAATGCAGGCGCTAGGCGTGTTTACTGTAGGCTACAGTGTGCTACTAGTAGCATCAGCCGCGCAAAATGCAGAGCCTGAGAGCATCCACCGTGGAGAAGAAATCAGCATGGTGTCTCACTGATAACACTCTCTTCAGTCTGTTGTCAGACTACCGATGGAAACATCATCTTGCCCTTAAACCGTGTTAATGTTGCGTGTGGACGGTTGAGTTTGAACCAGAATACTCTCTGGGCTGAACTTCTAATCAAAGCCATTGATATGAATATATACAATTACAACCGCCGCCACCATCAACCTTTGCGTCTGTTAGCCCCCGCGCTCCGAGATCTCTCTCTCTCTCTCTCTCTCTCTCTCTCTCTCTCTCTCTCTCTCTCTCTCTCTCTCTCTCTCTCTCTCTCTCTCCCTCTCACCCCCCCCCCCCCCTTTCCGCACTGCCGTTCTATGTCAGCATTGAACTAAATTTAATTAATCGCAGTATTCTGCCACTTCATGTCGATCAATACAATTGTTACTACAAAGTTTGTTTGTTTCTTTTCTTTTCTTTCTTTTTTTTTTTTTTTTTTTTATAAGAAATGGTAATAATATTGAAGATATTAATCCTGATATGGCATAAGTATTTTTTTAATAAAAAATGTCCACGAAATTAATGAAATACCAATCTATTACAGCTAGAACTTGTTAACTCAAAATCAAAGACATGACATTTACCTATACTGAACTTACAACTCTCTGAGCTTTCAGTGTAGTCTGTCTTAAAACAAAGTAGATATAGGGCTGTTTTTCTGGTAATCATTCTGTGGCTAGTTGAAACTCAACAGTCCCAAAGAATTTTACTTGAAACTACAGATCTGTTAATATTTTATAGCAAAGATCTTCGTATCATGCCCAAAATTGTGCCTCTCTTTTTCATAGAAATTCGTACAGTGAAGGAGACCATAAATAATTTTTTTGCTCTTCAAAATTTGATATATATATCTATATTCAGCACTCAAGACTATATGATAAAGTGTCAGCAAAGTCCACACTTCCTGCTTTCCCTCATTGAAACAACCTTGCACTGTTTCTTTTATTTGAAATGTCGTGATAGAGCTTGATATAAACTGCAGTTGCAAGGTACAATTAGAGAAAAAAAGAGGTTCAGAGCAGCTCTTAAAAATACCAAACAATAAACAGCATGTAAACTTTTGGTTTTGTCTTCGCCAGTCACAAAAACATGACAGGAAACAGCAAATGCATCTGGCAAATTTAAATAATTGTATGTGGAAAAAATAACCCAGACATTAATCATTTAAGAATACACACAGAAAGAAATATCACGAAAAATAAAATTATTTATTATTTTAATTGTTTTATCTTTTGGTACATCTAATAGACTTAATTTACCCCACTTGTCAATTGCATTGATCTGAGAACATAACAAAGTCAAATTTGATGCAAAGAAGGTTCCCTGCATGTTAAAAAAAAAGTTGCACTTCAAAACCTACTCCATTGTTTTAATTAAAAAGCAGAGAAGGTGATGGTAGCCACTTTTGGTTACATTTGGAGAACCAACCGTAAGACTTACAATTTAATGCATTTTCTCTTTTAAATATAGAAATAGTTTGCAGCCACAGATAGCTGCAGAGGAATTGAATTCAGATTGCTAGATAAAAAATCCCCAAAACTTCCCTACAAATTTTTTTTTTTAATTTTCAGGGTGCTGCAGGGGCTGCCCCTCCAGTGGGACGAGGCCGGGCCAGAGGGGTGGCTGCTCGGCAAGCAGCTGCCCAACAGCAACAGCAGCAGCAGCAGCCTCAGATCTCTCAGATGCAACAACAGCCTCAGGCACAAGCAGAGGCTGCAGGTGCCATGGTTGGAGGTCGTGGTGTTCAGCGTGGAGGTGGTAGGGAGAGGCCCAGTGGGAATGGAGGTCCACCTACAGCTCAGATGGCTGGCATGAGCTTAGGAGACAGTGGGGATGCGCCATACAGGAGAAGAGCTCCTTATGAAAGATTTGTAGAACGTCAGTGGAAAGCACCAAACATTTCCAGCAAAGGTTGGTATTCTCTTGATGAGTTTATAGTGTTCACAACTATTTGTGTTCACATTGGTATTATCTAAAGCGTACCTATTAGGGAAGGTGGTCCAATTGTTAAAAAAAAAATTAACCAATCAAAATATGCTTTCATCAGCTACAGGTATACATCCTTAGTGTGCTCATAACATGCAAACTTTTTCATAACTTTAGTCTCACATGTAGGCTTAAGCCTTTTAAAGATAAAGAAAAATTAAGCTAGATATCTAGGTCTGGAATGACTATTCATACAGACTTATGGGGAAAGGAAAATTAGATTACAAAGAGTTAAGATGGTGTTTGGGAAAACAGTACATTTGAGAGACAATGGATTAGTTAACAAGAATGAGACAAAAGGGGGAGCTCACATATTCAAACATGTATCATTATCATTCAAATTTCATTCATGTTTACTATATAGAGCCCACTATTCATATATTTGAATCATTGTGGGTGATTCATGTTTCGTCCTTATACCATCAAAAATATAGATGTATTTCTTAATGTTTGCAATTCCTGAAAATGGAATATCTATAGGCATGGGAATAAAGTGTCAGTTAAAGTTATACCCCTATCCTAGAGCATGTTCAGGCACTGTTACATTCTTTGACAGGATCCTTGTTAGCCCTTAGCTTACTTGCACATTTTTAACTGTGTTTCACTTTGCATATATATTTCTAACCAGGTGCAATGGGTGACAAGTGCAATCTTATCACAAACTACTTTCCCGTGACCCTCCCATCTGAGTTCAAGATATACCAATACCATGTTGATTTCAAACCCAACATTGAGAATGTGCGTGTCAAGTTTGCCATGATTGCCAACCTGTCAGAGGCCATAGGAGACACTAAGCTGTTTGATGGTGGAATACTATACCTTGCCAGAAAACTGCCAGCAGATGTGAGTATTACATGGCACATGGTCCATCTCAATTTCTTAATGTTTACTGACCAATCAGAATCTCACTGTTTTTCAGTTAGATAACTACCAAAATATGAATAATTTTAATGAGCATGTTTTGTGTAAAACATCCTTAGATCAGGACAGATTCAAAATGAAATGTGTGGGGAACCCAAAACATATTTTGAACAGCTTGAAGTAGAGCATCATCATCCAGGGTAACCTGAAAAAGTTGGCTGCAAATTAGCATGCATAATCTATCTATCTATCTATATATATAAATAAATAAATAAAAGCGGACTTGGGAGGCTTTGAAATCGACCTCCTTCATTATTACCCAACCCACACCTTTGATACTTTGCGTCCACAGCATTCATGTGGCCGGGTTCTAATCCTCCCCAAAAAATCAATACAAACTGCTTTGCACGATATTACCGAAATGCTTTGTTCCGTCAACATGGGCTTACTTACAATCACCATTTTAAACAACGGAAGTCTTTCAAAATCGACTTGTGGTGTAGATCTAAGTTTAAGTAACTGCGTGGCTAAGAATTCCCTCAAGGTAGTGCGTTTTTATGCACTTAATGTGAAAATTCACTGCTTTCTTATAAGCATTTATAGGAACTAAAAAACTGATTGGGAAAGAATCGAATATTAAGTTGATTTCCTTTTCGTAAGTAAAAGGATATCAGGACCATTTATGTCTCTTGAAATACACTCATGCACCCTAGCCCCAGCAAATTGGCACCAGGCTCTCGTTTGTAGAAAAGGGTTTTCAGCTTGTCTAATATATTGCCAACTTGGATCTCAGTGCTCTCAAGTTACACAGGTTTGGCAACAAATGATAAAATGGTTACCAATATTAGAGGCTCTTCAGGCATGAAAAAACCTTCCCATCATCAGGTAGCATTTTCTTTTTGTGCAAGGGAAATAGGTTTGCTAGGTCAATATCAATGACTCTCCTTGGATTATTTTTATCTTCAGTGCTCAGAAGATAAATGAGGGGCTTGGTTTAGGTTTGGTGGGTTACAATCTAGATATGTCTTAATCTCATCATTAAAGATTTGAGGTTCTGCCTTTTTTTTTTTTTTAATTTTAATCAATTACACTTTCACAGTGCTCTAAATGGTTGTGAAATATATTTTTTTTGTGTGTCTATTGAATTATTGTCCTCAGTCTTTTTGCATCGATGAATTTCTATATGAAGATTTTTCAGTGTGTGAAGTGTAATAAATATGTATTCTCCCACAGCCCTCAGTTTTCTATGCCAAGCGAGCTTATGATGGAGAGCAAGTTCAGATCACTTTTACATTCACTTGTGAAGTTCAGTCAACCTCACCACAGTTCCTGCAAATTTCAAACATCCTCTTCAAACGGTATGTGAGCTTGAAAAGATGAAAGAAAAAAAAGTAACATTTACTCAGCTGCCCTCATCCATTCTTTGATCTTTCCCAGCTATAAGAATCTGAAGAAAAAGAAGTTTGTGCAGAAGGAATTCTGCTTTCACACCATAAATTTTCTGAAAGTTTTCCATGGGTTGGGAATTCTTTATTTTTTTTAGATTATCTTGTGGGGATTTGACTGATATCAAGCAAATAAACCAAATCATTTTTTTGGGAGAGGTGGGGGAGTTAGACATGGTACTGAGAATATGTTCCGGAATAAAATATTTACTCTTACTCTTGTTAAAAATTACTTTTCAGAAAGAACCAAACTTCATTATTTTGAATTCTGATCAGTGTTAAAAGCTGTAAACAAGATGTTGCTCTATATATTATTACAAAATAGAGACCTTCAAAATTCAATCATTTTTTTCTTCTCAGTGTTCAAGGAGCTTTGAAAATGAAGCAAATCAGGGACCATTACTTCAACATGGGGCTCTCGGTTCAAGTTAGCAAACACAGGTAAGAGGCAATACTACTGAGAGAGAAATTTGATTCATCTCGAATCTTGGCAGGTTCTTTATAGAGGACACGGCTGTTAAAACAGACGAAAAAGCGACAACTTAGTTTGCTTCCAGGCCTTACCTCAGACGCCCGCAGTTAGTGGGCTGATCGGTGATCAATCACCTGTCAGGCAGGCTACAACCGTGTGTGCCTGTGCGTGATGGTGCACTGCTGTTTAATCTAATATTGGGACCTTTTACTTGTTTTTGCATCGCGATAAATCTGGCCTCATTAACGCCAAGTATATCAAACAAATAATCATTTTAAAGCTGAAATTGTCCTGAATACAACGCTATATTTTTTATCTCTCAATTATAAAGTGTTTAGATGGTGCAGGTGAATCTTCATACTTCTAGTAAAAGAACAGAAAAAAGTTTTGATTTTCATACCATCTCAGTTTAATAGGAATAATTCAAAAGTGAAACAATTTTATCGCTTAAAAATTGTTTCCATATATTTAAAAGATTAATATAAAGAACTTGTGAAAGTTTCAAGTGCGAAGAGTTTTTCAGTGATTTTATATGATTTTTTAAAATAATTCCATACGCTCGGGTCTGCACGAACTACCCGTAAATAACACTCTGCACTATAGATCCACCTTAGAAGCCTCAAACCAACAATGTTAAATATGGAGCAGCACTTAGAATCTGAACGCAACCAAAAGCTCCATGAAGTTTGCAGATCTTGTTGTGTTAGATCGTTAAGTAGCAGATAGAGGAAACAATCAAAAGTTTCTCTGTGCGGACTTTATCAATGGTTCGTTACTAACTTTTGGTGTTCACAATCATTTCCAGTAACAAAAAAAAAAAAAAGATTTTTACAATATGCTTTTAATATTCTGACATAAATAAACTCAAAGCACATAGGCGTCAGAGGTTTGAAGAAAGTTATGATAAAAGCTTGAAAATATGACAGACATCCACAGACAGACAGAGAGAGAGAGGTCTTAGCACACGCCCCGCCGATTGAAGAACGTAGGGCAAAGTAAACGTAATTTTACCTGTAAAGGAAGACAATGCGCAACCCTACACAAGTTTCATTTCTTCTTAGTGCGTGTTTTTAACTTTGTTAAATGTTAATACCAGGCCTCCCTCATATATATTGACGCTCCACAGCTTGACTTACGATGTTCTATCGTTGTTTAGATTTATTATTTTATATCAAAACGCCATATCAGCACTGTAAGAAGTGGACTATCACAACTTAACCCAGCATAACTTGGAAATGGAGAACTCTTCGCTAATGCCCTTTGGTGGGTGTTAAGTTCAACATATATGTAAAATGCTGTAAAAATTTCATCACCAAAATTCTTTCAATTTTTCATAAATGTCCCGTAAAAAACGTCACCAACTTATGATTATTCCAGATTCATGTACTTATTAAAGCGCTCAATAACCCCATCAATTAAATGAAAAGAAGGGGAAAAATATATATCCTCGTATCGCTGAAATATAGATGTAACAAATTATATGATTTTTGTAGTTCTTCCTTTTATGCATAAGCTTAAATTCTCCATTGTTTTGGTGTGAAAATTAGATCTAAAATCTAAAGTTGCGAGGAAAGGGGAATCCCCGTTCTGCAAGGGTGGTTGACCCCCATGACCCGATCGAGTTACAAGCTGCTTCACGGGTGCGGCAGGCAAACTAAAATGCTGCTCTTTAACAGCCGTGAGGAAAAAACTTTAGACTTTCAAATGGTACAAAATGTGAGATATGTGTCTGTGATTGTATTTTACCAGAGGGATGGAGCTGTCAGTGCCTCTCAGTATTTAAAGCATTAAAATGTCATATTTTTTTAGGTAATTAAAGTACCTACATATTTTTTTATGATTTTTAGCCTTTTCTTACAGAAATATTCAACATCTTTTACATTTCCAGACTTGAAGTGGTTCCAGGCTTCACAACATCAATTGCAAAATACGAAGGGGGCAACCTTTTGGGTGTGGATATTATCCACAAAATTCTGAGGATGGACACCGTCCTCGACAGTCTTTATGACCTCTACAATTCGTTTAACTCAAATGACATCAGTGCTTTCCATAACAAAGCTGTCAAAGAGCTTGTTGGTAGCATTGTGATGACTCGGTAAGCTCGCATACCAAATTCTTCCTTCTTAGTTTGTTGGAGATGTCATTAATGTTCAAGGATGCCCAGATAAGGTTGGAGGTATGAAATTAGTCATAAAATTAAGGTATTGAGAGGAAGCATAAAAAAGCGGATAGATTGAAAGTTCAAGAGAGGGTTTAAATGGGTTGATTTAGTTTTTAAAACTAGAGGTGAGGTGGCTGAAAAAAAAAATCAAGAATGTTCACTAACAAGATGCTCCTATTGTGTCTATTCTTCCTTTAAAAACTGTTCTCTATTTGATGGTGTCAAGACAGAATATTATACCAAGAGGTACTATTCTTTGCATCTTCTAATTGTGAAAGTTGGAGAGAAAAAAATTAATTTAGAATGCCCTGCTCTGTCTTGGCCAATGTTTTCTGACATTTGAATTTTTTTTTTTTACTCCTCTTTAACATCTCACTCTAGACTAAATGAACCACGGCATGAAACATTGTTTCTGCAACATGTGTGCACGGATCACATGTTCACGGGGAAACTAATTTTGATAATAATTCTTGTATTTTACATTCCAAGGATGGTAAATGAAGTCTAATAGGTCCATATATTAAATACGTCCTTTTGGTTTTTCTCTATCTTAATCTTTACCCGTAACAGGACATTTTCTCATTGAAACTTGCACACCATTTTTTTTCCCTCATCATTAGGTTTAATAACAAAACATACAGAGTTGATGACATTGACTGGGATAAACGTCCAACAAGCACCTTCGAAAGGAAAGGTGAACAGATATCCTTTGCTGATTACTATAAACAGGTTTGTTTCTCTTCTTGTGAAACTGTTTTGTTTTTGTTTTTTTTTTCACTTCATCCTTCTTAGTTAAAACCTGGTTGTGTTTATACATTTTAGGCAAATGCAAAAGAATCACTTATTAAGCGACAGCTTTGTTTGGCTGAGTGCAGCTTCTTTCATATGAAAAAAAAAATATGGCCTCACTATGACTGCAAAGTCATATTTAAAAAATTCGACATGGGGTGAAAAACTTTTTCTTTTTCACCGTGGGATGCTTCTTATTCAACTGCCATTAAAAAATTAATCTAAGGGATATTCTTTCAATAGGTTTATATGATTTTTTTTTTATTTAATTCGTCTTTCATTGCTATTGTCTAGAAATTTTGGGTTAGCCAGGCATGGGATAGGGTAACTTTATTGTAAGCTCCCTTTTTTTATTACAATGCAGCATTGGAACATATCCATCAGCGATATGAATCAGCCTCTTTTAGTGACAAAGCCAACAGATAAGGATCTTCGCAGAGGAGACCAGGAAAACCTGTGTCTTATTCCTGAGCTTTGCACTATCACAGGTGGGGGACATTTCATTAAAAACTCTATTGTTTATCATCTCTTGTGAAGTATTATGTGAGGAGAGCTGTGCTATAAAGCTAGCATTGACTGAACCTTAGATTTGCCCATTCCAAGGTTAAAATGGAATAAATTTACATCTGAACTTTAACCCTTTTCTTTCTAAGTTGTATTTTTCTTCACCCCTATGTTATAGTCATGACTTTTATTTGTATTATTTGAAAGTTACATTTTCATCATAAAATATATATCGGCTATTCCTCAAGTTCCATCCTATTCATACAAAAAAAAAAAAAAAAGAAATATAGTGTTGTTGCAGTTTCTTTTGGAATGCTTCGTTTATCTTTTTTTAATACACATTTTCTCACTCTCTTGTAATTAGGGCTCAGTGAGCAGGCTAGAAGTGATTTCAACGTGATGCGGGACCTTGCTGTCCATACACGCATTGGACCAGACAAAAGGGTAGCCACACTGGAAAAATTCACAAGGCAAATTAATCAGTAAGTAAAAGAGTTTGGTTTTAGACCAATGTTTGATTTGAAATTCAAACAAATGGATAGGCGGCAGAAGGCTTTTTTTGAGGAAAGTTACTGGTAACCAAGGTGCTTTATTCTAGATAATAATGAGATTAATTTGTAACTAGTTGGCAAATATGTGACAGATCAGGAACTAGCACTGCAAAGTCACATTGTCTTAAAACTCGATCTGTCTGGGTAACTGCTTTTATTGTATTTTATTCTGCATTACTATTAAAAAAGCGGGATATAAAAGATTCTTATTTGAGGGGAAATAATCAGGTTATAAAAAGTTTATTATCTAGATCTATGCATTCTTCATTTCGACAATCCTAACCATTAATCTTGAACTATGATGAGCGATGACTTGTTTAGACCCAGTATTTTCGAGGGGAAGTAATGTCACAATTTTTTTCCCCTATTGAAATTCATAGCCCTATCAACATATCATTACACAGAGACACAGTGAGCAAATATGAAATATAATTTCTATCTCAACTTTTCAGAGATGCTGAGGCACAGAAAATTCTGCAACCATGGCACATGAAAATTGCTCCCATAGCAGCGCGAATTCCTGCCAGACAATATCCTGCTGAGAAACTGTTGATGCGCGACAAATCTGTAAGTATAGAGAGTTTAATCTGCTTTCTTGTGAACCATGGAACGAACTTTTAATAGGATATGTGAAAAAAAAAATGTGATTATTTGTACAAATTTGTAAGGATACCTATTTAATTAAGTGTAATAAAGGATATCATTTGTTAAAAAGTATGTTTCAACATTACAACATCACACATCCCACAATTTTAATCCCTAGATATTTTTGTACTTTTTTTTATTTTTGCCTAGAATAAATTAACAGAGATCAGCTACAACATAAGGGAGGCAGACTGGAGCAGAAACATGCGTAATGTGTTCCTGCTGAAAGCAGTATACATGGAAAACTGGATGATTGTGTTTCCGGGCAAGGCTCAGTCCAACGCTGCGGAGCTCTCGGACTGTCTCAATAAGGTCGGCTCTGGCATGGGCATGAGAATTGGCCATCCAACAGTGTAAGTATTGAGTGCAAGCTGGGCCTATTTCTTCAGGTTTCTATATATTTAGCACTTTTTAAAACATGCTTTCAATCTTTTTAATTTCACTTGCTTTCAATCCTTTTAATTTCAGTTGAAGAAATTGAAGATTGAGAAGAAAGTGGAAAAGAATTTTTTTGTAACCATGCATATTGAAAATACATTTCATTAAGAATGTTTATATCATTGTAAAATGGTATCTGGAATTGTTTATTCTAGCCCATGATACTCAGTGTGTTCAGTAATGAAATTTAGATCATCCTTTCATAGGAAACTATTTCAACTTCTTGTTTATGAACTGCACTGGAACGTTTAAGTTAATTCTTTAGTCATTTGGTGGGTAAGCCATCCATTATATATGACTATTTGTTTTATGAGATTATGTTGTCAACATGAACTTCGAAATATTCAAAATTTAACTTAGTTTTCAATGCCTCTACAGAGTTGAGCTTCCAAATGATCGCAACGATAGTTATCTACAAGCTATCAGGGCAAACCTTAAGGACACTGTGCAGATGGTTGTTGCTGTTGTCATGAACAACAAAAAAGATCGTTATGATGCTATTAAAAAGATGTGCTGCATAGACCATCCAGGTAATCTTGTTTCAGCAATTTAGAATGTGAGAGAGGAAAAAAAATCAATTAACCATAGTTTTGCCCATTTACTTTCCCAAATTATTATTCCAAACCCACTAAATTCTATTGGTAAAAGTACTACAAAACTTATGGACACTTTTTGAATTGCTCCTGTTTTGTGTCCTCAGTCCCAAGTCAAGTTGTAATGACCAAGACTTTGTCCAAGAAGCAAGGACTCATGAGTGTGGCCACCAAAATTGCTATCCAGATGAACTGCAAAATGGGTGGAGAAGTGTGGGGTACAAACATTCCTGTGAGTTTCTGTGACTCTAAGGGCAATAATGAAAACCTTCCAACCATTAGAATATAGTTATGAGCAGCTGATATATTTGTTTGAAACCTTTATAATATGGTTTTTTAAAGTTAATACACATTAACAGTATCTGCAAAAAAAATGTGCCAAAAATCATGAAAGTCATTTAATTTGAAAAAATAATTCATTCATTATCATTTCACACTCGCCTTTCAAATCTTGCATGTATATTTACATGACATGCAATTTGTGCAAACTTGAATAGTAGTTATGGAGTTAGTCATTTACAATTTTAATGTCCTTCCTAAATTTTTGAAAGAAAAGTCATTACTCATGACTGAGTGAAGAATTCATTTTTCTTTGCACATCTTCTGATCAGTTGAAAAATTTCATGGTGGTTGGAATGGATTCCTACCATGATTCCAGCAACAAGGGTCAGTCGGTTGGAGCTATGGTTGCCTCGCTCAACAAAGAGTGCACACGCTACTACAGCAAGACAGAATACCATCCATCAAAAGATGAACTGATGAGAAATCTGGGAGTTTTGTTCACAGGTTGGCTTTCATCATGTCCATCATTATAACCGAGTCTGTCCTTCAAGAATTTTAGTACATTGTCATGAAATAAAGCTTACTTGTTATCGGTACAGGGTAAATATTTATGATTCTGTGTCAGACATTTTCAATTTTTAACGAGTTTCCAAGTAGATCAGCTGCAGAAGATCAAAGCTTCAACTAATTAAAACAGTCAAGATTTGAATGCTGACATCTTATTTACCTAAAACAATTTCTTCTTGAAAAAATTATATGCACATGTTACTTGCTCGTCCCATGACAGGTGCTCTTCGCAAGTATCACGAGGTAAATGGGTCTCTGCCTCAGAAACTGTTCATCTACCGTGATGGTGTTGGCGATGGCCAACTTGCCGCCGTTCAGGAGAGTGAGATTGAGCAGATCAGGCAGGCCTGCAAAAATGCAGCTGGAGAAGAGTACAGGTAGACCTACTGCTTTTATCAGAGGTGCCATATTTTAGGATAAATTTGGAAATGGTAATTTTTTAAAGATGTCTGGATTCAATTTAGGTTCAGTATGATCTTGCCCAAAAATTGTGGAACTTTTATATCCCACATCACCTAAGACCCTCATGTGCAATATGCACCTCTTAAGTATTAAATAATCTTTGTAAACTGAGCGGCATCGATGCTTTCAGAAAAGTTCTAGTTTTGTTTTCTGCTTGCTACTTTAGTTTTGTCGTATGGTTCTCCAGTAATGATTTAGAAAAGATGCTTTCATGCCTTTATACCTCACGCACAGATTACAACTTAAGGCAAAATGATGATTGAAGAGATAAACAATTGGGTGAGATGGGTCTGTGGACCTCACTTTTGACACAGATGAAGTGGTTTTGGTTAGATGTATTATAGGCCTATTTGTTAATCAACTCTCTCAATCAATGGCTGGACATTGCTCCATAAGAAGTCTACGGAATTTTTTATTTTATACTTCATTTGTTTTGTAAAAGTTTGTAATTTATATCTTTGAAAGAAGCAATCGTGATAGTGTTTTTCAATTGACAAACTTTTTTTGGGGGGGTTTCACACTTAATTACAATAAGTAAGTAAATAGTATTTTTTCCCTACCATGTAAATATAGATGCAAGTTCTATGGTAAAATATTTGTATCATGAAGCAATCGCCCACTCTCTCTTTCGGGTTGTTCTTTAAAACCATCATGTTTATATTTTATTTCTCGCTGTCAGGCCACAGCTTACATTCTTTGTTGTAAAAAAGAGGATAGCCACCCGCTTGTTTTACCAGGAGAACAACCAAATAATCAACCCTCAGCCAGGCACCATTGTAGATGACTTTGTCACCAAATCTGAGTGGTAGGTCCATCACTTTGTAACTGCTAACTTTCTTAAAGCATGGAAGATATAAGTGGGATACATTTATTTCCTGCAGATAAGAAAGATTTTTCTCATTAATTTTTCATTCAAATTTTATCATTACCCCTTTTCATTATTTAGGCCCATCAGCGTGAATAGCTTTATTTTTTTTTGCTTCCAGGTACGACTTTTTCATAGTTAGCCAGTCTGTGCGCCAGGGCACAGTGACTCCAACCAGCTTTAACGTCATCAAGGATGAGTCGGGTCTACAGGCAGATCACCTGCAGAAGCTCACTTACAAGATGACCCATCTCTATTTTAACTGGCAGGTAAAAATGCTTCTCTCTTTGTTTGCTTACATATATCACCTGTCTATCTGTATTTAAATTGTTTTTCTTTTTCTTTTAGGTTTCAGGTCTAACAGAGCTGGAGAGGGATAAAGAGGGGTCGGGGGTATAGATCACCCAATTTTCTGTCATGTATCAATGAAGCCCTTGCTCAAAAGGGGTGGTGGGAATCAAATGTGCAGTCTGAACATGTGCACTCTGTTTGCTGTAACTTATTGTGTAAAGTATTAATCTTGTTTTAAATCTTCTTTGATAGAATCTGCCATAGGTATCAAACCAAGAAAGCATTTTTGCTACTGCTCTCAATAGTTAAAATGTATGTACCTTAAGCATTTGAAAAAAAAAATCTTTCTGGAAAAATGGGCTCTTAAAATCTCATTTCCTATGTGTACTTGAATGAACTCATTTACTCATGCCTCTGCATTTGCACATAACACGTGCTTAAATATTAGTGATACCTGTATGAGATAAATGGCTTAACAGGACACCTGGGTTATAAGATTTTCTTCCTCTTCTTTTCATATATATATATATTTTCCATTTTTCCCTTTTCACAGGGCACAGTGCGCGTACCAGCACCATGCCAGTATGCTCACAAGTTGGCATTCCTGCAAGGTCAAAGCTTGCATAGAGAGTTCTCTGCTCACCTTGCAGACAAGCTTTTCTACCTGTAGACATATCAAGCTTCGAGGCTTTATTTCATTTATGCTTGTCCTTGCCTAGATTTTTTTACAATTTTTTTTTTTTACTTTTTGCAGATTAATTCTTCCCAGCTGAATTAGTTGAGCTTTGTGAAATTGATTTTGTTCAAATGCATTATGAAAGAAACAACATTAAACAAAAAAGGTGTTTATTTGTGTATTCCTTACTTTTCATCTTTTTTTTTGTGCTGCTGCTTCTGAATGGCAAATGTGATCGGGTCTGAAACCTGAAATGTAAGGGGGAAAAGTGTATGAAATTCTTTCCCGAAATACTTGTGTAACATTTGTTGTCTACATCGTCTCAGCTTTGTGACATTTGAAGTATCCATGTACTTTTCATTTTCTTCATCAGGTTTTCTTTTCCTGTTTGATCTGTAAATTACAGAGGCCTGAACTGAAAGGCATGTAGTTGTTTTTATTTTTCTTTCCAAGCACTTATAGTGCTGCGGTGCTGTTTTAAGTCAGCTAAGAGCAGCTAATATTGCTGTGAATTTTCTGAGGTACATTTTTACAGATAGAGAATCAATGAGCTCTAAACTAAAATTGCTTTGAGCTCTATGATGAACATAACATTAGGCATATTTCAAGTTCTAACGACCATCAAAATCTTGTGGCAGATAAGAATTTTGAGATTCTTGACAAATTTCCAAGGGCATTACGAGTTGAGAACGGTGATTAAGTGATAATTAACCTGGTGATCAAAGCTTTTAGGTTTCAACTAATCAACTTTATGTTTGAGAAATGATTTTTTAAATTTTCTTTCCTAAACATGGTTTATAGTTTACCCGATACTAAATATCTGTCAAAGCAAATCTTGTATTCTAAATGTGCAAAAAGTGTTTTACATAAAAAAGATTATTACTTGTGTGTATGTATTGCCTTGAATATTTCATGGCACAAATTTTAATGATGTGAAAAAATACTTTATTGAATCTCTTGTTGGTTTCATGTCTTTCTACCTTAAAATTTGCTCTGAATAAATTTGCCGAGAAGGCAATTTTGATTTCATTCTCATAATTCTTTTCATCTGTCGATGGTATGATTTTAATTTTTGTGTTCAGGACTTACAATTTTCATTTCATTATTAAAATTAGTATTCTGTTGTGTCTCCCTTTTTTAAAAATTCCATAAAGATGTAAACAGAGTCCTTGGATAATCTAGACTTGTAGGAAAAAAAAATAAAATGCAAAGTATTACAGTGCCTTGTCCATTTATATCTTGCTGACCTGCGGATGCTTTTGTTTTCTTTTTAGTAGATTGTTTTTCGAAATGTGCTTCATACTCGAGGTTCTATTTTTTGTCTTTTGAAGTAAAACATACTCATGTTTAAATCCCTTTTTATCAATATCATTATCATCATCACCAATAATGTTGTAAAACCATCTTAAAAGTACCATAGTCATCATTTATCGTTGTACATAATGTCCGTCCCTTTATTTTCATCATTTCAGGGAGGCAGCACAACACTTTATTCATTAATGGTTTGTAAGCTTTACTGGCTTTATTAAGGTTAAATAAGAGGAAATAAGAAGTATCATTTCATGTCTCAAGGAAAAAAAAAAATTTAAATGTCACTTTAAGATTTCGTGTTGAGCAAATTTTTTTTTTTATCATTGGGTTGACTTCTGAGCTATGCAAAAAATGTACAGCAACTTTTTGAAAAATTTGATCCCTGTCTCTGAGCCGAGGGAATAAAAAATATCAGCTCATAGTAAAAGAAAAGGTCACGGTTTGAATTATTTCTGTAAATGCATCAATACTTCAGATTTATCACCTGTAAATAATTCTTTTAACCCAATGTATATTCTTGTCTGAAACATTTAGTCCATTACTTTTCATTTCCACTCTTATCAGATTCTAGCAAGGTATTCTTTGTAACCATCAATATTCATCTGTCAGCCATGTATTCATCTTTTTATTTTTAGTTTCAATGTTGTTTCAGTTATTAAAGTCAAAGATTTAAAACACTTATGGTTTGTTTGTTTTTTCCTTAGTGAACCATGAATGTTTGAAAATCTCGGATAAGTTGAATTTCATTTTTCTTAAAATCTATTGTCCAGTTCTATGAACTGTTTTGAACAACATGAAAATGAAATTGAAAAGCAAGAAAGAAGGAATATATTGGTTACCATAGCAACAATCCATAAATCGGTTTCAAAATTCATTCAGACTTGTGATTGTGAGCTCAAGTGAAGTTGTAGATGATAATAAAAAGAAAACAAAAATGTGGCAACAACAAAGAAAAGCTCATTCCATTTCCATACAGAAAATGATATTGATTTGCCCTACGCGGAAAATCGGGATGAGAATCCCAGAAACGTCTGAATAATTTGCACCAGAAAGCTGAAATAAATGTACATTATTTTTATCAGAAACCTGTGTTGTTTATCAACTTAATGCCATCTTTTTTTCCATCTAATCCTTTCTCATTCTGGCATCTAATTATGATGGGACAAGTATTCATCAGGTGGTAAATGTTATTATTTAAGTTCAAAATGTTAAACTAGAAGCACTCCTAGGAGCATCTTTTGAGGCGTCTTTCTTTTTTTTTAACATTAAAAATTATGATCTCAATAATATATGAAAACAGCAGCACATGCTGAATCCGAATCAAATTGAAAAATATTTCTTTACCTTTTTACATGAATTTTTTTTATTTCAAATATAAATCATAAATTTTGTAATAAATGTGCTTTAAAAAAACTCGACAAAAGAGTGCTTGCATGAGTAGCCCATAAACGTGAGGTTGACAAGATTAAAAGTAATAATAAAGATACATAGACTGCATGGGGACAACAGGGAGAAAGCATCCTTGTGCTTTTGTCTCCATCCTGAATAAAGGTGTTGATCTGGCAAAGTTAACTTGGCTAGTTGTAGGTCAAATCTCTAAATCGTTTTCTCTAGACCCAAAACGGGCCTAGCACAGTAGTAGTAATTGTATAAAATTGTGCCTTATCTGGGCAATTAAACATCAAGTCCATCTTTCTATTACATTTGCTTATAGGTTCAAAGAAACTGTCCCCAGAATTGAGATATTCTCTGAGGCTCTATTACAGCAGAAAATTTAGGCTTAAATTCTTCTTCAAACACTTAGACTCATTTCGAATAGATTATTTGAAAAGCACAAAATTTGCAGCAAATCAAGGTTACAGCGTCAATCTTTACCAATCAGAAGTGATTAAACCACTTTTAACCTAAGCTTCAGCTGGTACCAATTTACATCTGGGAGTGAGGGAAAAAATGCAGACAAGCGTGCTATCCAATTCCAGAGGTACAGAGTTAAGTCTAGAAATGCCATGACCTCAACTTAGGAACTTCCAAACCTAAACCTTATCATACAGCTAAAAGTTTTCAGCATTTTCAAATAAGGTCTAAAACCGCTGTACAATGAGGACAGTAGAATTATGAATATAGCAATGTTCTAAGATGGATGCTAAGAAATGGTATGAAATTTAATTTCCTTCTGGGCCTCCTGAAAATCTAATTATATTCTTTCTAGCAGTATGTGATTTAAAAGGCTAGTTACAGGACTTATTACATGAATAAATTTTTTAAAACTCAATACCTTTTCTTCCTTGAGAAAAAAAAAGCTAAAAATTCAGATAAACTTGGCTGAAACTAAAACTTTGATATGTAGAATTTTGTAAAAAGATTCTAGCAATGACAACACCATCACAAAAAAAACATGTATTCATGTCAACTTTTTTTTTTCCATAGGCTCAACAGAAAAACATACAAGTCAGCTGCCTTGTTGCTTGGAAACTGCTTTAAAAAAGTAGATAAAATCAAAAAGGCAAACAGAAACCAAACAGAGCAAATATTTATGATCAGCAGTATAATCCACTGGTAATTATTACACATATAAAAAATGAATAACTTACAGTAGGCCTATAAGTTCCATTGTCCAGACGTCAAAATCTTTCAGTTTAAGAACGCATCACAACAATAATAATAAATGAAGTCTTTAACTCATTCAAAGATTTTTTTTTAATTTAGACAATGCTCAATTTTCTTTTCCTGTTTACCCATGAAAAGTTGTGAGAGCAGATGTATGCAAATTGGAAGATGTCAAAAGTCAGTCTTTCTCACACATTGTGCACGCGTTGATTCTATCTCAAATAAAAGTTACAATGTAAATGAAATCTGTTTCTTCAGATCTATATCCAGAACAGATGTTCACTTCCATAAAATCACATGTTTAGGTTTTATCAGGCTCAGACCATAGAATGGCATAATCTACAAATCAGAGATCTAGGAATTTAAGAAATAAGATTCCTTTTTTAAAACTTCCGACAAATCTTACTGATTCTTGAATTCTATTGACAGTATATTAAGTATTCTATAATTATTCATGGAAGTGGAAATAAAATACTGAACAAAAACTATTCAAACAAAGAAAAGATTCTTTTGTCATAGGGTATCACATCATATTGAAAGTTACGAAAATAATTTATGAAAAAGAAAGAAGCAAATGGATGACTCTAGAAACAAATATATTCGACCTTCTAAAGAGGTCAGTAGCTGGTGCTATAAATCTTGTTCATATATTTTGACCAAATGCTCAGATGTAGCGGGATAGCCTGTGATTGGGCAGCACTTTTCTCTCCTGACATGCTCAGTGATGCACAGGTAGCAGAAGACATAGCTGCAAAAAAAAAAAAAAAAAAAAAAAAAAACAGGTGATACAGGTTGAAGATTGCAATTTCAGTTTGATTTAACTTTAGGAGAAGCCACATGTACCAAAGAAAAAAGTAAATACGCCAGGTACATCTTTTCTTTTTATTCTACTTCACTGTTGGACGGCCAAACGTGTGTGCCCACACGAGCATGACATAATGATTACAAAGTAGTCAAAGGGAAACAACCAGCGGGCAAATACCATCTGCAATGATAGATGCATTACTTCCCTTGATAAAAAATCTAATCCGAAATAATTTATAGTATTTTGTCACAATTTTATTGCAACCAGAAATTTTATCTCAGCTGTGAAATGATATGTGTCACAATTTGGTTGGACCACTTAAAATTCAGGATCATCAACATGCTTGGAGTGGTCATTGCAATTAACAGTTGATGAGTATTTTTAAAATTGCATTGTCATAGTGGAATTCATCCGTGTCAATTTCAAACCAATCTAAGTGCTTGCTGAAAAGTGTGTGACACATAGTCTAGTGCTAAAACCGGATAAATTTGATCTTTTGATAGGCAGCAGCAGAGGTTATTGTTTTTCAACTCAAGAGAGCTGGTTAAATTTCACTGAGAATGAGCTAGTGACGTATTATGTAAGATAACTGAGTTTTCTGTCTTGTCACCATTTTCAGCATATGGACCTCTTCCATTATATATAAAAGAAATTATATTTCTTTCTTAACATTCTGAGGTCTAAAGATTTGAAAATTGTCAATTACTTACTATAGACAAAGAAATGAAACAATCTGCTTAAGAGCTTAAAGATGAGGCTTAAATTTTTAAATTTCTGCTGTCATTTACGGATATCCATAGGTAACCAACAAGAACCACCTTAAAACTTCCATTAACTTTACATTTTTATGCAAGGTATTCATTTGGCAACAAGATAGTAAAATTAATTTAAGGAAACAATTTCTTACTTATAAACAAGATAATGCAGTTTTCCTTGAATGATTGAACTGCACATAGTTCTTTCAGCCATATTAATTGATAATTAAATGTTTAAAGTAATTTAAAACAAGTTAGTTAGATCTAACTTAAACTGAAGGTAAAAGTCCATGGAGTTGTTTCACTCAGAGAGGAACAGATTTCCAAGAGCTAAGAGGGTTTATTGGAACACAAACACATTCACGAGTAATAAGATAAAGGAAAATAGAAGAAAAACTAACACCAAAGCTACAGAAATTCTATTTTTTCATTTGAAAACTCTATAAATCAATATGGAAGCCAGCAAGAACTGATTAATTGTTCTTCTTTAACTTTAAGGCATTTCTTTTTTATAAATAATCTTAAGAAATGAAAAAAAAAACTGAGATGCTACTTGTGAAAAAAATTTTTTTTTATAATAAAAACTGAACTTCTTAACCAGATTTGCTTTGCTTACAGGTTGAGGTTTCCAGAACACATTTTTTACTACAAAAGTCTAAATCATGACAGGTAGTCCAATCTACCTACCCTGACACAGAGAGGGCCGTGCTGTTTACTCTTAGCCTCATACAGAGAGGACAGACCTGGTGATGTACATCCCTCAGGGTTTCTTGCTGAAGAAGACATGAATCAAAGAAAAAAGGAATAGATAACATTGTCATTTAAATGGAAGAATAGCCCAAAATATCCTAAATTTTGCAGTGGGATTTGGTTTAGTTTTGAGACAATTTAGAGGGTTTTGATGATTTTGAGAGTATTTGACCAAAGATTTGTTCATTTACAGAAAAATATAAATTAGAACTGCACATTAGGTTTGAGTTGACATTAACTGAAGATCAAACAATAAAAGTTAGACTACAGTTTATGTTTGTTTTTTTAGATGTTTGGTGTTGTTTTCACCTACCCTGGGAGCTGAGGGAATGGGTAAGGCAGTTAGAGAAGGGGCACTGCTGTCACTGGCGTACCACCACTCTAGAAACTGTAGGAAGAACACACCAACAGACAGACTTGTTGTCAGACAGGCAGCTGTCAGTCTAAACACCACCCGCAAGGCTGACAACATCTTTCTGGTCACACTGGAGTAACAAGACATTAAGTAAAAGTTTAACAAAAAAATCAAATTTCAAAGTTAAGTCAACAAATAAAAAGAGATGTGGTTGCTAGTTCTGAAAAGTAGGAACATTTGAACATAAACTCTGTCATCACTCGGCAGAACTTATAATAAACGTTGACTGATGGACCAGATAACACTCTTTTACTAAAACTTAAAAAAAAAAATTCTCACCTCAGCTGAGACCAGGTTGAGAAATCCACTCCAAGCCCTGGGGTCTGCACCTGGTCGTCAGGTCCTAACCTGCAGAGCTGGGTGCCAGAAAGATGCACTGTGGGGCAGTGCCATCTTCCGCCCCGCAGCATGTAGGACATAGTGTATGCTAGGGTGATTACCTCCCATGCAGAGTGGACGTACGGGTAGACTGACAGGTAGAGACGAAGCAAGCGCTGCTTGAGATTCAGGTTTTTCTATTGGAAGAAGAAAGTATAAAGTTTATTTGTTGCATACATTACAACTAATTTTATACTAATTTTATTCATAATTTTTAACCATAAATGACAAAACAACCTACTTTTGTTTAACAGTAATCACTTGTCTTCTTCATAGCCATACTTGTGCTCTGCAAAGTTAATTAAATTTAATAAGAGTCGCTGCAGATTTAGATCGCATCTAATATCTAAAACTATAGTGAAAAAAAAAGATTCTACTGCAAAAGAGTTGTATTCACAAAACCGATCTTCCTGGCTACTATGAATATTAAAATATACATCTTTATACTTCTTTATTCAATAGAAGACTTCCATCTGTCTTTCATTCTTTGTTGTTTAACAACAAGCATGTTGATTGGATATAAACCAGCTATAAAAAAAAAAAAAAAAACAAGCAAAAAACCATCAGTTCTAATCTGTAACACCTTTATTAATCAATCTATTTTGATATTAGAGAAATACAATAGTTGGACCGTCACAAACAGACTACTTGTGCTGGGATTTTCTGAGTAATTTGGTGGGTTAGAGGAATAATGTAAGAGATTAGGTGATTCCTGGTATTGCTTGGACACACAAAGGGATCAACATAACCCTGAAGAAGATTCTGAACCAAGTAAAAGAAAAGGAAAATTGATATAAGCAGAAAGGAATAGAACAGTACCCAACCTGGAAATACTTTTTAAGAAGCCTTTTAGAGTCTTTTCTGTACACGTGGTCATGGAGACTTCCATCTTAGGTCTAATCTCAATGGCAGTTTGACATCAACAAATTACACACGAGAACTTTTTGCTTTCTGGGTCAGTGCTATAAATATTGAGTTTCTTGAAAAAAATTATTTGACTTCACTTACCTGTAAAAATGAGAAAAATCCTACATCTTGCCCATACTTGTATTGAATATCTTCAAAAAGGCTGTCCATTTTTTGGCGTATATAGGGAATCAAAACCTAGACAAAAAAATCAGACATTTTTTGTTCCATTTAGAAGAGCAAAAACTTAAACATATGAATCAGAGCTGCTGCAAATAGCATGAAGATCATGTTAAAAATATGATATTGATCAATTTTATTTTAAGCCCCATGCACAATATACTCCATCACAGATAGATGAAGGAAGAGAAAAGACAGAGTCAAAAACATGATGAAAATAGACAGGACAGCGTTAAGAAAAGTATAAAAGGCCAAGCCTATAAAGAAAGAGTTAACCAAATAAGACAGAAAAAAAAAAATCAACAACTTTATAGCATTCTCTCTCATATAAACAAGTCGAATGCTTATGAAAAAGATATGAAAGGTAACATGAAATATATATAAGTATATTCAATAAACAGAATTCATAAAAAAATGCATTCCCAGACCTAGATCTAACTTGATACAGACAGATAAGATGAACGATGTGAAAACATAATAAAGTGTTGATGGTATGAACCGGGATTGAACCAATCACAACACAGAGCCACTCTCATATTCACTGCTTTCACCATTACAATTCAAAAATAAAACAATGTCAAAACCAATTTACTTACCAAGCAAGCTGTAGCCCTCATCCGAAGACTGAATGATAAAGAGGGATGGTCTGGGCTGGCACTAGGCACTCGTTTCAGATCATAAAAATTCTCAGCAAAAGAGCCTCCTATAAAAGAAGAATATTGAGTTATGTGTTGCATATAGAGTTTGAGACAATAAATAAAAAAAAACCTGTTCCAAAGAACTGTAATGAATTTGAAAATGCTGAAAAGCACCACAAATGTAATATTTTTTATTTATTTATTGTTAAAATTTTAAACATCCAAGTTGGACACATTCTAAGGAAAAAACACATTGCCATTAGATTAAAAATAGAAGAGGCAGGTTATGTAAATATCCATTATTAAGACTATTTTGAGAGGTAAAAACTATTCTCAGGGTGACATTTGTCTTGCACCCAGTGAAAATTAGATACATGATATGAATTTTTTTTTAGACCAATTTTTTTTCAGAGTTTTCTTGTTCAAATTAAAAAAAAAATAAAGAAATCTCTCGAGAGACCTGCGACAATTTTATACAATTTTCATTTTAAAGAACAACCAAACATGAATTTTTAAAAAATATTTAGACTTTGAATGCAATAATAGCCATATGGGACATAACTGAAGTGGGGGCACAACATTTTCTTAATTCCAATACAAATTTCCTTCTCATTTCATCAATGTAAAAATAATAAAAAATCAAACTTGGGAATGATTCATGGGACTAGGAGCTATTTTCATTTTTTCCCCTGAATCCAACAGAAATCCATCCAACTTACCGCAAGTCTTCAGGAAATAAGACTGGACAAGAGCATCAAAAATGAGGTAGAGCTCATCATAAAATTGTACCACTTTCCCCAACTGCTCAGGATATCTCTCCGCAAAAACCTTTGACCCAGGAAGTCAAAAATAAAATAAAGGTCAAACTTAGCACAATATACAGTTTTCTTTGGTCCAACATAACCATGTGAGACAAGAATTTCAAAATATGATTTTTTCAAAAGAGAAAAAACATGTATGTTAACCTCATTGCTGCTCTGAAAACATTTTATTTACATCAAAGTGCGCCATTTATATATGAGCAAAGCAAGTAAAGTTCATTTATTAAACCATCATTAAAAAGCATGGTGGCTGCAAATCAGTTGGCAATAAAAGCTATTTACAATAATGTACCTTTTTTTAAGGACTTCAAAATTATTATATGAAACATTGTAATTGCCATATTAGGACGAGATGTTCTGCATGTTTGAAAACCAAAATACTAGTTATGAGTAAAGATATTTCCAAATTGCCATAAAATTTTCATCTTCAAATCAGTAAACCCTATAGGACTGTTGTGTAAATCACTGAAGTAAAACTGATTCAAAACAGAGAGGGCATCACATGCACACAACTTCTAATTTGAGGGAATGCATATATGCATGATTAAATTCCAAATAAACTAATTTTCTCTAAATGAGATAAGAACTAAATCCCAATTGTATGATGAGAATTTGAATTATCATATGTGAGAGATAAAAATATAGCAGTTTTAAAACAAAAAGTTTGCGACTGCAAAAAATTTCATAACTATATGGAGCCTTATGAATCTGAGCTTGTAACAATTTGAACTTCTAGCGTGATTTCACAGGGTCAAAATTAGTAATTAAATTTTGTACAAAAAACTTATGGATGCTCAATTTTTTTTTTTGAATATTTTTGAGTATAGAGAATTATGATCTATAAAATAGATATCTTTCAATAATACAGCCTTTTAAGCCGTTCAAACTTACCAGTCAAGAGGCTGCTATAAATGAAAGTAAAAATCATGAGGGTAGCAATGAATTACAAACACAGTCTCACCCTCACTGCATGCCTGATCGCTGGTCGAACAGTAGTCACCAGACTTTGCTGAGCAAGAACCTCAAAAATGCTCGGTCTGTTTGGATCTATTGGTCCATTAGAGGTCAGATGTGCTGCATGCTCTGCCATTGCTGAAATAACATTCATATCACACATTGGTAATTTCTATGTTTTTCATTTTCCTTTTAAATAAAACAATTTAAAAAGAAAAAAATTTGTATCTAGAGCTAGAACTTAATTGAGACTATCTAGAAGTACTGTATCTCATCTTCAGCACCATAAACTTATGCTCTTCCTGCCATTCAATGATAAGTTTTAAATTTGAAAAGCTAAGATTTTGCTCTGTCCCTATGTTAAAGAGGTGTAAATGAGAGAAAAAAAAGTATGATGTCACAGATAAATCTTAACGATATAAGAAAAATGGGAGCCAAGCTTTTATCCACCTGAATATAAAATCAAAAGACCTGATTTCCTTAGGAGAAACTTCCATCTTTTCCAATGCACTTAGGACACAATCTTTACCACGGTATTAAATAAAACATCCTTTCTAATCAGTAACAAGATATTCTAAATAGGGAGTTGATATTATGGATTCTTCTCCTTGTGCAAGGTGTTGGGTCTGCGAGTGTAGGTCTATTACCTGATATGTTACTCTATATTCTGTATTCTTAAGTTATAGGGGGTTTCATAGAAGACAATTTTATCAAAGTGATGGTCCATTTATAAACATTTATTGCCAAAAACAAATCATTTAAAAATTAACCCAAGGTGGTGTTTCTTAATTGCAATTACTGGTCAACCTACCTGTATACCTAGAATGTAGAGCTAGAGTCTAGATTTAGACAGCCCGGCCAAAGTTCAAATACGTTTTGGTTTGGCCAATATTATTGATCCTGTCTGAGTCACAACTACATCAGGATCCTCACCAACATGCTGGCAATACTCTAGCAATTATGAACTTTGCAAGCAACAATAATATATTCAAGTAGCCTAAAGAATAGTAAATTAATAAGTTAATAAGCTAGTATTCTGATGCTGATCCAGATCTTGATCTCACTCAAGATTCTACTTTTACTTTTCCTTCTACAGTAGTGGTTAGGCGTAGGTACGTCCATCTAAATATTATTTCTTACGTACGTGTCACCTAGAACATTCACCGCTATCGGTCTTGGAAGCTGCTAGGAGAACGTACGTATCCTGAGTAACCCTTGTGTTGTACTCGTGACGTGAGTATGTCGCTTTTTAGGTTTATCACAAGACTAGCTAGTGTGTTTTACAAACCTCAACTCTCGGCTTGTAAGACTCAATCTTGGTCCCACCCACCACCTGTCTCCACCATGGTGAAAAAGATTGTAGTAGAAGGTTATGAAGCTTTCACAGAATGTTTAAAAGAAAACACAGGCACTGTATTCGTACTGTTTAGTGGTAGTCTTGATGACACTGGTGTGAGTTGGTGCCCGGACTGTGTGAAAGGTACAAATAATTATAATATTAATTTTTATTATCCATGAGCGTTATATAGAGTGCTTTTTAAACTTTTCTAAATTCATAATCTATGTTCTAGTGTTCTTGATTAGGATGTCACGAAGTTAAATCTGAGTTTTGACAAAAAAAAAAAAAAAAAAAAACATGCTATAGATCACTTTTGGTTCTAAAGTAATTCTGGTGGAAAAACATGCCCTTTTTGCAAACCCACATATGGCATTTGAATGTCAGTGCATGGCAACATTTTTTAACATTTCATAAAACAGAGTGGGAACCCACACTATTATCAACTTTCTAAAAAAAAAATGTGTTGGGCGCCTTTATATAATATGTTTTGCGGCAGACGACTACTTGGGGAAATGCCATTTTCCTCAAGAAGGCTTAAATTCCTCTCTATATTTAAAATGTTTTTACGTATGAAAAAATATGAAAGTTTAAAAGTGGAATTTCAAGCTTTCTTTTAGAAAAAAACATTTACCTAAATATTTTTCAGCAGCAAAACGTCTCCTTTCATGGCTTTGCTACACATATGGTGTTTTAATGTAGCATGCAGAACAGATCTATTGTTTAGGTTCACAGCGGTCACAGAGGATCTATACTTCCTTATAACTGAGGCATACAATTTGATATCATGGCTCTGTAGACCTCAAATTTTTTAACATCTGATTCTCAAGGACCGAATTTGAAAGAAATGCTTTAGATGTCTGATATATTATAAGTTATAATTATAAAGATTTGTCTGGAGATCTCATGGCAAAGATGCAAGTGTTTAGTTTAAAAAAATGCATTTCCTCAAAATTTGATTTACCATGGATGAAATCTATGTCTGGCAATATTAAAATAAAGTGTACAATGCATTTCAGGCCGCAAATTTGAGATTATTTCTGGTATTGGTCGAAGATTCAATTATGTTTTTTTTGTACCAATACATTTAATCTGTTTCACAGCTGATCCTGTGATAGAGAGGAATGTCGACAAAGCCCCTGAGGATTCTGTTTTCGTCCACTGCCATGTTGGACCAAGGGACTAGTACGTAGAAACACTGGTGCCTTATTTTCTTAATCTAAATATTTCCGAAAAAGGAATTAAAGTAAAGGATTTAGCGAGGCCAGAAACTGTTAAATATTGAGAAGAAAGTTTTGAGCTTCATTTTGTTTAAACAGAAAAGTTTTATATTCAGTAATTGTTAAAGATTCAGCTGCTGGAAACTAAGGTTATGACAACTAGTATTTTGTCCCAGGAAGCATGACTGGTTGGTAACCGTCAAATTCTAGGTGAAACAATATAAGTTGTATCTCCTTCCTCATGAGGCCTTTAAGACACTTGCATTGCAGAAGACATCAGACTGAGATAGAATGAAGGAGATTGGCAAAGTAACCTTTTATTATTTAGGCAAGGATATACATGTATTATAATAATGAATTGGTCTATGGTGATTGCTCATTTATATTAAATTAAGTGATAAATAAGCCAATCAATATCAGCTTGACAACAACCAATCTCTTGTCGGAAGCCATTTTGGGGTCAGTCAAGTTTTGTTTCTGCTTTTGTCATTTTTTTTATATAAATAAAGATGGTGTATAAAATTGCAGTAAATGATCTTATCTTAAATGTCTTAGCATACGACACATGTCTCAAACTGAGTTAAGATTAGATTGTTTACTATTTTTTAAAACAATAAAAGCTCCCACAGATGAGCACACTGATTAATTGTTCCCATTAATCTTCAGATTATACATGTATAATATATATTATAATATAATCTCTCATCAGATTGTCTTGCTTTTAATCATGATCATGCTCTTTTTTTCCTGCTCTGTTTATCCAGCTGGAAAGATCAAAGCAACGAGTTCAGAAAAGATCCACAACTGTATCTAAAATGTGTGCCTACCTTACTGCGAGTTGGAAAGGTAAGGACAAAATTAATATAATAGGCTTTATATTTCAGATCTTTCAGCTGCTATGTCTCACTTAATATGCAGTCTTTTATCTTCATTTACTAGTAAGAAGGAATATTTTGTTGATGATTAGGAAACATGTGTGGTACTCACTGCTTTACAAAGTGTTTTTAATGTTCAAAAGTGAACTAGAGCAGATCATTCCAATTTCATCATATAAAAAAGCAACAACACATGTATGGTTCCTTTAATTTATGTGAACCATTTTCATATATTCAAGTGAGTTGTACAGAGTTCTCAACAAACGTACTTTTCAAAATGTCCAAAAAATTCAATTTTTGCAATGATGAAATGAATTCTGCACTTATTAAATTGTACCAAACAACACATCTCATTTTCTCTATGAAAACTAAAGGTATTTTCTTCCTTTGCCATAGCCTCATAGACTGGAGGAAGAGCAGTGCTGCAGTGATGATCTGGTACAGATGATGTTTGAAGAGGATTGAAACGAGTGCAATAAGCTTTATTAGAAATGCTTTATCAAAACATCTACAATTTAGAGCAATAATTCTTTTGTTGCAATCTTGTAAAGTCACTGCTGCTCAAATTTCATATTGAGAAAAGTTACAGAATTACTTTTCCAACTTACATAATTTTTTTTTTCTTCTCTCTAAATAAAGCCATGATTTCAAAAATCTATTTTTCATCAGTGATAACTGATACTGTCATTTGAAAAGAAAGTACAAAGGTCACCACCTAGATGTAATACACACAGTTCAGATAAGTTACAAGAGCATGTTAATAAGAAAAAGGTTAAAGAGGAAACAATAAAACAGTTTTTTAAATATATATGTTGGTGTCATTGTAAATTATATGTCGGTCTACCTAACATTCTTTCTTGTAAAATTTTGTGCAATAAATATAGAGTCCTCACTCCCCCTCTCCTCGAAAAAAAACATGAAATACAAGAAAAAATATATAGATCTATCTTTTTGAGCTTCATGCAGTTGAATGTCATTGTACTGTGTAGTTAGCAATAAATTTAAGAAACTGTACAGGTAAAAACTACATTCTGTAGTGTTTACTTCCAGAGAATTTATGGCTGAAGGCAGCCTGGCTGTTAACGGATCACAAACTCAGCTAAAAGTGCTCTGACAATATGAAGGGAACTTTTTTTTTTTCAATTTAATAGGATATCAAATTATGTCAAAAAAAAAAAAGGAGGTTCAATTATTTTTTTCCTTGAGAGAGAGATTGAGAAGGGAAGGACAGTGCGATGAGAGAGAGAGAGAGAGAGAGAGAGAGAGAGAGAGAGAGAGAGAGAGAGAGAGAGAGACAGAGAGACAGAGAGAGAGAGAGAGAGAGAGAGAGAGAGAGAGAGAGAGAGAGAGAGAGACAGAGAGACAGAGAGACAGAGAGAGAGAGAGAGAGAGAGAGAGAGAGAGAGAGAGAGAGAGAGAGAGAGAGAGAGAGAGAGAGAGAGAGAGAGAGAGAGAGAGAGAGAGAGAGAGAGAGAGAGAGAGAGAGAGAGAGAGAGAGAGAGAGAGAGAGAGAGAGAGAGAAGGCTCCGGAAGGGATGGGGGGCAGGGGGAAGCAGGGAGATAAAAATCTTATGCATATTTCAATTATTATATGTTTCTCTTCTAATTATAAAAGTCCCGCAAAATGTGTTTTTTTTTTACTTAATGTTAATTTTAGTGTGAAAGCAAGTACATGACTTGTAATCCTTATCAATTTTTCTAACCATCTCGTTTTCTAATAATAAAGTTTTGTGTGAAAGTCTTCTTACATTTTAACATATTAAAGTAGGATCTAGATCTAGCTTTTGAGATGCATGCTCTTTAATTAGTAGTACATTGTTCTGAATAAAATGGTGCTCTGCTTTCAGTTTGTGTCATTGTTTTTTCCATAAATTAATTATATTTATCTGAATGAATGATGTGAGTGTGAGCATTGGTTTAACTAAATACATTTAGTTGCCACAATTTTGTGACTGTTATATTTAATACATCAAACATTGTAATAAAATGGAATGACTATCATAAATAAGGACATTCTATGTATTCCATTTGTATACATATACATAAAGCTAAAAAAAAAGTGAAAAAAAAATATGGATAAAGCCAATGTAAGCCTTGAAAACATTGAGCAAAGGCTCAATCAATATTGACAGGAAAAATACCAGACAACATTGATCTCAAAAACGCTTTTATTCACGAGCAAAGCTAAAATGAATCTCAAGAGCATCAAATAATGGCAAATTGGACATAGGCCTTAAGAATAATGAATAATTTTTAAGTCAATGCAGGCTTCAAAAGACTATTGATCCGTGGCAAAGCCAGCATAAATCTCCAGATTACCTAATAGTTACCACTTAATCACACTTGTGATTCTATAATTGTAAGATTATAAACAAAATTGATCATTGGGAAAAACAACAGAAATCTCAAGCTGACCTTTATTGTTTTGTCATGAACTCTAAATAGTGGCTGAATTCACATAGATTTCAAGAATTGAACCAAATCAAAAGAAATCAGCTTAGTTATCGAGGCTGTCAGACAAATGAAACTACACGGTACACGTATGTATTTGGTGTATGATGATGTAAGAAGGAAAAATATACATGTCAACATAGTAATTAATATATTGAAAAAAACATGAAGCCTTGGTTATTTGGGGTGTTCTTAATTAATGATGAACTTCTTTTATATCACACATTAATAATGTAAGGAAAGCATATAATGCTATACACCAATATTCTTGACCAGCTGTGAAGGCAGGTGATGAATATAATTTCACTTTCCTGTTTCATTGTTCAATGAGTTTCAGTTTTTATGCAAGGCTTAGAATAAAGATTAACGACTTTTATGTATTTGCAGTTGGTATATCTATGGATTTCACTGGTGGGATTCGGAAGCAAAATGGATCATAAGCAATATTATTACAGTAATCTCATGCATGTGTTTGATTTTTTTTTCGGGGGGTGGGGGGTTAATTACATTACAAAGTACGTATCTGAATGATTACAAATGTTATGCAGCTTCTGTGCATAGCAATCATGACAGGCTAAACTGAATCAGTTCCGAGAAACGAGGTCATGATCTAACATTGAAATGTGAGTTCAACTTTTTCTTTGTGACATTCACATAATCATATCTATGATACTTGAGAAATGTTTTAAGTGAGTATAAAGATAAAAATCTATTGCTTTTAGGCTCTAATAAGACGAGGATTTAAAAAAAAGCAACCTGGGTATCATAATTTTTCTCTGCACACCGTTTATTTATGTAAACGGACGAGTTTTTATACTTTTACTCTGTATTCTTTTTATTTTTTTTGGATTGCCTGCTATCCGTGTTCCTTTGAAAGAACAGGTACCGCAACTATGTCAGGGGAAACTGATATGCCTTAGGGTGTAATCCATTCGTGCTTCTCGAGAGCGAGAAAACCTTTAAGGTATGCATGCTGTCAGATAGAGTAACTGAGATCTGACCGGACAAACAAAAGCAGCATTCTAGTTGGGCACTGAGCTGTTAGGCACAGCATCCTTTGAGGCGAGTTATAAGTGTGGGCTTCGCCTCTATACTGATGTCGTTTGCCACAGTTTGTTAATTGTAGGGTTAGCCTTTGTGGTGGTCTCGGCACTGATGCTATCACATCACAGGCACTAATAGTGACGCGGTTACAGGAGATAAATGTCTTCGAACTTCCTGTAAACGATAGTTTTGCATCAAAGGAGACTCTCCCATGGTGTCAGTTTCGATGTTTGACACTGATAATGTTTAGTTTGATTCTATGTCTGCCTTAGAATTTATAATACATAATTATATTGTTTGAGATTTGCACGAGTGAAAGGTTGTTCGGGACACATGTGGTTACTACGATATCGTCTTTGCAAGTTGAGAAGATTGTTATCTAGCGTTGTTGTCACTGTGTGAGCGATGCTACGGGGTAAATTCAGTACTTTCGAATTCATTTTGTATCCCCTCACCCATTAAAGTAAACAGGTAGGGAGATTCCTATCTCTCCGATCGGTGATCTTTAGAAAATCTTTGTTCGGAAAACCTACATATGTAAAGCAGTTTTCGGAGCTCTTCATCTGGATTCGAGAGTCCGAGCTGGGAGTACACGAGAGAAAGTCTGAAGTCAAACGTTTGCCTGAACCTTTGACGTTGACATTTGAACAGCCATTGCCTTGATATTGGAACGGTTGTATCAGAGCTACTGACTGGGTTTTTTAAGTTTGGATTTTGAGTTTTAATTTTTAGTCCTTATTTTTAGTTTGGTTTTAATTGGATTCTAGTTTCAAACTGGACAGCTTATTTTTGTATCTTAATTTTGTTTTGTCGACTGCAATAAAAGAAACGATAAAAACTTTCATCAGTATAGTTTTTATTTCCTGCACACTTACCTACCTGTCATGCCTTACCACTAGGCGCATTACTCATAGTTTATCATACCTGGTAGCTTAGTTGGAATTCGCTAAGTTTACCATTAAAACAAAACGAATTCCTGGTGTTGTCGGACAACTTACACTTTCATACACACACAAAACATTTCATAATTTATCACACCGAACCTGTAGAATGGAGAGACAAACTTTATTGAGTAGGTAGTGAGTATATAGCCAATTTTGTACAATTTTTGTAGGATTTTTAATAGTGCCTATAGTGTGTCGTGTCGCTGCTGCTGCTGCTACTACTACTACTACTACTACTACTACTACTACTACTACTACTACTACTACTACTACTACTACTACTACTACTACTACTACTACTACTACTACTACTACATCCACTACTACTACCACTACCACTGTTACTACCACTACTACCACTACTACTACCACCACCACCACCACCACCACCACTACTACTACTACTACTACTACTACTACTACTACTACTACTACTACTACTACTACTACCACTACTACTACTACCACTACTACTACTACCACTACTACTACTACCACTACTACTACTACTACTACTACTACTACTACTACTACTACTACTACTACTACTACTACTACTACTACTACTACTACTACTACTACTACTACTACTACTACTACTACTACTACTACTACTAATACTGCTGCTGCAGCTACTACTACTACTACTACTGCTACTGCTAATTCTACTACTACTACTACTACTACTACTACTGCTACTGCTACTACTACTACTACTACTACTACTACTACTACTACTACTACTACTACTACTACTACTACTACTACTACTACTACTACTACTACTACTACCACACACCTTCCCTCGCGAGTATTCTTTTTAAGGCAACATTTATTCAATAATATGTTTCGTAATAAAAAAATAAAAACTAATGAAAATAATCTGAAACAAGCTAATGCGATTTAGAGGCATTTACATAGAGTGTGCAATGATATATTAAATTTGGTGTTGTGTGTAGAAAAGAAATTCAAATGGTGATACAAATTTTTATCCGAAGAATATTTCAAAAGGACGTATTAAATTAAACTACATTAATTAAAAAAAAAAAGATAAAATATGTATACATGTGTGTTTGAAAGAGAAAAGGGAGAAGAAGAAACTCCATAATAAACCAGAAAGGAAGATGCAGTTGTTTTCCTGCCCTATACTTAGTTTGACGAAAATTAAAGCAACAAAAAAATAATAAAATAAAATAAAATAAAAATACCCCCCCCTCAAAACACACCTCGTAGCACCTGGCCTTTGTTAAGTTACTTGGTATAGCTCTAATTCTAAAACGTACGAGAGTGACTATCGTAACACATGGTAATTCGAGAATCAGTTCAGTTATGAAAGTGTGCCTTATTTTATTTTCTCTTTTATTTTTTAACATGGCGGTACTTACATTTACTAACAGAACCTAATATAATGGAAAAAAACCTGACTCATTCTGCGTGTTTTACACTCGTATGCTTTCGTTTTCTTTGCGGAGAAAAAAAGAGCAATATCATGATTTATAAAGCCTCCAATAGTCTCTAATTTACTTAAATCATCTCCTGAATAAAAACAATTATTCTACGTCGAGTCCGAGTATTGCAATTTTTTTCTTCCATTTTAAAAAGAAAGTTGTATGTTTCCTGTGTTTATTTATTTCCAAAGCCGCGAATGCTACAAATCAGCTCATTATATTAACAAGGATGTTTTATTGGGCTCAACAGATACTAAACCATCTAAACGTAACCAAGGAGCGCGAGTCATAAACTACCGGCGCCGGAACTCCGATTGTCCTAACTTTGCGGGGTTTTGTGTAAAATAGCTTGGCAGTTTAAACTGGTAACCTATGAACTTAATGTTGACAAGTAGACTTCTTTTCGTCCCCTAAGCCACATAGAGAATCTTGCCTTTGGAGTAAAGGATTGAGTGCTAGAAAATAATAACAATCATAGCAATTTCTCAGCACACCTGCAGACCCAGATATAAAATCCACATATATTTAGATCTAGATCTAGATTTTGTTTCAAGTAGACCCAGCTCAACACAATGGCATCTGCCGCACGTTCGAAGATTGCCTCCAGTGTCTTTAGAAAAGATCTTTTCAGAGACAAAGTTGCCATTGTCACTGGTGGGGGTACAGGGATTGGAAAAGGGATAACAAAAGAACTTCTTTACCTCGGTTTGTTGTGATTTTAATTCATGAACGATAGGATATATATGTCTAGAGTTCACATGTATTGAACTGCACTTCATTTCGTTGAAATTCTTGAAGAGCTTTTCAATTTCGAAGCATTTTAATTTTTATTCATTATCATCGACCAACCACTGAACAGTTATTTATGTTCACCTAAAGTTGTAGTTCTTTTGTTCAGGAAATTAGAATTCACACTTTCCTTTTTGCAGTTTAATACAAGTTACTTCTGCATTAGGCTACATCAATGCACTAGACTTGGCGGAAGAAAATTTTATGGGCTTTAATGCAACAGTCCGTGCTGGCTTTAAACGCACCTGCGTAAAACATGTTTCAGGCTCAAGCACGGTACACGGCGTAGCAAATTCTATTTCTTCGCTCTACTTTAGTTGAGCGCTAGAGATGGCCCTACTGCCATAAATCAGTGCCGCCTTGACAGGTGACCTGAGGTCAGGTGCACGGCCCGACTGTTATAGCTTGGTGCTGCATGTTATCAATAAAACCATGCAATTTTTCGGCATTTTAATCAGTTCTTGCTTTGCAACTACTCAAGACTGGATTATATTTATTTTTTCTCCACAACTCCCTGTTTTTCCTCAATATGTTCGTGAAAATCTGATAATTCTAACTTAATTATTGCGAGTGTGAGATGTTCATGAATTAGGAGTATATATTTTTTTAAACTGAATATTGAAAACATAATTAAGTAAGTTGTAAGGCTAATTATAAAAATTCCACACGATGAATAAACTTTGTTTCTCGGCCATAGGAAAATTCAAAATAATAGCTTTACGAAGATGTAATTTTTTTTCTGTTGACAGCATATCTTATAAACTAATTTAACTTTTTAAATAAAGGCTTTTACCAACTATGGAAGACTCCAGAGAGACTCATATAAACAATGTTAACGGTCTGTGTCGTATATGTGCTAGAGTGCATGTGACGAGAAAACAACAAAAGCACAATAGTAGGAGCCACTTGTGTTCTGCTCTTTCTGGAGATATTTTCTTAATTTACGATCTGAACATTAAAAATGACATTGAAGACACTCATTCACAGTACTCGTGTGTCAAGTGCTACTCAAGCATAAAGAATCTAAAAAAGAGATACAGTGACATTTCTATTCAAAACGCTCGTGCGGTGTACAGCTTAAATAAAGACAAAATTAATGGTGCCCATATGTAGATGGACACAAAACTAACCACTTTCATAAATACTTACACCTCAGTGTCTACAGGGACCTCACAAATAAGATAGTCACACAGACTCAAGCATGCACATACGATCCAATCATGGTTGACGAAGCACACTTAATTCAGTTACATTTCAACAGCTTAAACACAGCTCTCAGCAATGTTCACAAAGCAATTTCTCACACAAAACCCATTGAACACAGTTATTTACCAGACATTCAATCTTCTATAGACACCTACATGTCCATCTACAGAAAAACATTTCCCCAAAAAGTAATCCCCAAACAGCATCTATTAGAGAGACATTGCATCCCATACATTAGACAACAAACATTCGGGTTGAGGCTCCTGGGAGAGCAAGGAACAAAGCTGAACCATCAGGCAATATCGAAATTAGAGAGAGAACGGGCCTTTGGCATCCCAAACGAACTAGACAGATTGAAACATATTTTGTCTGCCCATTGCAAATTGCTCCAGCTCTTCAATGCGTATATATATATATAAATATATATATACTTTTTTATCCTGTACATTTATTTATTTATTCAACCATTGCGCCTGATTAACTTATTTATATATATATATATATATATATATATATATATATATATATATAAAATCCCATCGCACCTGACTTATTAATTTATTCATTAAAAAATCGCGACTGTGATAAGATATTATTATTTATTTTCACACCATCCTGAAAAGGATGCATACCATTCGAAAATTGTAAGCAGGAAACTCTCAACACAAACATCCTGTAAATCTGTGCCAAATAACGGAGTATAATTACACCCCAAGTACTGTTTACTGGAATAACTCAGAAAATTTTTGTGTCAACAGCCTAATTTTTGGTGAGTTTAATGTTGAATATGTTGTCTATTACACATCTAAATTTCTAAAACTTTCATCGGCAGGTTTTGTTATAATTGCAAGATTTAATTATCAATTTCGTCCTTAACTCTGTAGAAAAAGTGCCCTGTTTACGGGTAATCTATAATAAAACTATACATCTCAGTTCTGTAGTTTTTTGTTCCTACAACACAGCTGCTTCTCTTCTTTAATATATAAATATTTCATTTAGGTACAAGTTAAGTTGGCAGGATAGGAAATAAAAAAAAGATTATCATTAACTTTAACTAATACGCGAGTTGAGAGAGCAAGACTCTAGGCTCTGCTTTGACCCGGTCATCACCCGAGGTCAAGCTAGGTCAAGAGGGCTCAGGCTACAAGAGGCAATGCAGCTAAAGTATCATGGCTGAGACGCCGTGGGTAAATGGCCCTTACTGAATTTTGGGAAAATTGCAGATATGGGCCCACCTCACATCGGCTTCACAATTGAATGTTTCAGAACAAAATCGAAACTTGTAGTTTAATGGGATTTTAGAGCAACACAAAAATGCTTATATCTTGAAATGTATTTATTTGCGACAAAAAAAACCTTCATATTTGTGTTAAGCATATCGAATTCTTGAAGAAAATACAATTTTAAAGTTTAGGGTGAGTTGGGCCGATATCTGCATTAACACCCGAATTTTTGCTATATAAATTTCACGCCTATAAGTACAGTAACATTGGTTTCACACATGCTTCTTTTATAAGACTGTGAATACTTTCATAATGACCAGTGCGTGCTATAGAGCTGCAAAACTTCTTCCTTTTTCCCATAGGTTGCAATGTTATGATTGCTTCACGGAACCCTGATAAACTTGAGACCGGAGCAGCAGACATCAAGGCTTGGCAAAAAGCCGGAAATCATCATGCTAAGTTGGAAACATTGCCATGCAACATTCGCAAAGAGGCGGAGGTAAAAATTATATCAATGTTTTCATTTGATTAGCTTATTGCTTTTTCATCAATACAGTATTTGGGCAGGAGATATTTGTGTTATCATGAGACTCCACTATGGCAAACGTTGTCGTTGATAAGACCTTGGTAGAGGTGCAATGCATAATCTCAGACTGCACAAACATTTTTAACTTGGAAAGGAACCTCATGATGATTGCCTCTCCTCTCCTATTGAAAGATTGCAAGAGGCAGTGAGCAGTAAAAGATCATAAACGATAAAGAACATCTGCAGAATACCCTCAGGTTTTTCGTATGCTCTACATAATGCAACAAATATATGTTTAGCAAAAATGGTAAATTTTTATCTATCCAAAGCTTTTTTTTTAAAGAGTAAGTCCAAACTGATTGTATAAAATTACAGGTCCAGAATCTCATGATCAACACTTTGGATAAATTTGGTCAGTTGGATTTTCTTGTGAACAATGGAGGGGGACAATTCATAAGCCGGGCTGAGGACATCAAACTGAAAGGATGGAATGCTGTGGTTGAAACCAATCTAACAGGAACTTTCCTTATGTGTCAGGGAGGTGAGTTAAACCTTAAAGCCTTGGCTGCCCCTGAATCCCCTTTTGTGGCGCAATTTCCTCAGGAAAATCCTCATCATGAAATGGTAATCATGGCTGTAAGCATAATTATTATTTCTTTTTCAATGTTTTTTGTAAGGTCTTATATATTATTTTCCTTTGCATTGGAAATTTGAATTGATTATAAAATTCTGAAAAATACACTTAATGAATACTGAAGTGCTTTAGGAATGGTGCTTGCTACGAACTGAAACAAATCAATTTGTTTTTACACAGTGGTTGCATTTATGGCAATTCAGCATAGGCTTGCTTCTTTTGAAAGATTTAGAGATAGAGCCAGGGAACAACATTTTTATAGACTTTTTAAAAAAATAGAAACAATGGCTGTCCCTGAGATTTTTTATTATTTTAGCCTCTTTATCCCTAAGAATACCTTCAAGTTCTTTTAGTGGACGGCTATGTCAAAAAGAGAATACATTATCTAATGGAATGCAATTTTCTAGTTTAATGAGATTCACAAAATGCATGGGTTAGAAAAATCAGATAATAATAGTTTACAACTTATTTTCCATTCTAAATTTTCTCATGTTCAGATTCATTACTTTTAACCATTATTTCTTCATTTTATGACTCATTTTTGATAGAAAAACATTTCTATTGAATCTGACAAGTATCTTTTGATAATCTCATTTGCCTAGCCTACAGGCATTGGATGAAGGATCATGGTGGAGCTATAGTAAACATTCTTGTGGACATGTGGAAAGGTTTTCCCATAATGAGGTAACTGCATGGCCTAGAAATTCATAAAAAATTTCAAGCCTTCGTCAACAGGACACAAGTTAAGATGACTTGATTTATTATGTTTCTTTCAGACAGTTTGATGTTCAAAGGCATTACTTAAAAATTTGATATTTTGTCAAGGAACATGCATTTAATAAACCAGTGCAATTTGCTCTCATTACAGTTATATGCTGATGCACTTTGTTTAGTGATTCAACCCTTAATGTTTCCTGTTAAATCTTTTACAGAATATGCTCTACGATAAAAAATGTCATCGGAGAAGGTACACCCTAGATAAACCCTTAAGCTATATCACTTGTACAATCCTTATGCCTCTCAGGTTGTACACCCTAGATAAACCCTTAAGCTATATCACTTGTACAATCCTTATGCCTCTCAGGCTGTACACCCTAGATAAACCCTTAAGCTATATCACTTGTACAATCCTTATGCCTCTCAGGCTGTACACCCTAGATAAACCCTTAAGCTATATCACTTGTACAATCCTTATGCCTCTCAGGTTGTACACCCTAGATAAACCCTTAAGCTATATCACTTGTACAATCCTTATGCCTCTCAGGCTGTACACCCTAGATAAACCCTTAAGCTATATCACTTGTACAATCCTTATGCCTCTCAGGCTGTACACCCTAGATAAACCCTTAAGCTATATCACTTGTACAATCCCTATGCCTCTCAGGCTATGCAGGGACTTAAAATTTTTCAAGATGCTAACAGCAACATCATTAACTCCTACTTTATTTTGTGCTCCATAATAACCCAAGTCACACAGGTGCGGCTAGGGCAGGGGTAGATAACCTCACCAAATCCCTGGCCTTGGAGTGGGTTCACAATGGGGTGCGGATCAATAGTGTGGCACCGGTAGGTATGCTGCAGCCTCTTGTGAAAAATTTAAACATGTAGGCCTAGCCCTCATTATCTCATCTAGAAGCTAAACAAGAGAGCTATAGGTAGATTATTTTATTGCCACAGGGATAGAGTTATTGAATCTCAGACTAAAATAAAACTGAGTCCCAACTAAATTGTCCTTTAAATTAATAACAAGGTTGCAGTCATTCTTGAAATGGTATTTTAAAGAGAGGAAAAAGGTATGTTAATCAAACAATCATTCAATCAATCATTCTGTCTGTCTATCTATCTGTCAGGCTTTTTTTCTTTACCCGCCTTTAGGGTTTCATGGTGTTAATGGCCAAATATTTTTAATTTTCTAAGTTTTTCATATTTTCTTATTGGGTAGTGTAATTATTTATGTTGGAGTAAAGGCTATTACGTTGAACATTGAAAAATTTGTGAATATTATTAGATTAAATTGCTTTATTAAAAGAAGTTTGCTTTATCCACAGGGTAGCTCCATATATTCGGATACAGCAGCAGCCAATTATGGCGATATTAAGATTTTTGACACAATCAAAGAAAGTGTTCCATATCACAGGCTTGGAACTGTGGAGGAGGTAAGTATCACTTAAAACTGTGGAGAGGTCAAGTGCTAATTGGTGTTATAAAGTGGGTTAGCCTCATTTGGATTAATTGTAGAGATCAGAGTTAATGGGAACCATGGGAGAGGCAAGCGCTCACTGAAACTGAAGGGAGAGGGAACCATGGGGGAGGCAAGCACTCACTGAAACTGAAGGGAGAGGGAACCATGGGGGAGGCAAGCACTCACTGAAACTGAAGGGAGAGGGAACCATGGGGGAGGCAAGCACTCACTGAAACTGAAGGGAGAGGGAACCATGGGGGAGGCAAGCACTCACTGAAATTGAAGGGAGAGGGAACCATGGGGGAGGCAAGCACTCACTGAAACTGAAGGGAGAGGGAACCATGGGGGAGGCAAGCACTCACTGAAACTGAAGGGAGAGGGAACCATGGGGGAGGCAAGCACTCACTGAAATTGAAGGGAGAGGGAACCATGAATTACTTGACAATATCTCTGCTACTTGTTAAGGACATGACAATATCTCTGCTACTTGTTAAGGACATGACAATATCTCTGCTACTTGTTAAGGACATGACAATATCTCTGCTACTTGTTAAGGACATGACAATATCTCTGCTACTTGTTAAGGACATGACAATATCTCTGCTACTTGTTACACTCACAACAAATCATCAGGATTTTCTTTTCTTTCTGTTTAAACCAGATTTCTTCAATTGTTTGTTTCTTGCTGTCTCCTGGTTCCACTTTTGTAACTGGAGAAACAGTTCGAGCAGATGCGGGTCAGAGCCACTATGCCTGTCCTACTTTGAAAATTCCAGGCAAGTTAACATTCGATAAATGTTTTTTCAATTAATTTATTTCTATTTTGATAAAGTCTTGAATTTTATTATGATAAAGGGCAAAAAAGAAAAATCATCAAGGCAATGGACCCTTGCAAAATCATCCGACTCCTTCATCATAAATGTAATTATGGTCTTCCCAGCAATCTCTTATCATCTAGGTGTGCCACCATTTTGAATGCCACAAATTTGAGCCCTCATTCTAGACTATAAGATACTGACCATATTGATAACGAGCTTTGAAAATCTTTTAGAAAGATTGAGTCTGACACATTTCAAATTAAAATTAAAAAAAAAAAAAAACCTTTGATCTTATTTAAATGCTTAATTTTTTCAATATCCAGCTAAGGTGATTTGTGGTCTGTCTGTCTGTCTGTCTCTCTCTCTCCCTTTCTCTCTGTGTCTTTGTCTCTTTCTGCCTGTCTGTCTGTCTGTCTCTCTCTCTCTCTCTCTCTCTCTCTCTCTCTCTCTCTCTCTCTCTCTCTCTGTGTCTTTGTCTCTTTCTGTCTGTCTGTCTGTCTCTGTCTCTGTCTCTGTCTCTCTCTGTCTGTCTGTCTCTCTCTCTCTCTCTCTCTCTCTCTCTCTCTCTCTCTCTCTCTCTCTGTGTCTTTGTCTCTTTCTGTCTGTCTGTCTGTCTCTGTCTCTGTCTCTCTCTGTCTCTGTCTCTGTCTCTCTCTCTCTCTCTCTCTCTCTCTCTCTCTCTCTCTCTCTCCCCCCCCTCCCTTCTCTAAATAGCTTATGAAAACTAGATTATGTATGCCAAAAAATGATTATCTTGATATTGTAATTCAAAATCTTGACCTTGACCTAATGATAATCTTTTGCTTTTCTGGCAGCTCACGACAAAATTCCCCCCTACAGTTGGCAGAGCGATGTGAACGATGATGATTCATAGCATAGAGTTGTGACCAGTGTGGAGAACACCTCTGTTGATTGACCATTTTTGTTTTTCTCTGCATAACTCTTGTCAACAGAAAAAGTTTGATATTATATGATGGAATACTTTGATCATCAAAAAATGTATATCAAAATTATGAAATGGTATTACTGTTGTAGGAAATCTTTAACATCTATCTAATGGTTATTTCAACATAATGAGGGTTAGTAAAGGCATATCGATTTGCTTTGACCTTTTTTGGAAAAACTTAACAATATTTTTATTACATTTTAAACCAAATATAGAAGCTAACTCATGAAAGTGTTGTTAAACCTCTTCGAACGTTCAATATTTTTGACATAGCTCATCACTTTCATTTTTTATGGATTAATCAGATTTTTTACTTTCTTGTTCTTGTCTTTTTTCATATCATACAAATACTGCTACCACATAAAACTCTTTTAGCTGTACCACATTTTAAGATATACTTATTCATTTGCATCATGGTTTTTTGTGACTTGGGGTCTACATGCTGTAAATCTCGATAAACTAGGCTCTTTTCAGGATTTCTTACTACAGTGATCATTGAATACAACAAATTTGGACTCATTGAGACCTTACGCTCAATTAAATACATTATGACGATAATTTCTTACTATTTTCATTATTGAAAGTGCAGAAAAATGCCTCATTTTAAATTTTAACACCTTTGAATGCAAAAGGTTCCTGTGCTGAAACATTTTGCTTATTCCCTCTTTTTTTTTTATAAAAGAAAGATGCTATTATCCTTGTTTTGTGTGTAGGTACTCTATTTAATCAATGTTAATTGGTCATAATGCAACAATAATTGGGTAATAAAAAGCTATTGACTTAGTCATGAGGTCTGTTATGTCAACTTACTGGATTTGTTATTGAACTTGTTTGCATTTTAAATAATGTAAATCAGTTGAAGTCTCAGAGAATCTTTCTTTGTGCTGGAAAATATTCTTGCAGCCTCAAGCAAGACCAATATGCCCTGTTCCTAAAATCAGATTTGTTTATCCATGATGTGATAGACTGTGTTCCAAAAGTCATAACTTCATTACCATGGTGTGATACACTGTGTTCCAAAAGTCATAACTTCATTACCATGGTGTGATACACTGTTCCAAAAGTCATAACTTCATTACCATGGTGTGATATATTGTGTTCCAAAAGTCATAACTTCATTACCATGGTGTGATAGACTGTGTTCCAAAAGTCATAACTTCATTACCATGGTGTGATACACTGTGTTCCAAAAGTCATAACTTCATTACCATGGTGTGATACACTGTTCCAAAAGTCATAACTTCATTACCATGGTGTGATATATTGTGTTCCAAAAGTCATAACTTCATTACCATGGTGTGATACACTGTGTTCCAAAAGTCATAACTTCATTACCATGGTGTGATAGATTGTGTTCCAAAAGTCATAACTTCTTTATCATGGTGTGATAGTGTATTTGTATTATGTCAGTATTTTATTTTACAATGTTTGATATAATGTTGGTGTTAGATTCATGAAAACCAAGTATTAACTTATCGAAACAATTAGTCTTTTTTTTTTAATCATCCACTGTATTAAAGTGAAACTCTATTTTGTATTTCCAGTAATGTTATTGTGATACTCAAATTTGTGATAAATTGGTTCAAAATAGATAAACGTTACAAATTTTGGGGCAAAAGCAACCTTGCCTCGATTTTTTTTCTCAACTTTGTATTTTATTATGTGATGCCTTTGTCCTATGAATACAGAATTTGTATTGTAATAACCAACTTCTGTGTGCAGTTTTCATCATTTTCTTGGTTTGTAAAACATTTTTTCAGAAAAGAAACAGTCCAACGAGTGACTCTTGCTGTGCCAGACTTATTACTTACTGTATCTGGCCCACAAAAAAAAAAAAAATGAGAAAGTGATAAAAAATTAAAAAAAAACCATTTACTTAAGTAAGTAAGCTGCTGCAGGATATCTTTTGATTGACAAATTATAAATCCTTTTTTTAAAATGTATTATGAATAATGTTTGTACAATTATTTCAAGTACAAACGAAATCCAAGTCTCCATATGCCAGTCCTTGCACAAAGACATTTTTGCCTTTTTTTTTTTTGGACTTGACATGTCAATGACTGATCTCACCAGGGCAAACATTTACGCACCGCAGTTATACTGGTCACCTAGTTTTAATCATAAGTTTGTTTAGAAAGCTTATGAAATTTTAGACTGGCCCCAAAGGATTGCTCACAGTGTACAAAGTTTGAACCACTCAATTCGATTAACATAAACTGAACACACTGGAGATAACACATACAAAAAAATACAAATTGTTTCAAATTCTATCTTTTTATTATTTTCTTTTAAATGTTCCTTTCAAAATAAGTTTCTGCAAAATTTTTCATTTTTTTTTAGTTTTAATCTGTATTTTATTCATATGCAAATGTCTCTTTCTTTTCATACTTCTTTTTCTTCATAATGTCTCAAAATATTGCAACCTGTTGGGACCTAATTTATTTATATATTTATTTATTTATTATTATTATTATTGGATTTTTTTTATATTTTTTTTTTTGCGTCCAATTAAGCTCAAGGAGATGGGAAATGAGTGAAAAACAGAGCAGGAGGAGAAAGGAGAAAGATAGAAAAAAATAGAAGTCACACAGAGAGAGAGAGAGAGAGAGAGAGAGAGAGAGAGAGAGAGAGAGAGAGAGAGAGAGAGAGAGAGAGAGAGAGAGAGAATAAGATATTCTTAGAGAGGTAGAGAAAAACGAGGGGAGGGGCTGAAGAAGGAGAAAGAAAGCTAGAAAAAAAGATATGATTATAATATGCGAAAAAAGTATATACATGTAAATTAGTAGGTAGGTAAAAAGATATTCAGTTAAATAGTGAGAGAGAGAGACAGATAGATTTGTGTGGTCAACGAGAAATGATGTTTTAGCATCTGATGGATACGAAAGTGACGACACTATCAGAAACTTGATGGATAACAAAAAGAGGTGACATTCATGGCAATTCCACAGAAATTAGTCTCTATCACTATTTTCTATTTCCTCTCGGGTTGTAACTTGGGCTTTCCTGAACGGCCTTCTTTCTCAACAGCTTGGTGGCAGGGGACGGACAGTTCCCCAGGTTATGGCTGGACTCCGCTGCCAATGTGAGACACGATATTGCTGGGATCTTTCTGGTCTCTTGCGGGCTTTTGTTCGGACTGAGAGAACGCTTCCCAACACCTTGGTATATTTTTCGTACCGATTTTGGGGAATTGGATGAGATCGCTACTATAGATTTGGCTCTCCTGAAATTATTTTTAGTTGATTTTGGTCTTTGAGGTTCTGTCTTGGCACCTGACATCATGCTTAGGGTGGGGCTTTGGACTTTTCTAGACGGCTGGTTTCTACAGGTAAAGTTTTTGGATGAGGATCGGTTTATGTCGTCGAGAGAGGGGAGGACGAGGCCGATGACGAGAAGTAGGAGGCGACGTTCCTGGCTGAGTTCTAGATCGCTTGGGTCGGAGAGTAGGTCCGGCTGATGTCGCGGACACATGGAGACCGGCTGTCTCCTCGCCTCAGCAGTGGTGGGGACGGCTTGCACTCCCTTGTCTTATTCCCTGAGAGTGGGATGGCTGGAAGCACGGGGAGCAGCACGACAGATGACGCATTGGTCTCCGATGTCAAGGTCTCGTGGCTAGTAGAGGAAGTAAGGTCTGTGCTCACGTCAAGAAGGTAGAGATGGTCTTGGCAATCCGCCTGCCGCTGCTGCCCTGCAGAGACGTTTGGTCTGACGTTCGCGCCAGTTGTCCGCTTCCTGCGGCTCAGTCTCGCCTCCTCGACAGTTGACGGTGACGTTATTCGCGTCACAGGAACCATTTTGGTGTTTTTGCCGCAGCATAGCACGCCCCCAAAGGCGGAGCTCTCACGAACAAGAGTGACAATCGGAGGTCCACCTTTCAAAGACGATTCTGCGGCTTGTTTAGGGCCGCGGCTGTAGCGGCCTGTGTCTTTGTAGGGTTCTTCTAGCGCTTCCGGTTCATTTTTTGGTGGGTCAGTATCAGTGGCATTACGGGGGACGTCGCTCTTCTTGGCGTTACAACCTGACGCCTCTTTCCCTTCCAATATATGCTGCTGTTTGGAAGTTGGAGGAATATTTGAATTTTCGTTTGCAAAGTTGCCGGACGTGTCCGGTTTTTGATTGATTACGCATGCTCGTTCCGATGTGTCCGCGACCTTCTGCTCAGAGTATTTCTCCAATTCCTGCGGCTCTGTCGCCCCGTCCGAGGTTGTCTGGGCAAGGAGCGTCTCATAGTCATACTCAGGCAGGATCTTGTCCAGCGGGTTTCTATACTTGGTTGTATCTGCCGCTATCACATTGTCGGTGACTACATGGCCCACACCGCGTCTAGCGTTACTGTAGACTGTGAGTTTGTTCAGCGCCAGCATTGGGTTCAGTACCTCGCACATTTCTGCTGCGGTCATGTTGTCCATTTTGTTGAACACAACCCGGAGATGCGGTAGATCTAGGAAGTGTCTCCGAACAGCTGAGCCACAATTGTACTGTAAAGTCGGTAGTTGGTCAGAACGTCCGCACACTATGGAAAGATAACAAAATCGACATACGTTTCAGTTGTTTTTGTTGCTGTTTATTTAAAGATAGGAAAGAAAACAAAGAAAGTTGATGTCCAAAAAAAGTAGAGTCTCAATACAGTTCTGGGCTGATTTTTAGCAGACTCCCTGATCGAATTTGAATGTGGAGTAGCATCGCATACCTACCATACCCATCCTTGTATCGATGCGAGATATGCAGTTTCTGCATTCGTAGACGCCATAATGGTATTTGATTGAAATTGAAGGATTACTTTCCCCCTGTCATGCGCTTCATCTGCGGCGATAGAAAACTTCCGGTCAGAGGAAGCTATAGGTCGTTTGCTCTTCGCTGTATAGCTATGTCAGTCATCTTCTTCATCATCATCATCATCCTCATCATCATTATCGCCATCACCATCACCATGTTAGTGTTATTGCCAAAGTTAGTTTTACCTTATTAGAACATTTGGTATGAAACACGAAGTCATATCACAAAGAGATCAACGCTTTATTGTTAGATTGCGGTTACGGTATGTGTTTTAATTTTGTTAAAAAAATATTAAATCAATGCATTTGAGAAAAGTAAACTGTGATGATATCTATTTACCTTGTCGTCTTTAGCATGAAATGTAAATCTAGGCTTCACTTGTCTTCCTGCAGATTTGTAGATTCTTTTGAAATCTCAGGTGTAATCGGATATATACGTAATCTTTCACTGCCAAGCAAAACTTGAGAGAGAAATACGCTGTCAGGGCATCTACATGGAATCGGATAGATACGTAATCTTTCACTGCCACGCAAAACTTGAGAGAGAAATACGCTGTCAGGGCATCTACATGGAATCGGATAGATACGTAATCTTTCACTGCCACGCAAAACTTGAGAGAGAAATACGCTGTCAGGGCATCTACATGGAATCGGATAGATACGTAATCTTTCACTGCCACGCAAAACTTGAGAGAGAAATACGCTGTCAGGGCATCTACATGGCATTACCAAGGAACATTTTCGGACTTATTTTACAGCATTAACTTTTATAACGTTTGAATCGTTGAGGTAATTGTGAATTTCAAATCCTTATTTCCATGAAGAAAGAAACAGTATCTCACTCCTAAAAAAAATTTAAAAATTAACACAAGAGCAGAAGCTTACGAGTACCTGAATGTATCTACAACGTCTGGGCAATGTTTATGGGTTATTCCTCTTCAATGTATTTATACGTGCTGATGACGTCCAAGCATGACGTGCGTCGATGGTGCTGGGTAGTGACGTGCGATAACTGCCGCACTGCCTTGTCTCCCCTCTCCCTCAATTAGAGGTTTGGCGTCTGATGCCATACGATTGCCTTTCCCTCTCTCTCATCTTTTAATCTACGTTTTTCTTTCTTTGCTCACTCTCACCTGACGCCTTTCTTTTATCTTTCTTTTCCTTGCTTTTTTTTCAATCTGCTTTCTCTCTCTCTCTCTCTCTCTCCCCTCCCTTTTCCCCTGAATCTCTCTCCTCCCTCTCCCTCTCTCTCTCTCCTCCCTCCCTCCCTCTCTCTCTCTCTCTCTCTCTCTCTCTCTCTCTCTCTTTCTCTCTCTCTCTCTGTATGGGCTATAGATGCCAGGATATACTACTAGTACTTATTACTACCACAATTTTTACTACTTGTGGCTCATTAATGTTTCTCACGAAAGGCCGAGAAGATGATGCTATGTCGAAAGTTTTTTACACCTAAAGAAAATTTTTTTTCTCTAGTCAAAAATAAACAAACAAAAAAAAAAAACAACTTGCAAAGCTAAAGATGTAAAGGGTGAAAACAAAACAAGGAAATAAAGAATTGCGAAATACATTTGATTATTTTATAGTACATGCAGAATTCTTTTGCAATATGGAGAGCCGCAGATAAACAAACTAACGTTTAGTCAAGAATACAGGGTACCCAATACTTCAGCATGGCTGAATAACAAGGCATGTTAGTCGCACCGGAATAAAACACAGTTAGTGTTTGGGTAACGTGGCACAGAACTTATATTTACTCTAGAATTTATTGGCTAACCGCAGAAACAAAACAAAACAATAAAAAAAGACCTGCTCATGATATCATACATCATATTTAATGTTCAAAAAATCACAAGTACAGTGTCGAGATTTCAAAATCATTATTGCCCTGATCAAAATATTTACTCCACCAGCTTTATAATAATCATATTTTATGGTAAACTTCAATAGGGCTCTTCATTACATGAATTGTCAAAAACATGAAAAAAAACTACAATAAACATAAAATAAAAAAAAAAATCAAGGGAAAAAATACGACACCAAAATACGAAGGAGCACCGAGTTTATTTAGGAGAGTAGCAGCTTTCTCGGGTACCCACTGATCCCAGGTGACGGGAGGATGGAGTACCGAGTTTATTTAGGAGAGGAACAGCTTTCTCGGGCACCCACTGATCCCAGCCCAGGTGACGGGAGGATGGAGTACCGAGTTTATTTAGGAGAGGAACAGCTTTCTCGGGTACCCACTGATCCCAGCCCAGGTGACGGGAGGATGGAGTACCGAGTTTATTTAGGAGAGGAACAGCTTTCTCGGGTACCCACTGATCCCAGCCCAGGTGACGGGAGGATGGAGTACCGAGTTTATTTAGGAGAGGAACAGCTTTCTCGGGTACCCACTGATCCCAGCCCAGGTGACGGGAGGATGGAGTACCGAGTTTATTTAGGAGAGGAACAGCTTTCTCGGGTACCCACTGATCCCAGCCCAGGTGACGGGAGGATGGAGTACCGAGTTTATTTAGGAGAGGAACAGCTTTCTCGGGTACCCACTGATCCCAGGTGACGGGAGGATGGAGCACCGAGTTTATTTAGGAGAGGAACAGCTTTCTCGGGGACCCACTGATCCCAGGTGACGGGAGGATGGAGTACCGAGTTTATTTAGGAGAGGAACAGCTTTCTCGGGTACCCATTGATCCCAGGTGACGGGGGGATGGAGCACCGAGTTTATTTAGGAGAGGAACAGCTTTCTCGGGTACCCACTGATCCCAGCCCAGGTGACGGGAGGATGGAGTACCGAGTTTATTTAGGAGAGTAACAGCTTTCTCGGGTACCCACTGATCCCAGCCCAGGTGACGGGAGGATGGAGTACCGAGTTTATTTAGGAGAGGAACAGCTTTCTCGGGCACCCACTGATCCCAGCCCAGGTGATGGGAGGATGGAGTACCGAGTTTATTTAGGAGAGGAACAGCTTTCTCGGGCACCCACTGATCCCAGCCCAGGTGACGGGAGGATGGAGTACCGAGTTTATTTAGAAGAGGAACAGCTTTCTCGGGTACCCAATGATCCCAGGTGACGGGAGGATGGAGTACCGAGTTTATTTAGGAGAGGAACAGCTTTCTCGGGCACCCACTGATCCCAGGTGACGGGAGGATGGAGTACCGAGTTTATTTAGGAGAGGAACAGCTTTCTCGGGCACCCACTGATCCCAGGTGACGGGAGGATGGAGCACCGAGTTTATTTAGGAGAGGAACAGCTTTCTCGGGTACCCACTGATCCCAGCCCAGGTGACGGGAGGATGGAGCACCGAGTTTATTTAGGAGAGGCACAGCTTTCTCGGGCACCCACTGATCCCAGCCCAGGTGACGGGAGGATGGAGTACCGAGTTTATTTAGGAGAGGAACAGCTTTCTCGGGTACCCACTGATCCGAGCCCAGGTGACGGGAGGATGGAGTACCGAGTTTATTTAGGAGAGGAACAGCTTTCTCGGGTACCCACTGATCCCAGCCCAGGTGACGGGAGGATGGAGTACCGAGTTTATTTAGGAGAGGAACAGCTTTCTCGGGTACCCACTGATCCGAGCCCAGGTGACGGGAGGATGGAGTACCGAGTTTATTTAGGAGAGGAACAGCTTTCTCGGGCACCCACTGATCCCAGCCCAGGTGACGGGAGGATGGAGTACCGAGTTTATTTAGGAGAGGAACAGCTTTCTCGGGTACCCACTGATCCCAGGTGACGGGAGGATGGAACACCGAGTTTATTTAGGAGAGGAACAGCTTTCTCGGGGACCCACTGATCCCAGGTGACGGGAGGATGGAGTACCGAGTTTATTTAGGAGAGGAACAGCTTTCTCGGGTACCCACTGATCCCAGGTGACGGGAGGATGGAGCACCGAGTTTATTTAGGAGAGGAACAGCTTTCTCGGGTACCCACTGATCCCAGCCCAGGTGACGGGAGGATGGAGTACCGAGTTTATTTAGGAGAGGAACAGCTTTCTCGGGGACCCACTGATCCCAGGTGACGGGAGGATGGAGTACCGAGTTTATTTAGGAGAGGAACAGCTTTCTCGGGCACCCACTGATCCCAGGTGACGGGAGGATGGAGTACCGAGTTTATTTAGGAGAGGAACAGCTTTCTCGGGCACCCACTGATCCCAGGTGACGGGAGGATGGAGTACCGAGTTTATTTAGGAGAGGAACAGCTTTCTCGGGCACCCACTGATCCCAGGTGACGGGAGGATGGAGCACCGAGTTTATTTAGGAGAGGAACAGCTTTCTCGGGTACCCACTGATCCCAGCCCAGGTGACGGGAGGATGGAGTACCGAGTTTATTTAGGAGAGTAACAGCTTTCTCGGGTACCCACTGATCCCAGCCCAGGTGACGGGAGGATGGAGTACCGAGTTTATTTAGGAGAGGAACAGCTTTCTCGGGTACCCACTGATCCCAGCCCAGGTGACGGGAGGATGGAGTACCGAGTTTATTTAGGAGAGGAACAGCTTTCTCGGGTACCCACTGATCCCAGCCCAGGTGACGGGAGGATGGAGTACCGAGTTTATTTAGGAGAGGAACAGCTTTCTCGGGCACCCACTGATCCCAGCCCAGGTGATGGGAGGATGGAGTACCGAGTTTATTTAGGAGAGGAACAGCTTTCTCGGGCACCCACTGATCCCAGCCCAGGTGACGGGAGGATGGAGTACCGAGTTTATTTAGAAGAGGAACAGCTTTCTCGGGTACCCAATGATCCCAGGTGACGGGAGGATGGAGTACCGAGTTTATTTAGGAGAGGAACAGCTTTCTCGGGCACCCACTGATCCCAGGTGACGGGAGGATGGAGTACCGAGTTTATTTAGGAGAGGAACAGCTTTCTCGGGCACCCACTGATCCCAGGTGACGGGAGGATGGAGCACCGAGTTTATTTAGGAGAGGAACAGCTTTCTCGGGTACCCACTGATCCCAGCCCAGGTGACGGGAGGATGGAGCACCGAGTTTATTTAGGAGAGGGACAGCTTTCTCGGGCACCCACTGATCCCAGCCCAGGTGACGGGAGGATGGAGTACCGAGTTTATTTAGGAGAGGAACAGCTTTCTCGGGTACCCACTGATCCGAGCCCAGGTGACGGGAGGATGGAGTACCGAGTTTATTTAGGAGAGGAACAGCTTTCTCGGGTACCCACTGATCCCAGCCCAGGTGACGGGAGGATGGAGTACCGAGTTTATTTAGGAGAGGAACAGCTTTCTCGGGTACCCACTGATCCGAGCCCAGGTGACGGGAGGATGGAGTACCGAGTTTATTTAGGAGAGGAACAGCTTTCTTGGGCACCCACTGATCCCAGCCCAGGTGACGGGAGGATGGAGTACCGAGTTTATTTAGGAGAGGAACAGCTTTCTCGGGCACCCACTGATCCCAGCCCAGGTGACGGGAGGATGGAGTACCGAGTTTATTTAGGAGAGGAACAGCTTTCTCGGGTACCCACTGATCCCAGGTGACGGGAGGATGGAACA
>JAWDGP010003866.1:287500-322500 GCA_033675545.1 Elysia crispata | reverse complement strand
AGCAATGAAACAGCAATGAAGGGTAATTTGTCATGGGAAAATAATACTTCAACACGAGTTTACCATTCATAGTGGAATTAGTGTTATCAATTACGGTCGAAATGGAGATATTTTTTCATCCTTGTGACCGAACTTGTGCCTGAGGATGTGGAAATGGAGATTAGAAACAAAGGGAAGTAACTAGTCTGTTGTTTACTGTCGTTTAACAGACGAACTCAGTCTGTTATGTTTTAACACGAAGATATTCTGAGATGTCTGATCAGGAAAACTGTCTGCCGTTGTTTAACAGACAAACTCAGTCTGTTATGTTTTGACACGCAGATATTCTGAGATGTCTGAGCAGGAAAACTGTCTGCCGTTGTTTAACAGACAACTCAGTCTGTTATGTTTCAAACAAACCAGTAGGGTGGCGCTAGAGAAGTTTTATATCCAACCATGCGGTTGATCCTAAGTTAAACTAAAAACTCACAGAGCGAAGCGCTATACCCCAAAACAGCTTGGAATCGATTCCATAGTAAAGCAAACACTTTACACATCACACATATTCAGCCAGCAAGGGTGCCTCTATTTGTTATTTCAGCTTTCTGTCAGTTTAACTTTCAGCCATCTCCAATAGAGAGATAAACATCGAGCCATGGTTTGAAAGTCCTTTTCTCTCGCTCTTTCTCTCTCTGTCTCTGTCTCTGTCTCTGTCTCTCTCTGTCTGTCTCTCTCTCTCTCTCTCTCTCTCTCTCTCTCTCTCTCTCTCTCTCTCTCTCTCTCTCTCTCTCTCTCGCTCTCTTTCTCTGCTTGTTGTCGACTGGGTTTGCTTAAAATAACCCTTGTGTATACACAGTCAACTCTTGCAAGCCATATTCATTGACCATCATTTTCTACCTGGAACTTAAAAGAAATTTCTGGCTCTCCTGGTTGAAATTAATATTTAAAATGATAAGTTTTTAGATAATAAAGTTAACAATGAAGCTTAATCTTAATATCTATCGATGTCTCCAATGAAGTCGCTTTGTTTACTGCTGTTGCTGAGCAGAATGAATTACCGTTCTTATCGTCTGACTAGTCTCATCCGATTGAGCGCAGTTTGAACATAAATTATGTAAAAAATATTTTCAAAAAAATTTCTTGTCTACGCTTTGATTGAGCGCAGTTTGAACTTAAATTATGTAAAAAATATTTTCAAAAAAATTTCTTGTCTACGCTTTGATTGAGCGCAGTTTGAACTTAAATTATGTAAAAAATATTTTCAAAAAAATTTCTTGTCTACGCTTTGATTGAGCGCAGTTTGAACATAAATTATGTAAAAAATATTTTCAAAAAAATTTCTTGTCTACGCTTTGATTGAGCGCAGTTTGAACATAAATTATGTAAAAAATATTTTCAAAAAAATTTCTTGTCTACGCTTTGATTGAGCGCAGTTTGAACATAAATTATGTAAAAAATATTTTCAAAAAAATTTCTTGTCTACGCTTTGATTGAGCGCAGTTTGAACTTAAATTATGTAAAAAATATTTTCAAAAAAATTTCTTGTCTACGCTTTGATTGAGCGCAGTTTGAACTTAAATTATGTAAAAAATATTTTCAAAAAAATTTCTTGTCTACGCTTTGATTGAGCGCAGTTTGAACATAAATTATGTAAAAAATATTTTCAAAAAAATTTCTTGTCTAGGCTTTGATTCAGCGTTTCTTTCATCTTATGCAATGCGGATTGAAATTCGTCCTTGCGGTTGTCAGAATCACAATGGGAAATAAAAACAGTTTCGGAGACAAGGAACCACAGACCACACAGGTGTGAAAACAGATGACGCAGGCTTTGCCCTCGAGTCAAATAGGTCAAGTCGGTACACAACTGTTGGCATCGTAACGACCTAACCGAAGAGCAGGTAAGCCGACAAAATAAAACTATTACATCATTGACCTAAATTGTTAAAAACAAAATAATATTTAAGCGTAAAGGTCAGAAAGGGCAGCCAAACTTCAGAAAGATCCTTACATCAGAAATTAAGAACGTAATTGTGACGAAAGTGAAGTAGCAAAACTATGACTACATATGGCACATCGATCAAAAAGAAAAAAACACAACGACGTAGCGCGGAAAGTTTTGGAGTGCGATTTAAAGGTGATCAAGGACATTGCTTGATATCGACTGTCAGTACAAAAACCGTCAGGAGAGACAGATGGTAAGTAAAACAACCGACTGAGGTTATTCAATAACACGAACAAATGAAGAGGAAATGCCGAACAACAATATTCCGACTCAAGAGGTCAGAACCCAACAGCCTCAGATGCCACAAGTTCAAAACATTCATTACCGGCCAGACTAAGATGTTTTCTGGCTGTCGCCAGTGGAGACCACAGAGCACGTCATACTGCAGGACTGGAAAAAAAATTCTTCTCAGAGTAAGAAATTCAATAGTGGAGCAACACTTCAGACGCCCACCTACACCTAATTATATGTATATATGGACTGCTGGAGGAGCTTAAACACGCCCCAGAGTTCATCCACAGGGCAGGAATTATTGGCGCCTGCGCAAAAACCAGAACTAGATGTATCACAGGTGGTAGTGTTAATTTAAAAGAAATTAACCACATTACTTTTTTTTTTTTTTAAGCAAATACACTAGAACGGTTGAATCAAACAAGGGAGATTCTGTGTGTCATGACGTAATTAACAAACCACAGTTCAGAACGTTTACTTCGAATGAATTGAAAACAGTACAAACGTATCAGTTTATCAGAAATTTAACTGAACTTGAAATTAAGTGAATTCGCATCAGGAGGATCCAGAACTCCATCACGATCTATGAGAATTCAGCAAATACGCTTAGAAAGTGAAATCCATCGAATGACGCACCGCACGTAAAATAACTCCGAGAGAAAAAAAGAATTAAGTGAGACCATTCTATACCACGGCGATTCTGGAATTTCTCAATTTTATATAAAATGTTTATGAGGTCTAACAAGGCAATCAGAATGAGAGTGGTTCATACCCAGCACCGTTATTTTTCACCTAATCATTTGATCAACTTCAGACCCTAAAACTCATATATCGACAGTGCGGGGCTGGACCACGAGAAGAACGTCCCTTCGGTATATGAATTTGACCTATGAAGCCTGCACTAACCACATATATTGTTACAGATTTTATTTTATTATTTGTTCTAGACAGACAGGACAAAGCCTGCGGGGTATAATTATTCTCTTTACCCAATCGCTGGCAATTAAATCTACGACCGATGATCCTTTGATTTTCATGGCCCTAAGACATAAAGAACTGCTGGGCACACGAAAATTCTCCAGGCATTTTTGATGCAACATTAAACAATAATAATCTACATTTCAGTCTACAACAAAAGTCTTGGACACGTTTTCACGAAAAGACTTTGGACCCAAACAATTTGAGAGGCTTACATCAAAAATACTCATCTCTGACGTCCTCTCAATTTCGCACCACGCATGTGCGAGCCTTTGGTTTTCCCTCTGATGTCACAGCTTGCACCAATCTAGAATTTTTGTTAAACCACTGAGACATGTTTAGTCAGTGACGTGGTCGTCACAATGCCACTCCCAGTCTCCTCTTTTACATGTCATATATCTTTTTTTTTACTAACACATCTCATCTGTTTGAAAATTATGTCATAGAGAAAAAATTCATTGTCTTAACCTGAAAGGGGTTTGTTTATTGACCTGACTGTTCTCTCACCAATGACAAATAGCCAGAATCTGTTCTTTGTTTTAAATCTCTCACCTATTTGTTATTTCAGTATAAGTTTGACCTATTTAAAGCTGACGAAATTGTCACCTACAGAATGCAGATTTCTTTTCTTTACTTCTGTCAATACGGGTCAACATCCTTTCCAGAGTCTCACAAGGTTCTAGTACATATAATCGGTGTGTTACTGGCTGCAATGTGCTAATATTCTGTTTTCCTCATGATTATTGGCCTTGTTGAGTCCCATTGTGGTTGATTTTGTCTTTTGCATCTTTGTTGGTTTATTAAAGCATTTTGAATTATCAAAACTCAAGACAAGGGGAAATATTGTCTTCTTTCTCATTGCTCTGATAACTATTAGTATAAAGAAGAATATTCAAAATTTAGTATACAATAAAACTTTTTGCTCTTCTGTGTTATAAAACCTGATTTTTTCTTCCCTTTCTAGGTGACAAGCAAATGATATTTTTATCCAATCTTCGGAAATTACTCCAAATGTGGTCCAGATTTTCTCAAGTTTAACATTCACAACCAACTTAACTATGTATATTTTTTCACTCCAATAGCCAATTTTATAAAATGTCTTGCAGGCAGTTCAAATCAGTCAGATATCATACTTTTATTTTCTTTCAATTGCCATTTTTCTTCAAAGTCAAATTTCGAGCATACACCTGGTCTTGAGACAAATACAAGCATGGACCTCAGTTTTTATCTTATTTTCAAGTGAAGAGTCGACCCAACCTAGTGAATGCTATTGAAACTGACCCAAGAAAAGCATTTTTTTGTATGTCACACAAGTCTCAGCTGTCCACCGAGTCATACAGACTTGGCAAAGAAACCAAACACTTACACTTACAATACTTTTTTTCTCGGCATTGTCCTTAAATTCCTCACTTTTTACTGATTTTCAACCGTACTTTCAAGGAATGATTCAAATTCATAATATATATATCTAAATACTTTCGAATATAATATTAATTTATATATATATATATATATATATATATATATATATATATATATATATATATATATGAATCAAAATGCGAAAATATTTAGAGACAAGCTGCAAGTTTAAAAAACTTTGCCAAGACAGTGAAAATTAGGTAAGTACCTTTACATCAAGCTACACTTATATTGTTTGTATTGCTATTGACAGTATTATTGATAATACTAATAATTGATTTTATACAACTTCATCTTTCAATTTTATTTATTATTAACTATTTAAGATGTGTGCCAGTGACTCTCCTACGTGTTGCTCCATTGAGTACTGACAGGCTTAAGTTATCTGGAGACTAACATCAACATCACAAGAACACTTTGAACTGTTCACCACCAGCCTGGTAGTTTGCTTACGGCTGCTGTTATAATCAAGAAGGTGTAACTAACCATACTTGGAAAATCATCGTATTAAAAAAAATGTCAAGGGATCTTGCAGAGAGATGCAGCACAGATGCAATATGCAAATCTGACTGGTCAGACCTGAGAGTCACACACAGATGTGAACATCTTCATAAGCACTGGGAAAATCTCTTACCTGAAAGAATAGGCTTGTTGTTGTTTCCCTTGGAATTGTACATTGCTGGCTCTCCATTGGCTCTCCAGTTTGCAGAAGAGACCGCCTGCAAGCTGGAAAACAGAAAAGGGGAGATTACTATGAGGAGGAATAATTTAAAATTTTTCAAGGGGGGAGGGATGGGTGCGTTTCATAATGTGAAGGTTATTAATTTATATCTCTTTGCATACTTTTGATACTTGTGTTTTGAAAAATGTTGGTAATAAACCTTGCCCTTAATTACCGTTTTTTCAAGATGCAACAGAAAAAGGACAACGTAACAAACCTCTCTCTTCGGACGGTTATCAACTTTGTCCAGATTGAGTCGAAGCCGAGTCAAAAACAGTCGGATCTCCTTCATACGCCTTGCATCTATAATACCATAAAGTTTTGATCATGATATATTGGTTTTGTTGTTTATACATTAAGATCTTAAAATATATTAATATTGCAGTTATTAACATCAGATTAAGAATGATACCTTAAAAGGATTAAAAACAATTTTTTATGTTATTTTGAAGGAAAATTTACGACTGTGTCAGGTATCTCACGGCTGCCATCTTTACGCTTTCTTCACAACCCATCCTCATTCTGATTCTGACAATTCAGCCTTGACCCAATTTGCTTTTGATTTTGACAAGTGGAAAAACAAAGTTGCTGATTAAGCAGAAATAATAAAGAACTATGATGCACTCTAGATGGTTATCTGTGAATCTTCCTAAACTTTCAAGAGAGGTTAATCCTCTATCAAGGTCCAGAAAAGATCTTATCTTCCACTTGTGATCATGGCCAGTGCGCATCGGGCTTGTATATTTTTTTTATAGGTTTGTTTTTCTCATAAATGTGTAGGATATTATGCAGAGTTACATTAGTAAAGAAAACTGTAAAAGGCAGTAATGAAATGCCTAGCTTCAGTAATTAGAAGAAAGTATCACTGGTATAAGTGAAAGTAACACTGGTATAAGAGAAAGTAACACTGGTGTAAGAGAAAGTAACACTAGTATAAGAGAAAGTAACACTGGTGTAAGAGAAAGTAACACTGGTGTAATAGAAAGTAACACTGGTGTAAGAAAGGATCACTGGTATATGAGAAAGTAACAATGGTATAAGAGAAAGTAACACTGGTGTAAGAGAAAGTAACACTGGTGTAAGAAAGTATCACTGGTATAAGAGAAAGTAACACTGGTATAAGAGAAAGTAACACTGGTATAAGAGAAAGTAACACTGGTGTAAGAAAGGATCACTGATATAAGAGAAAGTAACACTGGTGTAAGAAAGTATCACTGGTATAAGAGAAAGTAACACAGGTGTAAGAGAAGTAACACTGGTATAAGAGAAAGTAACACTGGTGTAAGAGAAAGTAACACTGGTGTAAGAAAGGATCACTGGTATAAGAGAAAGTAACACTGGTGTAAGAGAAAGTAACAGTGGTGTAAGAGAAAGTAACACTGGTGTAAGAGAAAGGATCACTGGTATAAGAGAAAGTAACACTGGTATAAGAGAAAATAACACTGGTATAAGAGAAAGTAACACTGGTATAAGAGAAAGTAACACTAGTATAAGAGAAAGTAACACTGGTATAAGAGAAAGTAACATGATATAAGAGAAAGTAACACTGGTGTAAGAAAAAGGATCACTGGTATAATAGAAAACAAAATAGTATAAGTAGAAGAATTACACTGACCTTCTTGTCTTTGGGCATCCTGGTTATAGCGCATAGATCGCTGGGTGTCCCACGTTGACTTCTTTGTCTGTCTGTTCAGATTGGAGGAAGAAAAGTGTAAAATTAAGTTTCTTGCTTAAATCTAATGATAAAAGGCTTGTAAAGAAACACATATAATTAGGATTAAAAATATTATAGCTGTATTATGCTTCATCAGTGGGTGATTTAATTGAAGTGAAATAAAATCTGACAAAAAATTAAAACCATAGAAATAAAAACTGCGACCTATCTTTATAACATATCAGGAGCTTATAAAGGAGGAAAAGTTGGCCACTAAGACTTTCTTTGAGACAAAAATGAATTCTAAATAGGCATGCAAACATTGAAAAGAGGTTGAAATCTTTTGTAAAGAGAGATAATTTAACTTTTGAGGGTGATAATGAGGATAACTGTGAGCATAGTGCTGAAAAAAAAAACTAGATCTATTTAAAATGTCGATGATGAGGTGAGGAAAAGGATGGGAAGCATGCACATGACAACTCTGGACGCGGATCAGGAAGAAAATTAAAGATGAGCAGTAATCATGCCTTGCACTGCAATGATAATAAGCTTTTATGTAAAACTTACTCAAAACCAGGTGCACCAAGCAATATAGCTTGCGGTTCTACCATCACACGTGACTTCTTTAATCCCTTGCCTGTTCTCTTGTTGCTGCCTGCAAAAAAAGAAAAAAAAGATTAAACTGAAATTATAGATAATTAAACTGAAATTATCCATAATTTCAGACAAAGCACCACACTTTTAGAGCCAAGAGTTATGTTTGGCAATTATTTTCCTTCTTATGCCCCACAGACTTTATTGAAAATGACACTTTTTAAGTCTGGAATGTTTCTGATCGTAGAGAGATACAAGATTTCCAGGACACAGAAAATATTACATGATTTGCTTAGAACAGAATGTCAATTTAACAATATTCATAAAGTTTTTTATTAAAAGACTTTTGGATGTATCCAAAACAATGGGCATTAAAAAATATATATATTTTGTCATTATTATTATCACTAACCACAAGAAAAAAAAAACCCACAGTTTTGAAAGCATTACCCTGTTCAAAAAAAAACATGGAATTGCAGCTTAGTGTCTTTCAACTCTTTTGCTGCAAATTTTATACACAAGTTGACTTTCTTGTTAATGTTTGGGTAATTGGATTCAAAGCCGTAATAGCCTCAGAGAATTCACTGGTTTAACCTCTACCTCCCTCCATCAGAAATATGCTCTAAACCAACTGAGCAATCAAACATATTGCAGCTTAACTTACTGGCATCTTTAGAGCCTTCTTCGTCTCCTGTTTCGTCGTCACTCTCCCCAAAGCCGACGTCATCCAGAAAGTAAGAGACCTCTTTCTCCACCATCAGGGCCTGGAGCCTTGGTCTCATCTAGAAGGTAAAGCGAGGAAAAAACTTTTACCACTGATTTTTGACCCTGTGAGCATGAAATGGTTTTTGCACGTCACGGTTGAAAATATACCTTCTAGACTTGACCTTCATAGATTTTTTTTTTAGTTAAAACTTGTTTTTTTCTCCTATTTGACAAGATATTCTGATTTATGCGATAAAATTCTGACATCATACATGAAAAGGTAAAGCAAGGTAACTCTTGGTTATTGCGTTACTGTAAAATTGTTTCATAAAATTTAAAACAATCGAGATATTAAACTTAAAACCACTGATATTACAATATTCTTTAAAATCAAGACTGAGAATTTTTACCACATCAAAACCACTTTCAATACCGGACATTCATAAACAGAATAGCATCTCTTTTACCAGCTGGGAACTGCAAATACTACTGCTTGTTTGATACAAACTTATTGACTTTGCAACAAATATCACAATAATAAAATTTATTGAGAAATTTATTAAAAATTTCTCAATGGCCTAACCTGAATATTAAGAACATTCTATTTATTCTTCCTTTCAAAACAAATCAAAACATCTCCAAACAAATCTATCATAGCGAGGGAAATAAGCATCTAAAATCACATGATTTCATGTTAACATCAAAGGGTCTCAAAAGTGCTGTGAGATTCACTTGTATCACCCACTGCCTGCGACTAACCTCAGCCTTGCCTTCCACGGCCCCAGCTGTGCTCAGACTTGGAAGATGAAGGCCAGAGTTGTGGGTATGGCAGGCAAAAACTTCATTCTGGAAAACTTCAATCTTCATATCACTGGTAGGAAAAATCCATAGACAAAAGTTTTAAAACTCTAAGATATAAGCTAATTTCTAATTGTAGAAAACAATAAAATAATTCTACACCTTGTAATCATTATTATTAAACTGAAGATTTGGAAATGCCTGACTCTTTGTATCTTTCCTTTTCTATATTTACTGACTTGACAAGTTGTTAAACTCAAATTCAAAGGGATAATATAAACAATGGTGCAACATTTGACCATCTCGAACAAAGAAAAGAAAGCTTCAAAATTCTAGGTCTTTAATAAGTTAATTAATTGTCTCTTAAATCCTCCTTTCCATGAAGAAGAAGGCATGCTCAGTTAAAGCACACATGAGGTGTGAACAGCACAACTTCTTGTAGTAGAAAAAATTGGTGAGGGTTAACCTGGCAAATAAACACAGGGTTTGTTTGAAAAATCAATGGACAAAAAAAAATCATGGGTAAATTCATCACATTCATCTAGATCTCTATAATCATGTCAATATCGATATCAAGATTCTCTGTCAAGGGAAGCAAATTGATTTCAAACCATAGTAGGGTAAGAAAAAATTCCTCATTGCATACAGATAAACTTGAAAATTATTAAGAATTTCCAGATGTATAACTAAAGCAAAGCAGAGTAACTCTGCTATTTCACACCTAAAAATGCAAGAGCCACTTGGGAAATACTAACAATTTAATGTTACTTCTGTTGCTACAAAACTAGTTAATAATTAAATAAAGAAAAAAAGGGCAAAAAAGACCCATGTTGATCCATGCACTAAAATTTGTAATACAATAAGTAGACAATTAGAAAGACCATACTAGAATATATTAAATTTGATGAACAAGAAAAAGTATGGTGAAGATGACAAGACATAGAAATTCTTTGCAAAAGATAAAAAATACAGCAAATAAACCAAAGGCTCTTATTTATATTTAAATTACTACACGATGGAAATCGTCTAATGGAAATCAAATAAAATTCACCACTGTTTTACTTGCAACTCAAAGGTTTGGATGACTAGTGAAAAAAATAAAAAAAAACAATATTTAGGCATTATCCATTTAGCTTCAAGTTCATGTTTTTGAATATGGCTTTTATGAAATATTAATGTTGAACCAGATGCAAGTACCTACAACTAGAAAAAACAAATGTACCAGGACTTTTTTGTGCACTAAATTGACAAAGTAAACATTAAGTTATGAAACAAGACATCAGCATTCTAGCAAAGATCTAAAAAGACCAACCTTAGCTCTATCACTAAAATATGACTGGGCGCCTCTCAGAGAAAGAGAGAGTTTAAGGAATAAAAGAGGAGTAATGGAGAAAAACAAACAATGAGTATGAACTTCTCTCCAAAGCCAACACTTTGGCTCTTTACGCTGTTCATATCTCCTTTGAGATTCAAAGAATCAAACAATGTCAAACGGATTTAACCATTGGCTTTCATGATAATTTCCTTGGCTACTTATGAGCCCATTACTGAAAAATTTCATTGATTTTAATGTATACATGATAAAATTCACATATTGCTTAATGCAAGATTAGTGTTTATAATGCTGGACAATAAAGGTTAGCACATCTATGAAGGCAACAGGGAAAGCTGTAAGAAAAAAACAGTGCTAATATTTTGCATTCAGAGCTGATTCATTTATTTCCTCTAACACACATTACTTCAAAACAAAGAAACAAACTTGTTATGATATAAAATAATTCAGGACAACAAAAATATAGGATGTTCTAATCAACTAACAACCCTACATCTGATTGTTTAAGGTAGAACAAAAAAACAGCTTGAGATACACATTTTTTTTTTAATTTGAAGTTAAAATGATGCAAATGTTTATTTAATTGAAATGGATATTTGTGCAAATCAAATAGCATTCACTTAAAAAAGACTTGGGGTAATCTCTTGTGGTTTATCACAAATGCTGCATTCACAATTGTCAGAAAAGGCAGTGAACTTAAAAAAATAAAGATGCTCATAACATTCAGAATTAAACAGCCGCTGGTGCATATTTTTAACAACTTCAGGATGTACAAATGTTACTGTCATTTGTAAAATTAACAGCCCTATATTAAAATGACTGATCAGTATTTCAATGATTGAGTCAGAAATCTACTGGGAACATATAGAAACTCTCATAATGAGAGTGAGAGACACACAAATGTTGATGGAAATAATAATAATAATAATAATAATAATAATAATGATGATGATGATGATGATGATGATGATGATGATGATGATGATGTTGATGATGATGCCGCTGGACACCACCAACGACAAGATGATGATGACGATGGTGATGGTGATGATGATGATGATGATGATGATAATGATAATAATAATAATAATAATAATAATAATAATAATAATAATAATAATAATAATAATAATAATAATAATAATGATAATAATAAAGATAAAAGGAAAAAAATCTACATCTTAATATCTTTCCTTCTCAAGGGGAAAAAGTGCAAAATTATGATTGTGGAGTTATCAGGGAAAATTTGACTTAAAATAGGGAAAGTAAGCACTCATTTTTACATTTTTTTTTTGGAGGAGGGAGGGAGTGGTTTTAATCAAGCTAACAAGGATAATCCAGTAGTCGGATAAAGACACAGGTTAATTCATCAAGCAAATAATCTTCAGTGTGTATTTTGAATTATTTTTGTAGCAAGCAAAAAAAAAGTCCAAAACTACAATCCCATACCTGTCGCTGCAATACACCAAGGTTTAAAAGAGATATCAGAGGCAACATGAAACGACAAACACAATGATTCCGTTCATTTTTTAAAAACAGTTTGACATATTTAGATGTAAATATAATATTTCCATAAGCTTCATATATGCATAAAAAAATCCTGAAAATACTACATTTGCATGAGTCAAATGAATTGAATCATAAAAAATTAAAAGGATGGCAATAATATTAACTTTTGTATCATTTTCTTTTTCAAACATCTTTAAAGTAATTTTTTTCAAAAGAAGAGAATGTTAGAGTCATATTTGCTAACAGAATAACTGAGTATTAATAATAATAATGTCACTAAGAGCATTCACTGCTATAAAAATTTGCTCAGATTTCAACAGTCATGATGGCCATGTTTATTAATCTGTCCTTTTCTATAATCAGCATTCAATTCTATAAATGAAAACTCGCTATCAAATATTTTTGTAATGAAGAAAAAGATATGACTACATTTGTTGTATGGAAAGAAGGTGATATGTTAAGTATTGACTATTTCAGGGAAATAATCATAGGATCAATTTTATATGTATAATCTGAACCATGAAGCAGAAGGTATGGAGTTTGATTCGAAGCTGCCACATCTGGCGTTGGGATAGCATTCTATCCAACTAGCCTTATCCCTGACTTGACAGTGAACTACTTTCCCTAATTAAATATATTCAGGATACTGAAGGAGTGTAATACTAAGCAGAGCTTTCATCTCTCTAAAAAGCTACAAGACTTTCATTTATCAACCCCTGGCATGACCTTCACAATACTTGACTCATCAGGAATAACGCGGGACAGATTTCATGTTTAACGAAATCATTGAAGTTGTAGGCATAACTAGTATGGCAATAACAATAAAAGTTGATGCATTTGTCAATGCTAACCCTTGTTAAGGAAAAAAATATTAAACTTCTTTTCACATGATTATTTTCTTGCTATCAATTACCTTCATGATTTTACTGGCATACTGCTTTTATAAATAATGCCCCCAAATTTTATTTTATTTTTAAGTTAAGTTTTTAACTTTAACACTGATAAAAGACTTATCTCTTTATGCGGTTCAAAACTGGTCATTTTTGACTGAACTCTATTAAAGTTGATTTTATTTTGCATGTGATTAAATATGTCATTAATGATTATGACTGTTCTGGAACTGATAGCGAATAATAATCTGGGATTAAAGGGCAGTGGAGTTTTTTTGTACATTTCTGTAACTGAGATAAAACAGAGACCCTCACCTGAGATCAGATAGACGCTGGTATGGTATACAGATGACATCACGCCTTGCGAGCAGATCGTCATAAACTCTCTGAGCTGCAGACTTGGCCGGCTTGCTGCCTGCGACCACAACCTCTCCACTTCCTCCAACTCCGCTCGAAGGCGTATCAGGTAGGGAAATGATGTGATCTTTGACTCTGCAACCCTAAAGGGAAATAAAGAAAAAGTTACTGGCATTACAAAACTGTTCACAACATGTAAATTATGGGACTTTTCTGACATATGAAGCTTTGCAACAGCAAATAAATTTTGGCAGTAAAAAGGACCAAGACTATTCATACATATGCATGTCATTACACACATTGATCGAAACTTCATTTAAAATAGGTTATAAATGGATCAAAATGTGTTTAATATACCCAATACTAAAAATGAAGATCTGTTGCGAAAATACTATTTCAACTACAGATATCAATTTATCACTAGTCATGATAAACTTTAGAGATCTTTGATCCACTAAAATGGGCAAGGTTTGATAAATTATCTTATGGTTTTGACAAAAGTGGCATTTCAAAAATGTATCAGTGAAGTTGTCCTAAGAAATCTCTTTTACAGACAGCATGTTTACAGCAGAAGCTCCAAGGAACATACAGCCAACTGGGATAAGAGGGTTTGGATGGCATTTCAAAAATGTATCAGTGAAGTTGTCCTAAGAAATCTCTTTTACAGACAGCATGTTTACAGCAGAAGCTCCAAGGAACATACAGCCAACTGGGATAAGAGGTTTTGGATGGCATTTCAGCATCTCTCACAATCACCATGTTATCAATAGAAAAGCATGAAGGTTACAGTGATTTTCGGTCTCCTCAGCTTCTTGACTTACATAGAAATAAGGGCATGCCATCAAACTTTATAAAGAGCACTCTGAGACAGTGCAATGAATTCATGACATGTCCCTCAAAGTCCACATGTTAGAAACAGGCAGATAGACAAGCTGGGGATGCTTTCTTTATTGTCGAGTTGGGAAAAGTAATTGAAGCTTACTTTCACAATCAGTGCTGGGTCAAACCGCAAAGCAGACTGATGACAACATGGGTGGACACCGACACACGAGCTGGCAGATCCAGGTTCATTGTCATAGCGAGCCATCTCAGGATGGTAGCTGAGGGTATAGAATAAAGGGCTTTGAGATAGGAAAAAGGAAGAAAACTATATGCCTTATGTTAGAGTCAGAAAATGAAGAAAAGTTAGTTGTGACTGGTTTGCTGCATTGTATTATTGGACTCTATGGTGTTACACCTTCAGCTCACAATATTAAAATTAAAAATAAAAAAATTTTCAAATAAATATTGCAAATTAAGTTCTTTAAGGGTAATTAATATTCAAACAGAATATTAACATTTAAGAGAAAAGCAAGGGAAGAAACCTGCAATGGCCAAACTCAGTTAAAGGAAAAACTTCTCCACATCTTCCGCAGGTCAGACTATTTATAGTGCCCCAGAGACGCCAGTAAACATCCCGCCATGTCTTCAGTTGGGCTTTGAGCTCTAATATAAAGTCGTTAACATCAAACTTTGGGTCTTTCACATGCGAGTATGTCATCTTCCCATTGCGATCGATGGTCATTCTAGGTGGAAAAATATAAAGAATATCTCATTTTAAACAGTTTGAGCTAGTATCATTCTTTCCTTTCAGATTCAGAGAATATTGTCATAAAATAAATTATTATGAATGAGCATATCCTTATGGTCTTTCTCTGCAAACCTGAGACTCAAAATTTCACAACTTTTACAAACAAACTTTTCCACACCAGAGGAAGTTGAAACCATATTTCAGAGCTTAACAATACCCCAGCCAGTTAGGTGCTGATTATTAGCATTCCAGAAAATTTACAAAATGCCATTTACTATCACAGATTCAAAAGTATCATGGTAACAAAATATATTCACCAAAAGCTTAAAGTATTAATATTTCCTGAATCAATTACAACATATGTTAAACACATGTTTTAGGCCTAAAAAGCTTATCAAGGATTTCTCTTTCATTGTGTATTTGTAAGAAGTATCTAAAAAAACAAAAAGGATTCCTAAAATACAAAGTCTAGACCTTGAAAACAAAACAAACCTGCATGGCATACACTTGACCTTTGACTGCAGAGTGTGTGTCAAATGTCTTTTGCAAACACTGCATCTAAAAAATAAAAACAATAAAAGTCCTAAATTCACGGTGTATTATTAAAAAATAATTTTTTTCTTTATATAAACCAAGGTAATTATAACTTGAAATAAGGTTTATGGCTTACAGAAATAAAAAAAAAAACTGAGAGAGATAGAGAAAATAAATCCTGTTGCAAGTCAAACATAACTCTCTATAGCCATCAACATAACCAAACTTCATGACCAATTAAGGATGCTTGAATAAATACGAGCATGTTTTGCATAGAAAATGTAGAGTCTGAGACTTGTATACCATCCTGAATAAGGATATCACAATTCATACCTGAAAAGAGAAGTCCCTTTCTCAGGAGAGTCTGGGTTTACACCTTCTGGTTCAAACAGTTTCTCAATTTTCTTGGAAAACAGTTTGCTGGATATGAAAAGAAGTGGAATTTTTTTTAGCTTTCAACACATTCACAAAACAGAGCAGACAATAGATTCATTTTCAGGTCATATGATACAAGTGTTTTACAGCAAACAACATAGAAATACACACTTAAGCTGATCAAAGCAGGATAAATTATCCAACTGTTACAACAACATTTTTAGCTTATTCAAAGTTACAAAATGTATAACAAAAAGCTTTGAATGCATATTTCTTTTTGTGAAAAAAAAATATATAATATGTAAAAATTCACTTCTTGTCTGCCATTATCAATTTGTACCTTTTGAACTTATCTTTTCTATCTTTCACATCATCAGCTTCATTATGGCTGAAAAGATCTGCAATTCTGTGGAGCAAAAAAAAAAAATTAAAAAGTCCTAACTGCAAAGTTTACAATGTATCAGTAGGATATTAAAATCTACATTCTTTTTTCCACCTTTTTTCTGCATAAGTAGAAAATTAAAGAGAAATAATTTATCTCTAAATAATATGATCAATAATTTTTCTTATGTGAGTAAACTGGAAACAAGGAAAACTATATATAATTGTATTTCTGTAAAAGTAATCCAAAACTGAGGAGAATAAGTGACTTTAGGTTAAACATTTCAAGAATTTCAACAAACCTTGTAAGCAATCTGTCATTGATGCATCCCATGTTACATGGGGTTGACACAATGGTGCTCATATTCTTATGACAAAACTTAATACATTCAGTCACCTGGAGGCGCAGAAAAGGAATAAAAATGCACATCCTTATTGTTTATAGCTATGTTCAAACAAAAATAAAATATAAAAAAAAACCCTAAAAATAAACCCAATTTGTTTATTTCTTTGAGAGATTTTGAGGGAAAAAATAAATGCCTGCCGATGTGTGGTAGATTAAGACCCAGACCTCTGACTTATTCAATTATAGCTCAGTTATTTTGCACCAGGAAATCATGAAATGTCTCAGCGATAACAATTTAATTTTTTATTCTACGAATATACACTTATTCCTAATGGCAAAAAGAGATCTCCTTGAAAATAAACATTTCACAAATATTCTGAATTTTGTCCACTGAATAATTTTAAATCGGAGCATGGCCCAATTGAAAATAAAAACTTATAAGACGACATTTAGTACAATACTGGCAAATTTATGAATTCTAAAAATGTACTAGTGGTTACCTTAATAACTCACCCTCTCTTAACTAAATATCATTTTATTACATTAGGATTTTACCCTGTAAGAATTTTTTTCTGGACCCAGGTAAATTTTCTAAACAGTAGTCAAACTGAAGTAAACTCAAGAAAACATATTTTGTTACATTATTAAACATTGCCACCATAAAAGAAGTTTTGGCTTTGTCAAAAACTGAGAGATGAGAAAATGGACCAAAAATCTGAGCCTTTAACAACAATCATCAAAAGAAAATAAAAAATCTGCTCTTGTCTTCTAAAATTGATTGCAAAGAACAATCAAAAGCACAATCTACAAATCATTTTTATTAAATTTCATTTCAAAATCCTTACCAAGGTGTCCATTTTCAAGAAGTCTGAAGAAATAAGGATGCTGACAACATTGTTAGCTTCTGGAGATGCAAACATTTGAAAATTTTTTGCAATGACATAACTCAAAGTGTAAGTGGAATGATTTGAAATCCACATTAACCATATCCATTCATATTATAATCGATCCTAAAGTTAGACCTTTCAAAAGAAAGTCCTTAAATATCTCAAGGCAAAGTCTTCACCACTATTGTTTCAAATTCTCTGATCAACTGATTTAAAGATTTTAAAGATTCAGAAAGGGGTCTCATCTCATGACTTAAGGTTCTGGGATCCTTTAGTTTATTTAAAACAAAATATATCATGGTCTGTATAGGACAGTCTCCACTTTTAAGCTCTGCCCTGCCTTAGACAGCTTTATATATAGCATATTAAATGGGCATAAGGTTATCTTCTCGTGGAATGGGAATATCAAACAAAAAGACTTGAAAAATGATGTGGAAGTATCAACTCTCCTTCGACCTTTATTTTTAAATGCTGAGATCACAGTGATAGTGTGATATTAAAAGCCTGGAGTATAACGTCATATGGATCAAACATCAGTAACCGAAACATTGGAGTATAAGACATATGTATAAAACTTCATTGAGCCAAAACCTTACCTAGTTTAGGCTCCTCTTGAACCTCTTTAGAGCCACGCTTTACATATTTGATGAGCCAGTCAAAGATTTGTACATCGCAATGCACGGATATGTCCACCTCCTCCCATCTCTGGGCATCTGTGCTCAGATACTCCGCAAAATATTTCATTTCTTGCACTAGCAGATCCCGAGGGCAATGGAAGTCCTTTTTCACTTGAATAGGAAGTAGGACATAAAGAAAAAATATTAATGAGATTGTATCTCTCTTTGGTTTTGTTTTTTAATCCATACTGTTAATAGTGAGAGAAGGTTAGAAATGTGTATGATTTTTCTGTATGGAGCAGTGTTGTTCCAACCTCAGAACGACTTGTACCTATAACTTAGCAAAGGACATTGAATGGAAGGTTAATACTAAGGGAAATAGGAATTTTGGAGCAAGGACAATAAAGGGTAGGGGTTCGCAAAGAAAAGATTTGGGCAAGGAAAAGAGGAACCAGAAAAGGAATACCAGGTGAAGAAGGAGATTGTCTTGTACTGAAGACGGAGGGAGATGGAAGAGTACAGGAAGCAGTAAATGAGGGCCGGTATACATAGGAGTAGAATTAGAAGGAAAACAGACTTATCAATGGCAACATCTTCTAATGAAGGCGTTTGTGAACCTTAAATTTTGCTGGAACAGCTTTTACAAATGAAAAAATTAATATTCACAATGCAGCAGGGCATTTACCAAATCTAATCTGAAAAATCTTAACACAAAACTCTCACAAAGGAAGGCATAAAATCACTTTAAATGACCTTAGATATAAATGATATTTGCAGACAAAATCTTAACAAAGAAAATTGCACTTTAATAGTTTGACATAATTTAAGTTGACAGTCATGGAGACATATATTTCCTTTCCAAAATTACTTACAGTTCTTGGCCTCATCACATACATGAATGACCATAATGGGCCTGTAGAGAGAGAGACATGTACCTCATAAATGCAATTCGCAAGTTTATACAAGTTTTGAAAAGCAAATTCTTCAAATTTATCAATTGCTTCCATCATATAATACTACACCTTGAAAGGTGACATGAAAAGATAAAAGAAAATTTAACAAAGAATTCCTGTTAACCAGGTTGTGGAATGAAGAGCAAATAGTTATGTAAATATGAATACTGCCGGTCAAAATAACAATCATTTTTAAGTTTTGTATAATTTTTGCATATTGTTCCATCTCACAGTAACAGTTTCAGTTTTGTTTCATCATTACCAGTAATATATTTCCCTCTGATACAACCAGGAAATGAGAAAAACTGAGTCAGAATAAAGTCATTCTCAATGCAGACAGCAAGAGCACATAAACACAGTTATTGTTCTTTGCAGTATCTCAGATCAGAAAAGATTCCTTTGAGTATCAATTATCTTCTTAAAGAATACTTATATGACTATCAATTTATAATCTTTTGCAACCTAGTTTTCAAAGTTTAATTAATATTCACCCCTTAGCCTCTCTTCTGTGTCCATCCTTGGTGCCATTTGCTTTATCTTTGTCTTCGCGCCCTGCAAAAAATGCAGGGATGTTTTTTTTTTTTCAAATCAGTTTGTTCAATAAGTTATGATCACAATAATATATGCCCTTATCTTATTCTTTTCATGTAATATTATTTTGGCCCTGTATTGATTGCATTCGTTTCAATTCTCCATTTGTTTTTTCATCTGAAGATCTCCTCAATTTTCAGGTTGTGAGGGGAAAAGAAGAAAAATAATAATAAAGGAAAGAAAACAAAATGCAAGTACCTGTAAAAAAAAAAAAAAAGCAGAATAAACAATTTTAATAATATAAACTGCCATTTTAAGGAGAAAGAAGTAAATTTTAAATTGAGAAAGTGATTGCAACAAATGGCAGGGTGAAAACAAATGTTTCACTAACATCCTTTAGAAGAATACTCTTCTTCCACCTGATCAGACTTATTTAACAATATATTTCCGATAAGCAATGAATAGAGTTACAGAGTTAAGCAATGAGCTGCTTTGAAGCTTTAAATTATGGTGCAGACTATTTAATGATTCACCAAGACATCATTTGTTCAAAAGCCGATTTAAATTTTCTATTGGCACACATCTTCTTCAAGGTAATGATATCCAATATACTTACATATTTACAGGTAACTTTACATATTTACAGGTAACTAAGCAGTTGCCTGTTGACAATTTTAACAACATGTCTTGATAATATGTCATTATTCTACAGTTAATTTATATGTAAGTGGACTGCAATCAGGCTCAAAAGCTGAGTTAGAAGCCTCAAAAGTGTCACATATTCACATGTACCAAAACTGTAGCAAGTTATTTACAACTATATACTAAGTCTGCTAACTTTCACTATCAGCAATTTAGTTAACCCTGGTCTGTGCAAACTCTAATCTAACTTTATTCTTACCCTTGGGTTTGCTTGAGTTGGGTCTACTGCTGTTATTTGAGCGGCTGCCGCTGTCATAGTCTGTCAGACTGGCTGCACTTGCACTGTTGATCAAACCCGAGCTGCTGAGGGAGCGTGTTAAGTGCTGAATTGCAATACCTCCGCCCCCTGTGAGAAGCTCTTCATACCTGCGGGCACACTAACAATCACAGAAAGAAGGTTTTATTTGGACTTCAACTTCACTCAATAATGCAATTTATCATTATAGCTTTCCTCTTCTTGTCTGATCCATAAAACTAAGAGAAAAAAATTATTTCCTTATATATATCTTTCTAAACTGATTTACAACAACTGTCATTTTGAATCTTACCCACTGTGTTATTGTGAGAATTTTTAAAGTCAGGCTTACATGCTAAATAAAATGTACTTACTACCACCATAAAACATATAATACAGGACAAGAAATCTTTACATTTTTTAGAGTAACATGACAATCTAAAGTATGATTGATCACACCTGAATAGCTGTTGTTCCAGGTATGAGTCTTGCTATTGCTTCCCAGTTCTTGGTTTCCAAGGTCGTGAAGTCCGAGGAAGCAATCAAAGTTTTTAAAATCAAATCTAGTGTAACTCCAATTCTGGATGAGGGCTCTATATTTCCTGAACTACTCATCTTTGAAGATGCTTAGCTCTAGACCTAAAATTAAAACAAAAAAAGGCAAAAGATCGTGCCATCATCATGCAAAAAAGTTAATAAACATATCTTTTAAGGGCAAAAGCAATACAAATTAATATGCATAATATACAATGTGCAAATAGTAGGCCTACCTAAACCTAGATCTAGATGTAAAATATTTTCAATCCCCTCGAAGTTGACGACTTATATCTTGAAAAGTATTTATTTGCGATGAATAATCCTTCATATTCGTGTTCAGCATATCAAATTCTTTAAGAAAAATACAATTTCAAAGCTTAGGGTGAGTTGGACCAATAGGCCTGTCTGCAATAATACCGATACAAAATTTAGTTGCGTTGCGGAGTGTGCAATTATCAAGCAAATAATAAGATCTGGACTTCTAGATCTAGATCTAGATCTAAATCTCACGGTAAAAGAAATAACTTACTTCAAATTCTAGAATAATTAACCGACACCCCCTCTAGATCAATAAGGATTTAAGTCTATGGTGCGACGAATTCACTGAGTCTTTTTAGCTAAACAAAAGTCAATGATAACTTTAACGTTAGCATCCATTTTGCAAGATAGCGTCTTTCGTCGCCAGGGCAAGTACTTAAAAGTATAACCGGAAAAAAGAACTGTTCTTTCTAACGAACTGCCTCATAGCCTTCTGTTGTATAGCCAATAGCACTACTTAGCATAACAACAACAACAAAAACAACAACAACATCAACAAAAAGGATAATTATACAGCTGCAGCTGCTTTCATATTCGCCATGATATGCTACAAAACTTTCATCAATCTTAATGAGAACAAACTAAAGCAGACTTTAATGTCTTATAGCTTTTCGCACACCTTTCAAAATAGCCCTGATCTAAAACTAAAAGTGTAACTCTTGAAGCTTGAAAAATTGAAAATTATACAAGAGAGAAAAAAAACAAAACCAAAGGCAATCTGAACTGGTCGTGATACACACCAAGCACTCCATGACCCAACCGTACGCGCATCCTTCAGGTTTGTCCGTGCACACAGCTTACTTCAACACACATTTCTCAGGCGTTAAACACGTTTTCTAGAGGAATAAGACGCCAAACTCACACAATTATTCCAAGTAACTTTGGAAGCAATTATAAATAGAACTAGGGATGAATCCTTTCATTTATCAGAGTTCTCTGGAAAGTGAGAGAAAGAAAAACTAACCTCCTCTAATCAAAAACATTATAATAAAGCTTAACCTCAACTCCTTCCACAAAGCCCTCACTTACTGTTGCTGGTTATAATTAAGAAAAAAAAAAAAAGAACAACAAAAGAAATTTACAAAAAAAATGATCTTAAATTCCCTGCTATTATTTTCGGCCTCTCTTACGCTAGATCCGTTAGAAAATGCAGTACAAAACTTAGAATTATTATATCGCCTTATATAAGAAGAGGTGCGAAGCACATTTTGAACAACATTTTACCTGCAACAATAGCAGGAAAAAAAAACAACAACACACAATACCCTGGAGCAGTGCCATTTATCTTATATTAAAGCTCAGCCATGTACTTTTTTTTTTTTTTTGTTTCTTTTCATCCAGCTCATTCATTTTCTTTTAAGATATAGCGCAGATTTCTTCCGCGTAAGCTTAGGCCAAATTTACTTCCAAAAAGGTTGTGAATCTCAAACAAAAAACGATGTATAATGAATATAATGCTATAATTTTGGAGGACCATTTGTTTTTATATGATATAAGCGTCCATTATAACAGTTATGAAAACGGTATTAATGATGATGATAATAAGGGGGAAATAATAATAATAATAATAATAATAATAATAATAATAATAATAATAATAATAGTAGTAGTAGTAGTAGTAGTAGTAGTAGTAGTAGTAGTAGTAGTAGTAGTAGTAGTAGTAGTAGTAGTAGTAGTAGTAGTAGTAGTAGTAGTAGTAGTAGTAATAATAATAATAATAATAATAATAATAATAATAATAATAATAATAATGATAATATCATCGTCGTCGTCGTCATCATCATCATCATCATCATCATCATCATCATCATCATCATCATCATCATCATCACCACCACCACCACCACCACCTTTATCATCGTCATTATTATTATTATTATTATTATTATTATTATTATTATTATTATTATTATTATTATTATTATTATTATTATTATTATTGTTGTTGTTGTTGTTGTTGTTGTTGTTGTTGTTGTTGTTGTTGTTGTTGTTATTATTATAACCAGAATGGTCAAAACGAACGTCTAAAATTTTCTGAACTATCATCAATGCATATCATAAAAAAACAGAACAGAAATCTGAACTCAACTGTACAGTGCATTACAACCAGGAAGGGATGAAAAAGAAATTATAGATATGACGTAAACAGATATTTTAAGCCTACGACTTTTGTTCGATGAACCTTTTGTAAAGGATATGTATGCCTTTGATAAGCTCCCGCATCACGAGATGCGTTCAACAAAGTTATCTTTTTTTGCTTCGCATACGGAGAAGTACACGAAGCCAGTAAAGAGTATTTATTGACTCTCATTGATTTTGTTCGTGGCGAATGAAGACGTAAAATTTATTTCTTAATGCAGAGTGGCAAACAGAAGGCCTGGAACAAAAAAAAAAAAGGTATGTCACCTTTTTTTTTTTTTTTCGAATTCTTTATTACGTTTATTTATGCGCACCAGGCCTGGTTCTGCGAAATAGGACAAGCCAGGTCAGTGTCGTGTGCAAATATTAGCTCCTAACATAACACAAGAGGCGTTTGCACACGAGCACTGTGCTATGGCTAAGGTAACTGCTGCTTTTTTATGTTTAAGTTTTCGCAAGCTAGAGATAAGTACATTTTTCTTTAATCACTGCGGAGCGACTCTGTAATTTTCTACTGTTGTAATAAGATGTATATGCGTTAAGAGACTCAGCTGTAAGAAAATCTACAACGTAAATGAAAAAGTTATTTGTAATTGTTTGTCCTATTCAGCTCCTGTATATGAAGGCCCGTCAGGTGGAAGAAACTAGGTTTTCAACTTTGAGGCTTTTCAGTGAACAGCACATTCGGTGTGCGTTTTTAAGTGAATTTATTGCATAGCATAATGTAAGATGTCGTATTAAGCAGACATATACTGAAAACGAATATAGCTGAATTTTTCTTCTTCTCTTATGATGTGAACCCTTGACCATTCTTTAGCTCAACCAAGCATCATGATTTATATTTCATGTACATGTAAACTATTTCAACACTATCAACCGTAAAGAAACGTGTTTCTTCTTTAACTATTAAAACTAAACGGCCGTACGTGATGTGTCATGTTGAACATAAAGACCCATCTCTCAATTTTCTCTGATAAACCAACGTCGTCTTATTTGGTTGCAACAAGTTCACAACAGTCTCAAACACCGGAACTATATTAAAAAACCTTACTTTAGGGTGCAGTCGCAGCTACATACACAGAAGCTCTCTTTCAACACGGGTGTTTATTGCGACTTCTTTTGAATTCAGAACCGCAGGCATATACCGCCTTGTACAGAATATTGCTAATGTCATTCTCAAACACATAGAGCAAAACTATGAAGTCAGAGGGGTAGAACTTTTACCAAAAATGTAAGCTTTAGTATTGTTTATTTCTAAAGATCTTTCGTTTTAATACAACTACTGTTCTAGTCTTGAACGTCTAAACAAAAATAACAGATGGAAAGCAATAAATAAGAAATTCTCACACACATATAGCTTGCTTTACGCCTGTTAAAAACTTTTCGTAAACTTTTTTTTTCAACTTTATAATTGATTTTAGTGTGTGCCTACTTGATTTTCAGTTCGCGTAATGGTTTTTAATATGTTTTGCGGATTTCTAGATCTAGGCCGTGCTGAAAGAAAATAATAAGCATAGTCAAGAGATAAATAGAGGAGTGCGACAGCTTGCCTGCACTGAGATTTGCCATAGATTTTCCCGACAATCAAACGACCTGTGTGACTGTGCCGTCACAAGTTTATTCAATGCCGACGCAGGGATTGGGACATTTTGTATAAACAAAAGCCGCACACACTCTTCAAACTTGATTATATTGGGTTTTTTTGGGTTGAGGGCAGAACTATTTCACTCTCTGTCTACCATCGGAAATATTTATCGTTACGTCATTTATTGAAAATATTTTTTTTTCCAATTTTTGATAAATTTACCCTTTGGAAATGCATGTCTTTGCTCTTTAGAATTTGTCGCAGCTATATGGCATGCATTGTGTGTATTTCTTCTGATGGGTTGACGAACGCTCTAAATAACACCTTCTTTGGTATTTTTTAATAATGCTAAATCTCTAAAGTAGATGCGTCAATTTGTTAATGTGTCACAGTGACAGCTGTTGAAAGGTGTTGTCTGCGTTAATATTATATTGAATAGTAATGGTTTTATTGAATAATAATGGTTTTATTGAATAATAATGGTTTTATTGAATAATAATGGTTTTATTGAATAATAATGGTTTTATTGAATAGTAATGGTTTTATTGAATAATAATGGTTTTATTGAATAGTAATGGTTTTATTGAATAATAATGGTTTTATTGAATAGTAATGGTTTTATTGAATAATAATGGTTTTATTGAATAATAATGGTTTTATTGAATAGTAATGGTTTTATTGAATAGTAATGGTTTTATTGAATAGTAATGGTTTTATTGAATAGTAATGGTTTTATTGAATAGTAATGGTTTTATTGAATAGTAATGGTTTTATTGAATAGTAATGGTTTTATTGAATAGTAATGGTTTTATTGAATAGTAATGGTTTTATTGAATAGTAATGGTTTTATTGAATAGTAATGGTTTTATTGAATAGTAATGGTTTTATTGAATAGTAATGGTTTTATTGAATAGTAATGGTTTTATTGAATAGTAATGGTTTTATTGAATAATAATGGTTTTATTGAATAGTAATGGTTTTATTGAATAGTAATGGTTTTATTGAATAGTAATGGTTTTATTGAATAGTAATGGTTTTATTGAATAGTAATGGTTATATTGAATAGTAATGGTTATATTGAATAGTAATGGTTTTATTGAATAGTAATGGTTATATTGAATAGTAATGGTTTTATTGAATAGTAATGGTTTTATTGAATAATAATGGTTATATTGAATAGTAATGGTTTTATTGAATAGTAATGGTTTTCAGTGAATAAAAACGCTGTACAAGTAGTCAGTCATTTCCTCTTTTCTCTTTTGCCCTTTGACCGCGCGTTAGAATATCTGCGAAATCTACAAGAACTCTCCGGCACGTCATGTGGGTCAATTAACTTGAAAACTCAACTCTTAGCTCCAGGCTGACTGTTAAAGACTAGTTATATAGGGGGTCAAGGCCAGGTTAAGAACCACTGATCTAGAGCAATGAATCACAGAGGGTCTTAGCCGTTGCTGTTTTTGGTTTTGTTTTTGTTTTTAATTTTAAGATTTTTGATTGTTAGACATGACATCTTTGTTTAGATTGCCTGGTGACATTTTTTTTACAGGTCACCCTTGGTTTATTTCTCTGGCTTAAGAATTAATATTCTTCAACTGCTTTGTTTGCTGATGTTTCTTTGCTTCCTCTTACAATGTGCTACTGCATTTAAATAATGATTGTTGAAAGAGGGCCTTCACAGTATTTTTCATACAGGAATCTATGACTGATTGTCACTGCACATCTTCACCTCCTACCAGTGATTCAACTTTTTTGACTATCATACAGCTCAATTCTATGTTAGTGAGAGCAAACACAGCCTACATCAATAATGTCATAAAATTTAACAGTCATATGCTTGTGCTGCTGCTTCTTTCAACCCTGACTTTTCACTTTCTTTCTTTCTTTCTTTTTTTTCCCATCTGAGAGGACACAAGGATGGCTACAATGAAAAATGATACACACAACTTTTAGGAAGTTACAAAGGTTGCAAGCAACTGAAGATTGAATCTCTCTCAGTTATACCGGGAGCCGGCAGTAACAGGATCCAGGCCTGTTGTCCTGTTCTCTCCCCCTCACCCAAAATCCATTTCTCTTTGCCTTTCTCTCTCTCTCTCTCTGTCTCTCTCTGAGTCTCCCTCTCTCTCCCTCTCTCTCTCTGTCTCCCTCTCTCTCTCCTTCTCTCTCTCTGTCTCTCTGTCTCCCTCTCTCTCTGTCTCTCTGTCTCCCTCTCTCTCTGTCTCCCCCTCTCTCTCTGTCTCCCCCCTCTCTCTCTCCCTCTCTCTCTCTTTCTCTCTCCCTCTCTCCCTCTGTCTGTCTCTCTCTCCCTCTGTCTGTCTCCCTCTCTCTCTCTCTCTCTCTCTCTCTCTCTCTCTCTCTCTCTCTCTCTCTCTCTCTCTCTCTCTCTCTCTTTCTCTTTATTTCTATATTAAAGTTATTTGTTTCAGTTAAATGTGCATCCTCATTAAGATCCGGTGGAGGCAAGTTTATGTCCTGTGATCGTTGTTAGCGATTCAACTTCTTAGTCTGTTCAAGCCAGCATGTAGGCTAGGTCACTGTTCCTGAAGCATCTATTTTTGTAGATGTGTGGGTGGCGGCTCAATGGGTGCCTGGTCCTGTCTCGGCAAGGCGATGGTTGCCGTATCGAGGTACAGGTTCGATTCCTGTCCATTCCATCATTCTGTGCTTATGTTTTCATGTCTTTTATCTTATTTGTCGGTCTCGAGCTAGATCTAGGTTTGTGGTCAATTTCTCTCTCTCTCTCTCTCTCTCTCTCTCTCTCTCTCTCTCTCTCTCTCTCTCTCTCTCTCTCTCTCTCTCTCTCTCTCTCTCTAATTTTTCTCTTCAGGCAGTCTCTTGAAACAGCTGTACAGACCAGCAGTCTGGACAAGCTCAGTCTGACTTAAGACAGGTCACGTGTAACCTAGCAGACAGAACAACAAAGCTTGAGGCCACGTGAGCCAAGCCTCATGGCTAACTATTTGTCTCGTCTGTTGTACAAGACGCCGAAGATGAACAAAACCAGCAACAGTGTGGCGACGGGAATCACTTGTATTGCAATTTTTCTTTTTTCCCCCTTTTTTTTGCTCTTGAATCATTTAACGTTACACTGTTGTGACCACTTAAGACGCTGTAATGCGCTTGGATAAATATAAATCTAAAAGTCATGCGATCTTTGTTGAGTTTACTGATGCTCTTTGTCTACATACATACACTTTGCTTTTAGAAGTGTTTGAACCCACGGTCTATGTACGGTCTTTGCCCACATCTGATTTGACACTATAAGTGATGGCCTATTTTAAGATGTATACACGGATTTTGAAAGACTCCAGAGCGTCATATAATTTTTGGAGATAAAGACTGCAGATAATAAGTACAAGCATGATAAAGTGGCTATGAACTTATACCTCCTTAACTAGCTAGACAGTTCTGTTTTTTTGTTTCTTTTCCAAATTTTCATTATCATTATCAGAATACACGCCAATGATAACCTGAGGCTGTAGCGAATGTTACTGACAATGTGACTCTTTTATGGAAATGCAAATTTTGTGCACGAGATTATGACGAATAACGCTATGAAACTGCAATGAATCATTGGTTTCGTTTGAGAATTGAGTTAATGTACTATTATTTTGATGGACACAACTTGAAGAGGCAACAGGCAAGTTTCAGTTCTGTGGTGAATGCAACGATTCAAACCTGAACACATAGTAAGAGCATGTCTTCAACTAGCTTCACAGTATAACGTGTTACTATAGAAACTGTCGTAGAAGTGATACCAGTACCAGTAAGTGATATCGCTGGATTTGTTGTGCCTTATTTTGTGTCGACATTCAAACTGTAGGTAAGTAGCTCTGGGTGTGGACTGAACAGCGCTGAGTCCACAATCGCTCGCCTAGCCCAAGCCGATAGCCTGATAATCGGAGGTTGGATCACCACCAACTTGTGTTGTGCAGTCAGCTAATTCGCTCTATCTGAGAAGTGTAGAGATCAATGCGAAAGATAAAACATTCCTACTACCCTGAACCGCACTTTAAGATGATGTAAATCCGATCAGTGCGGTGGGACATTTTCTCTGTCATCGGCTGAGATTGACAAGTGCTCGAATTGAACGGACTTTCTTAAGGACTTGAATTTGGCCCATCTCAGAAGATGATTAAACTTAATCGCTGCATTGGAGAAGAAGCCATTAAGGGAAAGCTCAGCATTTAGCTAACGTAGATAAATTATCTTTGCTTACATATTTTCTTTGTTCTTAAAACCACTTGCAGCTTTATCAGTCGATATGGACAAATGTTAATCAAAAGGGCGCCGAACTCAAGTTGCATTTGTTATATATATTATCAGTCCATTTACATCCTTTATAACATTTTCTTTTACAAAATAAAAATGTGAAAAGAAGATTTTGAAAAAACAAAAACAAAAAAACCCAGCTTCAAAACTGATAACATGATATTATACAATTATACTCTATTATCAGAAAGACTTCAGTTACCACGTGAAGCTTGCACTATTTGTCTGCCTTTATCTATGACAATCTGCGATATTCAAAAGTGAGTAGTGCAATCTTACAGCAAACAACGCATCTTTTTATTAGTTGCGGAAAAATGGTCAAGGCATGATCACATAGGAGAGAGAGAGAGAGAGAGAGAGAGAGAGAGAGAGAGAGAGAGAGAGAGAGAGAGAGAGAGAGAGAGAGAGAGAGAGACAGAGAGACAGAGAGACAGAGACAGAGAGAGAGACAGAGACAGAGACAGAGAGAAAGGGAGAAAGGGAGAGAGAGACAGAGAGACAGTCAGAGAGACAGTCAGAGAGAGAGAGAGAGAGAGAGAGAGAGAGAGAGAGAGAGAGAGAGAGAGAGAGAGAGAGAGAGAGAGAGAGAGAAAATTTGAGCGTCTGGACTAGATGCTAATCTCGCCTGAGCTGAAAACTCTAATGAGAAAATGTAAACACCAATGTAGAAAGCAGCAAAAGGTATGAAAGCCAAATCTCATGACTCAAAATAATGCTGAATGCAAGCAAATGGCTCTAGATCTAAACTTAAACTTAAAACTACATTCAGAAAGACTGACAGCTAGGCCTTCATCAATCTTCTTTTCATTAGATTCAACCGATTCAGAGAGCATTGAACGAGGCAATAGTCAGTCCTACAACACAGGATCCTCTTTAAGTTATGGTGAAACATGTGACTTAAGGATCCTCTCTTTGACCGGTCGTTACACCCGTCATGTGACACAGGGAAATTTCTCATGCATGAAGTTTGGTTGAATTCTGTATTAAAATAAAAATATTTTGGCTGCTACACCGAGAGAGGCAAAATGTAAATAAAAGCCTACACTTTTTTGATACCTCAGTTCCATCCTGTGATTAAATTAGATGCTGGAATACAGGTTAAAGTGACTTCTACTTCGAGAAATGCTGACATTATTCTCTTTCCGGGCTAACCCAAGGTCACCACTCCATTCTCTCGATAAGATATAGCGTAGGTCATTTACATTGCTTAACATGCCGTGACGTGATTAAAATATGGCCTAAAGATAATTATGTATCGTTTTTTTATAATGATAATAATTTGAAAAAAAAAATACGCATATTCACCTTGGAGCCTGTCAAACTAACTTCGTCTACTTGTACTATGGGGAAACGAGGGGGGATGCAAAACTATAACCAGCTACCTCTGTATCATCAGGATTATTTCAGATGCTTCCTAAAAGTCTTAAAATAGGTACAAACTATCATGATTCATGCTCCAGAGATAGAATGTTATGTAAATAAATTAGATTTAGAGCTAAAGGGATGTAGATTAGATATGTCTAGTTGTAGTCCTAGCAGTAGCTTATTGATTGTTCTACATGGTCACGTGATTTACTCGTTAAACGCTAAATCTGAACAGCCATCTTTGACGTGAAGAAAGTCTAGAGAGCTTTGGCATAAGTATTGATCGTTGTATTTTATTGTGGACAAAAAGAACTCTAACAGTAAAAAGACTGATAGATTTTACAGCAACAATCACTTTCAATGTATACCCATTCTAAAACTCGATTGTATTATGGTTACAGCTAAATTCTCAGTAACTTACAAGTCATATCACGACCTATTAATATTTCTATTGTGAAGGGAGAGAGTGAGACAGGGAGAGGGAGGGGAGAAAGAATCAAAAGAGCGAGGATATGGGATGCTCTAAATTGCAAACATCTTAAGCAAAACGAGAGAGAAGAGTGAGACAGGGAGAGGGAGGGGAGAAAGAATCAAAAGAGCGAGGATATGGGATGCTCTAAATTGCAAACATCTTAAGCAAAACGAGAGAGAAGAGTGAGACAGGGAGAGGGAGGGGAGAAAGAATCAAAAGAGCGAGGATATGGGATGCTCTAAATTGCAAACATCTTAAGCAAAACGAGAGAGGAGAGTGAGACAGGGAGAGGGAGGGGAGAAAGAATCAAAAGAGCGAGGATATGGGATGCTCTAAATTGCAAACATCTTAAGCAAAATGAGAGAGGAGAGTGAGACAGGGAGAGGGAGGGGAGAAAGAATCAAAAGAGCGAGGATATGGGATGCTCTAAATTGCAAACATCTTAAGCAAAATGAGAGAGGAGAGTGAGACAGGGAGAGGGAGAGAGGGCGAAGAGATAGAAGGAGAACATAATGACGGAGGAGAAGAAACAATAAATACAAAGGTGAAAATAACAGAACGGAAATAGAGAGCTGGGTAAAGAGAGAGAGAGAGAGAGAGAGAGAGAGAGAGAGAGAGAGTAAGGGGAGAGAGAGACAGAGAGACAGAGTGTGTGTGTGTGTGAGAGAGAGAGAGAGAACTAGAAAGAGAGATACTTTTTATGAGATACGTATAATAAGATGGAAAATTAACTGCAGTAGCCTGCGAAATTTAAAGTGGAGCTTTGTAATCTTAATTTGAACTACACACTATGATGTGTGAAGCCGAGGTAACATCAAACATGGCTGTCAATGTACTACACAGACCTGCGATGACGCTCAACGAGATCAACTAATAGCGCGCAAGCGACGCAATGGCGCACTAACCCGCTCTAGATCTAGCCGGTGACATAGCTCTACAAGATGTCGCAATGAAGAGCTGGCGCTGCGCGCACAACTTGCATTTGGATCTTCTAAAGAATATCGTCATCTTTCCTGAACTAAAGAATCCAAAATCTAAATCTACACTCGATAGTCAAACAGAACACTAACGTGTTGTAGTTCAGTTGTACATTAACATTTTTTGAATGCTTTTACATGCATTGAAATTACAGCAAATATTAATTTTTAAAAACACTTCATTAATTCAGATTTATAATTTGAAATACTACAGTTGTATGTTATTTCCTTTTTTCTTTTCTTTTTTTCAGATTTATAAAGACTGTTGCCCGTGAGTATATTTGAGACGAAAGTAACCAACTGTGAACAGTTTAAATTACTTTTATAGCCACCAAGTACTGTGAAAGAGAGCAAGCATGAATCTGACTCTGGCCAAAGTGCTGTCAGCCATTCTGCTGTTCATCTTGACCATGGTGTTCAGCTTCATTCCTTACTTCATCGTGGTGCGGGGCTCCAGATCAGCCACCTCAGTCCAGCGCCGACAGTGGATCCTGGGCCACCTCAACTGCTTCGCCGGGGGTGTCTTCCTGGCCACATTTCTGTGCCACATTCTGGCTGAGGGCGGAGAGGAATTTGAAGATTACAAGGAGAACGCTGGAATTGATATGGACTTCCCTCTATTCAATATTTTTGTCGCCTGTGGATTTTTCATCGTTGCCTTTATTGAGTTGATTGCTCACAAGTATATGACAAACGAGAATGACCGTGGAAAACTCCTAGAGACAATTCCAAACGATTCATCTGCTCCCTTAAACAAGGGCCCTCCAGTTATGGGATATGGAGCGACGGGAGAAATCCATGAAGCCCATACAGATCAGGGCGATATTCATAGCAATGTGGAACCCAACAGCCATGAAGCAGGGGACCACGCCCATTTGCCACAATCCGTTGGTCTTCGGGCCTTCCTGCTCCTGATTGCTCTCTCGTTCCACACGATCTTTGATGGTCTCGCTGTTGGGCTGCAAGAGAGCGACTCTGAGGTCTGGGCTGTATTCGCTGCCATCACCATCCACAAGAGTATCATCGCCTTCTGCATCGGCTTGGAGATTTTCCAGACCAGCCGAGACAGGATTCTCCAAGCCGTGCTCTTGCTGGGTGTGTTCGCTATCATGTCGCCTATCGGGATAGGTGTTGGTATCGGCATTACTTCCGGTTCTGGCGACCAGTTAGCAAGACTGTTGGCGTCTTCCATCTTGCAAGGCTTGGCTGGGGGAACGTTTATGTACGTCACTTTCTTGGAGATCCTCAGTCTCCACATCGGCCACCACGGAGAGAGAAACGTGTTCCACATCATCTGGGCACTGCTAGGGTTCGCTATGATGGCTTGCAGCAAATTGTTTGATAAAGACTAAAGGCTGCCCAGATAATATGGCCTGGAGCATAAGAATAACATGGCAAGCACATCTCACCCCCCCCCCCTTTTTTGTTTCCCTCCCCGCCCATCCCAAACTTGATTGTAAAGCGTTTTCCTTTTCAGTTTAACAATCTGACACGCTTGACGTTTTCTTGTTAAATCCAATTTTTAAAATTAATATAGACGAATGCAATAAATAATTTTTTTGAAATCACCACCGAGTAAAAACCTCTGGCTGGCTAGATCTAACCAGCAGTCCTGTAACAGGGCAGTTATTAATGTTTTTTTACATTGCCTCTCAAACAAAAAAGAACTTTTTGGTCCCTCTTTTATTTCCTGACCAGATTAGTCAATCAACCAGAAAATAGTCCGACTTAGTCAAGATACCTACTTCCAGTTATTGTGTAAGAAACACATCAGTAAAATAAACCTCGTTAAAAATAACACACTCAAACATACACGCACTTTAAATCGGCTCTTTCCCCCCCCCCCCCCCCACTTGGGCGAATGTTATTAAAAGGTAACCGTTACGAAAGCAAGAAAAAAAAATCAACCTCAAAAGTCTTACTTTAATCGGATACAATGCTAAAGCATCCGTTCAAAATTTTTTTTGATGATGTATCTAGAGAAAAAAAAATAGGTACTATACTTTTTTTCCGGAAATTACGCTTTTTAATCAGTTTGAAAGATCCAAGTGTTTATATTATTTTTTTTAATCAGTTTGAAAGATCCAAGTGTTTATATTATTTTTTTTAATCAGTTTGAAAGATCCAAGTGTTTATATTATTTTTTTTAATCAGTTTGAAAGATCCAAGTGTTTATATTATTTTTTTAATCAGTTTGAAAGATCCAAGTGTTTATATTACTTTTTTTTAATCAGTTTGAAAGATCCAAGTATTTATATTATTTTTTTTAAATCAGTTTGAAAGATCCAAGTATTTATATTATTTTTTTTTAATCAGTTTGAAAGATCCAAGTGTTTATATTACTTTTTTTTAAATCAGTTTGAAAGATCTAAGTGTTTATATTATTCTTTTTAATCAGTCTGAAAGAACCAAGTGTTTATATTATTTTTTTCAATCAGTTTGAAAGATCCAAGTTTTTTTGTTTTTTATTTTAATCAGTATGCATGTAGTAATAACCATGTGACGGCTGCGTGCCGCGAATTTCATAGAATCTGGTGACTTTCCTTAACATTGAAAGATAAAAATTCCGCTTTAATCTAATCTGCACGGTTTCAACCTTCCTCTAATACAAACCTAAATAATCAGTTATGCCGACTTATGTTCCTAATATATGCGCCATAATTATGTCTTTCAATAAAACAAGAACATGTATGTCTAACTTGTGCAATACATATACTGTTTCCTATTTGAAGGGAATCTTGCAGTTCGACACAAGTTATCTTTGTTTAATGTTTTTCACACACATTTCAGTTCTCATGTGAGTAAGAGTAGATAACCAAGCTGGGCGCAACGAGTGTATCAACTTTACTACAATGGTCAGCACACAACATGGCTGTACAAATAACTTGTTGTTTTGTTTGACAAATAAAACCCAATGATGTAAACTTTAAACAAGATTTCACCGCTTTTATCGTTTTGAATCATTCGCTATGTATGTCTATGTGTCTGACTGTCTACTTATCTGTCTGTCTGTCTGTCTGTCTCTCTATCTCTG
>JAWDGP010003866.1:247500-282500 GCA_033675545.1 Elysia crispata | reverse complement strand
TACGCATATTTACTCCACACATTTTTGTATAGGTAACGAATTGTCTTGTTGGATGACCATGTCTTTAATCTCACTGGACGAAGGGTTTTTTATTTTTTTTTATTTTTTTTATTTTTTTTTTTTTTTTTTTTTTTTTGTAAAATTAGTTTTATCCTTTCTATTAGGTATAGGAACAAAAGTCTTAATCATCTCGAAAGAAGGCAAAACTGTTCTTCTCCGAAACGGACTCAAAATTCTTTCAAACTTAGGCAAAACGTATTGGTTTTGTTAACGTCCGTGGCAGCATTTTTTTTAGAAATAAGTGATCAAAGTTTCGAATCGAGGGCCGCAACAAGGTTCTACACAGCCCATGCTTTAGGTAGGGCTATAAACACGCACGCTGTCATGAGCCGTCACACATGGCACGGAGCCAGATGCCTTGTTGGGCCATGTTTTAGGTAGGGCTATAAACACGCACGCTGTCGTGGGCCGTCACACATGGCACGGAGCCAGATGCCTTGTTGGGCCTTGTTTTAGGTAGGGCTATAAACACGCACGCTGTCATGAGCCGTCACACATGGCACGGAGCCAGATGCCTTGTTGGGCCATGTTTTAGGTAGGGCTATAAACACGCACGCTGTCGTGGGCCGTCACACATGGCACGGAGCCAGATGCCTTGTTGGGCCATGTTTTAGGTAGGGCTATAAACACGCACGCTGTCGTGGGCCGTCACACATGGCACGGAGCCAGATGCCTTGTTGGGCCATGTTTTAGGTAGGGCTATAAACACGCACGCTGTCATGGGCCGTCACACATGGCACGGAGCCAGATGCCTTGTTGGGCCAGATTTGCGTGATAAACTGACGCATAGACCGTTCTAAAACATTTTGAATGGTTGAACCAGTTAGACCGAACGATGTGGGTCCTGATGTGCTGCTAGCCTTAAGTTAACATGTCTGAGCATTACACGCCCATTTCCTTGTACCATCATTGTTATACACGATTATTCTCAACATCTCAACAACTTAGATTCTTCATCGTAAAATAAAAATAGAGAAATAGCACTAGTTGCCTTATTCTATTTTGACTAGATGGAGCAAAAGGATTTTCTCGAGAAATTGAAGAATTACTTGTAAATTTATTTGGCGGAAGTGCATCTGATTTAAACCAACCCTAAACATTTAAATAAAAAATTAATCTCTGGCGACCAAATCATCCATCGATAAGTGGAAAAATCAATAACAAAATTGTAGGAACATCAATTTGCGCACCGCAAGGTGTGAAAATGTTGGTATGAAATATTATGTTAGAATGTCTTTATTCAAAATTTCGTTGCTATAGGTTTCGTTTGTGGTATTGCCAATTATTGTATCATTCATAAAATTTTGACTCTTCCATGAGTTTTTGCCACTTGGTGACAATCGATGGATCATCTTAAATATAACTTAGGATAACACATTTGTTAAAAGTCCTGAATGAAGATGATGTCCTGTAAAACGTATTTTATCATACCGTTTTTCCTATATTTGGATAAATAGCGGATTATTCTGGGTGATTCCTGACATCATGTTTTTGGCCTTCTGCTCATCCATGTAGCCAATCAACTCCTTATGTATAATTCCTTCCGATTCTTGTAAGCGATAAAGAGTTTTCAGAACGAATTCAACTTTGATATCCGTAATTTATACTTTAATTAGTAAATTTTTTTTCTCATAACACACTGAAGAGCGGCAGGAATAAATATAGCGCACAATACTTTACAGCCGTTTTGCAAATAAATACAATAATAAATGTTTTGGTCTCTTTTAATATTTTTTCCTCGACCAACAGGAATAAAACTTTTTTTCCAAGTACGTCTTTAGTTTATTTGATACTGATAAATAGAAGAGAAGTTTTTTTTTCTAAATCAAAGAAATAATTTATAAGTAGAACTCCACCAACACATTAAGAAAGAACAACATCAACTACGACGACGACACTATACAACAAAATTTATATCACAATACAATGAAAACTAAAGTGAAACAAATAGCAACTAACATCACAGAGAAGCAAACGTGCGAAAACAAAAAGATCACAAGAAAATGAAGCGTGACGTGTGTAGTTGTTGATGTGTTATTTTCTATTTAATCCAGTCCTTTGGCTGAAATTAAAGTCCAACAGATGCAACGGGGCCCCTCAAGCATGCCCAACCCTTTTTCATGCGCTTCCCTCTTTATACAAACCTCCTCAGAGAGAAGGAAAGTTAACATCAGTCTTTACAGTTACAGATTAATAAGAACAAATCGACGTTATGTGATATTTCCATAGAACAAACCATAATCTTATTTTTTTTGGCTTGGGATTACAAACAAAATAAAGGACATATAAATCGTAACAGGGATTTTTTTTTTTTTTTTTGTTAAGAGTGAAGTTAAGTGAGTACTTTACTTTAAATTACTTTACATAATTAGTTATGTTTCAGATTTAAGAACAAAATAAATATGAAACTTGAGAATTATGTTGGCTGCAGACTATGAGCACTAAAACATTTGGAGAAAAGTTTGACTAATGTTCATAAATTTTTAGACAAAAGACAGATTTGAATAAGATGTGACTGATCAAAAAATAAAGGGGCAAAGAGGGAAAGGAAAGAGGAGGGGGAAGAGAAAGAAAGATTAAATATAGAGTCATAAAGCATGAGATAAAGATATATAGAGGAATAAGCAAATGAAAAGAAAGGATAGAAAGAGAGAGAGAGAGAGAGAGAGAGAGAGAGAGAGAGAGAGAGAGAGAGAGAGAGAGAGAGTGACAGAGACAGGGAGGGAGGAAGGAAAAGAGAAAGAGAGACAGAGAGAGAGAGACGGAGGAAAAGGTAGAAAGATAAACAAGGGGAAGAGGGAAAGAGGGGGTTAAAACAAAGTAAAATATTTCAAACACTTGATAATCAAAGCCGTGAGAAATTGCTGGGTTTGCGAAAGATTTAAATCAGAAAAAGTTAGAAACTGACCAATACTCAAACGACAGGAAATACTAATTTTTAAGGTATCGAACGCACAAAAATAAAGTTTTATGATGTATACTAGACAGATGGAACTGAAGAACCGCCTCACACTTTCACTGCAGTTGATGAAAAATTGATTTTTTTAGTCTCATCTGATATCTCTGGGAACTTGGGCGGCGATGAGCGGATCATCAAATCTCATGAGAGCAGCACACCAAATCTCATCTGAGAATTGAAAAACCACATCTCACACGAGAGTGGAGCGGCAACAGAACTTCAGCACTAACTATCTCCCAAGGTCTGAAAATACAAACACCAGACACTCCCACATCACGTGATGACGTGACATATCTACCAGTGACTGTCCAAGCTGACGTCACTTCCGTCGACAGTGGCGATGCCGTGCGCTGTCCTGTATTCGCCATCGGGTATTCTCCGACCTGGGAAACAAAGGTAGGATGATACATGAGGAAGTTTGAAAAATCGGTCTGTGTTTCATAAGAATTGCGAATCCTAGAAAAACTGAAAGTGGCCATTTATGACGTGGGAAGTTTGAAAATGGGTCTGTCTTCCAGTAGAATGGAAAGTTCTAGAAATCACAAATTAGACATTTTTTGACGAGGGAAGTTTGAGAATGTCTGTTCTCCAGAGGATCCTAGAAACCCAGATGAAGCGTTAAGGCGCGTTCACCTTGTACGATAAATCATTTAGTGACTGATCAGCTGGTTTATCTCTCACACACGCTAGTTTCTGCTGTATTATCTGCTCTTTTATCTATAATTAAATATATAGAAACTAACACGCCTTCTCTCTCTCTCTCTCTCTCTCTCTCTCTCTCTCTCTCTCTCTCTCTCTCTCTCTCTCTTTCTCTCTGTCTCTCATCCATCTATCTATTTATCTATATTTATACATATATACATACATATATATATATATGAAATGCTCCCACAGTTGAGCACAGTTGAGCACACTTAGCAATTATTCCAACTTATCTTCCAACTATATATATATATATATATATATATATATATATATATATATATAAACCCCTCTCTTTCTCTCTCTCTCTCTTTTTCTATGTCCCTCAAGTCTTTTGCGTTATTCGCACAGATGATCAATCAACCATCGACCTGTCGCCCTGTTTGAGATGTTGAATCATCAACTAAACAACATATTCAAGCTCCTGACCATCTTACCCAGAACTTAAAACATGACCAAGTCTACAGAGGCCAGGCCAGGCTAGTGACCGAAGGAGATTGCGGATCGAATACCACAGAATCTCATAGATACTGTTTCCAGCTACATGCTAAGGCTTGTCTCCCCTTACCAAAGGATGAAATAATGTTTCCAGCTACACGCTAAGACTTGCCTCCCCTTACCAAAGGATGAAATAGTGTTTCCAGCTACATGCCAGGGCTTGTCTCCCCTTACCAAAGAATGAGATACTGTCTCCAGCTACACGCTAAGACTTGTCTCGCCTTACCAAAGGATGAAATAATGTTTCTAGCTACACGCTGAGACCTGTCTCCCTTTACCAAAAGATTATAAAAAACTGTCTCCAGTCACATGCTAAGACTTGTCTGCCCTTACCAAAGCGGGCTCCCATGGGCATCCTGGAGCGCATTGGGTAGTTGAAGACTGGACGTGGGTTGATGTAGTTGTAGTCCAGATTGTCCATGGGCACCATGGGATACTGGAACTGGTTCACGCGGGAGAAAGGCACGGTTCGGGCACGGGAGCCTGGAGAGGGGCGGGAGGAAGGGGGGGGGGGGGCATCTCATAATTATTTCGACAGAACTAAATTTAAAATACAAAGGAACATGAAAGAACTTGTTCAGACTTTGACAAAGATTGTTAAAAATCATTCTGAAAAGGTCTAAAAACTAGCTTGATCGATGTGCATGATAGAGGTAAACAAGAATCATGCCTTTGGTTGAGACTCATCGTTAGAACATACAAATTCCTCTAGAAAACATTAATACCAGAATAAAGCACCTTGCTGCAGCGCTTCACTCCATGGTTTGGGATACAGCACATAGTTTACGAGACTAGTTATTGCATAAAACGCAAGGCATGCAAAAAGCAAATGTCCTAATACATCTGTGCTTCATGGTAGTTTTATTTTTTAAACTAACTTAAACAGTTGCAATGCTCACCTGGGCAGGTTTATTTTTTAAACTAACTTAAACAGTTACAATGCTTACCTGGGCAGGTTTATTTTTTAAACTAACTTAAACAGTTGCAATGCTCACCTGGGCAGGTTTATTTTTTAAACTAACTTAAACAGTTACAATGCTTACCTGGGCGGAACAGCCTGATCTTTTGACCTAGAGCGAGACAGCAGATATGGAGAGAAAGAAAACAAAGTGAAGTTGGGCGTTACAATATAGTAGCTCATAGAGTTTTAATGCTCATTAATCAAAGAACAATTTCGTTTTTCTTGATTTTCATCAGAATTTGAAAACTATATTTCTTCTATTGTATTTTTTTAATTGATTTTTTGTACAGGTGTTAATGTGAATGGTTAATAATGGTCTCAATTAAGATTAACCCTTGGACCATTGTTCAATGCAATAGCATTTCTAGTCAAATTTTTAGCCGTATAGCTCTGACTATCTAAAAGAGTTCATACTATAGCATTTATGGATACCACTTTCAGTATCCAGTCATTCTAATCTGAACCATTGTAAATCCAAAGAAAAATCAGAGCGTTATAGATATGGTTCTTGTTTAAACCACTTTTGTCCAATTACTGAACATTTAAAAAAAAAGCTCCTAACAGTTCTTGATTAAGCTGAGATCATTTATGGCGGACTGGGCATGTAAAATTTCAGAAATCCTAATCATTTCTGTCTTACGATAATCTCTGGATTTATCCCGATGGAAGTCAATGTTTTCTAGACCAATCAAATTATCATAATTAAAACAGCCCAACTACTTTTTTACTCTCCAAACTAACTAAATGTACAGGATTTGAAAAGCTCAAATTGTGTAAAAAATTTATTATTGCTTTGTGCGATAACAGCTGTTTCATAGTATACACTTGACGTCACATTTTTTTTTTAAAAGAGGCTGTTGAGATGTTGAAGAGTTGTGGGTCATGAGATCGAAGTATTGCTAGAAACCATGGGAGTTATCTTACCTGAGGTCATGGCGACAGCTGTCAGCAGTAGAGATAGGAGGCAAAGCTTGTGCATTGTGGCTCTGGAAAACACGAAGAGAGAAACAGACAGTTTGTCATCAAGCTAGGGGAGTATTCTATAAATAGATTGATTGATTGATTGATTCGTTGGTAGGTAGATAGTTAAAGCCAGGGAACAATAATGAGAGAGATGGAAAACTGAGAGAGACAGAAAGCGAGAGAGAGAGAGATTGAGAGAGAGAGAGAGAGAGAGAGAGAGAGAGAGAGAGAGAGAGAGAGAGAGAGAGAGATCCTCGACAAGCTGGTGAATATTCCGGAAAAGCATTTTCTTGGAATTTTGTAAAAAAAAATTTCACTAATCGAAAAGGCCTGTAGCTTTGCAAATTGGTCTACTCGTTCCGTTATATTTACAACTCACTAATCAATCATAAGATACGGGTGTTTAGAGAATCTCTGGAGCTGTGAAATCATAGCATCAAGCTTTGGAAGTCGTCAAAGGAAAAAATATATTTTATCAATTGTGCACAATAATTTTCCTGGTTCATAATAAAGAGCAATTTTAATTTCAATAGTAAGTGCAGTCCACATATATCTGCAGCAAGCCATCTGCGCGTCTAATCATTTTTTGTTTTGTTTAAATAGACGTTTTTGTTACTAGTGACATAATCAATTTGGCCGCGCTGTCCGATGTTTTAGTCACTCAATGCATCTATTCATTCTCGAGAGTTATTTACATGATCTTCCCAATATTCTCAGTTTAAAAACAAATTCAAATTGGTTGGAATTTTTCTATAACTCATTGAGTCGATGCTCCTCGTATCTCAGAGCTATCGAGCATCGCAGAATCCTTTACTAAACTTAAGACACACATGAGCGCCTCACAGTAGTCCACAATCAACGACCAGATTCTCCTGTGGTTCTGGAGAAGAGCGACAGTCCAGACAGTCAATGAGCTGAGCTTAGCTCGAGCTTAAGCTCTCAGTACTCAAGACGACTCACACCGTGGTGTATCATCATGTCGAGTCCAGTGCTCAGCGTGTTGTCACGTGACACGTCTCCGCTCCACCCCAGCCAGGTGGGGACAACCTCCCTCCCGTTAGAGCATGGTAAACCAGGTATAGATGCTTCACATGCGATATTCCTTCCTTCTAAATCCTCATTATCTCACTACGCGACAGAGTTTAATCTGGTTTTTTTTTCCAAAGTGTCCATGTGCCAATTTTATATCCCCGAAGACTCAATAATGCTTGCAAATTCCTACAGGATTTTGAAGAAACAACTTTCTAGTAGTTCTAACCTCGGCCATCTCAATGCTTTTTGGGGAAATAAGATTCGAAGATAAATTTATTCGTCGTTTGAGAACTCTTTAGCCGCTGTGATAATCCATCCATTTACTTTGTTCAAAACGAGCTTCATAAACCATTGCTCTCCTGCCCTGTTGGCCGGGGATATCCAACACTTCTCCTTCGATCGTGACCTCTCTACAAAGATATGAGAAAGGAAATTTGGCCAAATACGACCGTGAAAATACTGTGAGGAACCGGTTCCTGGATCTGAGTGCCAATCGTACAAGCTCCATCGGCGCAGATCTGGTTTTATCATCCGGGTAAAATATGTCGGTATCTCAAGTATCGTACTCAGAATAAGGAGAGATGGTGTATCAGATCTGTTCTTTTTCTCCAATTCTTGGTAAATTTGAATCAAAGATGGAAGTCAGTTAAAATAATGCAGATTGAGCTGCAATATTCACTCTGATCGTCAAAGCAAACTGTAAACTTTCTAACACTTATTGGTGTAGATTACGCTCAAGGCGCTAGATATCAAATAGTCTCAAGGAAAATCCTGTGGCCCTTAAGACTCGATATAAATCGTCCCAAAAAAAATGTTGAAAAAACGGATGCAATTTTAGTTACTGCCATCAGAGACAACAACAGAAAAGTTGTCGGTGAACCCCTGATTATACTGGTCCGCGTATTGATGATTGCGGATGAAGGTTACTTCCCTTGTCCATAAACTGAGGCAGACGATGGGAGTTAACAGTTGAGTTTTTCAACTATCGCTTTAGAGGGACACAGATAAAGAATGCATTTTTTCTTAAAGGTATTATTATTGTGGAAATTACGACTGCTCAACTTCATTTCAATCTAAATATCAAGAGCTTCAAATGTGTTTCAAGTTCGAATTATTTCAAAATATTTTAATACAAAGAATATTTTTTAAAACATTACTGCTCCAAAATGTTGCAGTAAAGAAGGGACTGTCCAAGAGTTCCAATTTTGACAAGAGATCTCCTCGCGTAAATGTTTGAAAACGGAGTAAATAGTTTAAGAAATATACCCGTAAAAGAAACAGTAAACGTTTTTGAATCTTAGCTATTTTCGTAAAGAATAAACCGAGGCCTAGTTGCTAATTTTTTTCCTGATTTACTTGGAAATATTTCTGAATATTATGTACTTCGGTGCAGTTTAAAAGTTTGAGTTCATGGTTGTTATACGATAGACGAAATTAAGTTGCTCATTTATTTGCGGAAGTCATTAGTATGAGCAAGAGAAAAAACTTACCACAAGGAAACCATATCCGAGTGTTTTACGACAGCCTTTTTATTTATCTCCCTTTTCATTCAAGTTTTTAGCTTTGTATTAAAAAAAAGGGAGCTAATCGAGGTAAGTCTGATTTTTTTATATTTATAGAGAGAGTTGTTCATCATAAAATTGACATTTAACCTGGATTCTTTTAACTTAGGCCTATATTTTCTTATCAGAAATCTGAGAAATTAGAAACTTTAAAGTGTCTTGCGGAGAATCAATCATTTTTACCCTAGTTTCATCTTGATATCTCTAAGTCTTTCCTTGTTTGCTAACATATTGCAGTGAGAAACTTTGAGAAGATGCGTGCCCCTGGGTGTGCCTCCTACCTGTAACCTGTTGTTGTTGCTTTTTTTTCACGTCAGACCACAGAAGTTGAGAAAATCCACAGCTATAAAAACTTACCTTCCTCTGAAAAACTCTTATAGTCCTTGAGAAACATTTAACAATTTAACATTGGCGAGCGTTTCTTAGTTGTAGCAAGAACCAGAAAGAAATAGCTTGAATGGACAAAACCACAAGCAGCAAACTTAAAAAGTCCTATGTGTAATAAACTAAAAACATTAAGCAAGGAATCAAGTTGGCTGGAGGTAAGACCACAAGAGAAAAGATTTCTCTGCTTACTTTATTTTCTTCTCTGATGAAAGACCGGCTTTCGCGCAAAGGACTGCCTGCAGTAAAGAAACCCTGGTGGTCAGTACGCGAAATTTATGCAAACTGAATACACTCGGCCTCTCTGTGTGGTCCAGTTTGACTCCTCACTTACCTGTTGGTGGACAGTGGTCAGAGCTCGCTAGATGGGCATTGGTCAAGCGAGGCGGCAGGGCTCACGCACTATCAAATCACTGGCTTTGATTGGCTGAAGGGAAATTTATGTTGTTCTCTCTAGACTTAGGTCTTTTTTTTTTAAATATCTTTTATATCTCTGTATAAGAGTCTGGGAAGAAAACAAGGGACACAATCCCAATCAAAGATTTCCGCTTTAGGTTGCCTCCGTCTAGGGGAGCGGCTTATATTAATGGGTTCTGGGTCTTTTTGTTTTCAAAATTTAAGTTTGAAGCTGTTTTTTTTTTTAAACTTTCAAGGTGTTATTTATTAGCTACAAAATAGTCATAAGTAATTGAAGAATTTTGGTTCATCTGCTTTATTCCAGTTATTTCCTTCGCTATCTTCTTCTCTGTATCTTTATTCAATTGGACAGAAATTTAGATATACTATTTTGAAGAAAACCTCTTCGCTTTGAGCAGCCTCTATCAAGCCTAAGCTTTTACGTTTATTTATCGATTTCTACATTCACACTAATATATGTAACCGTATTGAAAAAACAGTTCAACTTGTGGTGACATTTATAACTCCTTTATTTTGGTGACCTTTCAAAAGTTTATGTGTATTATTTTTTTTTATTCTTTCTCTTCAACTGGTTGGGGAGTTTTTCGGGAATAACCCGAATTTTCTTTGACTGTCTTCGGCACAAAAACAAGATGGAAAAATAATAGAGCGACATAGATCTAAAGTTTTAGATCAAAGGAGGGGTACATCTCTATCTATCCCAATGCCCGCCCCCTCCTTTTCACCTCTCTCTCTCTCTCTCTCTCTCTCTCTCTCTCTCTCTCTCTCTCTCTCTCTCTCTCTCTCTTTCTCTCTCTCTCACTTCTCTTTTTTCACTTCATAATATTATCTTTCCCTCTCTTCTATCCCCAGCGCTGGTTTGGATTTTCTAACGAAGTCGTTACCTATTTTCTCCTCTTTCTGTTTTCCCTCTGTGCTACTTTCGTTCTTCAGTTACCATCTCCTCACATGCAAAGCGCCAAGTTCCACCAATGCTCACTGCTTACTATTGCCTAGAAATTCAGTTCCTTACAAAAACAATCACTAAATGCCCAAACCTTTAACTCCTCGTTCTTTAAATATGATCCTTGCGTCCCCAGCCCTGAGAGAATTAATGAACTCAGCTAAACCTCTAGACAAGTGAACCGATTCCAGCCTCAGTTTCTTCAACTCATTTCTATAATCAAGATGTTTAACTAACGGGACAACCACGATTCAACGCTTAGAAGAGTCAAGCCATGTTAGACCTCTGTGGACTATCCCTGGGCCCGATCTCCGGTCACCATGTCTACCCTCACTTTGCTCTACTCTTCACCCATTCCCCCCCCCCCCCCCCACCTAAAAAAAAAGCCTTGTCTCTCTACCCCTATTCAATCCGCCAATTCCTTTTTCCCTTCCCATGAGCACCACGTGTACCAGTGGGGCCTCATCCTCCTCACCCTCCCAACCCAAATCTCCCTCCATTAATCCAAAATGTCCTCGCAGTAAGCCGACTTGTCGAAGTCGCGCATCTCTGCCGGGCAGTCACGCATCCGTGGCCGGATTAGAGCCAGATGTCAGAGATAGGGCTGGACATGATGTGCCGAGTCGCCTGCTCAACCAGTAAATCATACGTTAAGCCCGCAGCTATACCAGCCTTGACTGAGGGTGGAGAGTTTTTAGCCTATACAAAGTGAAGGGCTTGACAGTACGACCTGCGAGCGGCACGAGTTCATATAACACAATTAATGACAGGGATTGTCTGGCCATAGCGTGCCCTGATATAGCGAAACACAGTTATACTGGTAGAAATCTTCAACTCGCCCGCTTTTTCTTCTTTTTTTTTTTTAATCTTATGTTTGAGATGTAATGTCTGCTGGATTGAAGAAAAAAAATCATATCAAGATGTCGAAGAAGAAGGAGAAGAAAGAGGAGGAGGAAGAGAAGAAGAAGAAGAAGAAGAAGAAGAAGAAGAAGAAGAAGAAGAAGAAGAAGAAGAAGAAGAAGAAGAAGAAGAAGAAGAAGAAGAAGAAGAAGAAGAAGAAGAAGAAAAAGAGGAGGAGGAGAAGGAAATAGTTATAATAATGATAACAAAAGTACAAAATATCATCAATGATCCAATATTAATCAGCCAAGACTTCAAATAACACCTAACGCCTAACAATCAAAGCTAAAGGAAAGCCGTTCCGACTTTTAATTTCTTCCAATGAAATTTTCCCGTCGCATTCTCTGCCAGTAGAGCTAGAATGATTGACGTGTTGGCAGAAAGAGTTGTACCCAGCATCAGGCTAGGGTTTTTCCATGGAAGTTTACCCTGTAAGCTGATTAGCTTATTACTTCGAGGATTTACAAACATCTTATCTTATATTACATATTGAAATTCCTGAAGTAACAATTTATAACTGCACAATTGTTTCAGCTCTTTTTATAGCATATTATATACCTACCATCTACCATCTACCATCTAGATTTCACTCGCCATATTAGCTTTATCTAGAGTTATATCGCACAATCTTTATCTTCAGTGTAGAGTAGTCATTATTTGATTTGTTGTAATACACAAAAACTGAAACTTAAACTAATCTACATTAAATAGATCTATACAGAATCTTTATCTAGATTTACGTTTTCCAAATCAAAATTCTCAAAATTTGTCAAAAATATCGATGCATATTGGGTTTTTTTTCACGATGATTAGAATTTTTCTTTCACTTATCTTAAAATAGGTCAGTTCTGTCAGCATCTCACTTTGACCAAACGAACGATTGGACATTTTTAATTTCACAGTTTTTGAATCATAAGGTTTGAAAAATTTAGTTTCAGATAAAATTGAGACTATCTTTGAGTACAATTATAATTATGGTTGTTCTGGTTTTTTTTTACGCGATTACATTATTAAAGTCAAACGTCATTTCGTATTTCTCCTGGTTCTTGATTACATGAATCGATATAGAAGCAGAAGTTAAAAAAATTGATTATTTTTCTACTATTTTTTAGAGCTCAAAAAGAACAAAAAAAAAAAAAACAAAAACAAAAAAACAGAGTTAGAAACTTGAAAATAATGTTCATGTGGAAACACCGAAGGGAAAGATTTATAACACTTAGAGTTAGTTTATCACCAGGTGTTTGAATTATGAGATTGTTTTAAATCTTCAAAACTTTGCAATATCCTTATCATTCTCTTGCGATAAAGGCACTAAAATGTCGATTTTTTATGGTACAAGGAATTATGATATTTTCAGAGGGAAAAAACATTATGTTCTTTTTGTCCTATGAGAAAAGTAGAGTTAAAATCCGTCTACTGTTTCTGGTTCCCACTCATGGGACCAAATAAAGTTGAGGACGAAGCCATCTTTATATTACTTTACTTTAAATGTGACGGTAAAGATAGCCGCTGCCAACCCTATCACATTGCCAGGTTTTAAATGTGTAAATCATGTCATCAAATGTGAGGCTTTGGTTTTCGTAAACCTCGTCGCCGTGAGGACATAACGACTTTCTAACTCAAGGAAAATCTGAGGCATCTGATTTTGTAAAAAACAGTTTTTCACCTTTCAAATTCACATGATCTTAAGCGATATAATTACAGACCAAACAGTCTGAGATTCCACTTCTGACACCAAGTACATTGTTGTTTTTGTACTATGTAGTTGTGGACGTTCACAAATCTAGATCTGAGGAGCAACAAACTCGACGACCATGTTGGTTTAGTACTGTAGCCATTGGGTAAACATTGGATGGTTTGTCGGGTTGGCTTCTTAGCAAGTGAGGCCAAATCTTAATTATGCTACACATTGATTGTGGGACCCCATGGATCTATCTCCTCTCATCTGTAAGCAGAGTTATGACATAGTAAAACTAGGAAAGCACTTTGTCTATAGAGGCCAGCCTTCACCATAGCATTGTTTTTTGTTTTTTTTTTTTTATAATCATAAACAAAACCATCATAAGTCATCATCATACACAAAACCATCATAAGTCATCATCATACATAAAACCATCATAAGTCATCATCATACACAAAACCATCATAAGTCATCATCATACACAAAACCATCATAAGTCATTATCATACACAAAACCATCATAAGTCATCATCATACACAAAACCATCATAAGTCATCATCATACACAAAACCATCATAAGTCATCATCATACACAAAACCATCATAAGTCATCATCATACACAAAACCATCATAAAAAAGAATATAAAAAAGGGTAAAAATGGGAAGACCAAAATTAATTTTGGTAAATTAATGGTAAAAAAATGGAACAAAAACCTTTGTAAAACATTTGAATTTCACATAGCCATGTAATTTCTCCATGTTCTAACCACCAGATAGAAATCAAGGCGAAGATAAAGTACACGGCAGGATAACAAATAAATAGCTTTCATAAAGACATTTTAGAAGAAAATACAGCATTCCATCGATAACTTTTTCTCAAAACAAACAATATTTACATCTAATTAAAGTGATACAAGTTGTCTTCATATTGATCATCTCGTAATACAAAAAACAGGGTCATAACAGTGTTAATTCGTACTGATCATCCCTTACTAATAATTCAAGTCATAAGAGCGTTCATCATATTAATCATCTCTTACCAACAAACAAAGGCATCAAAGTGTTAATAGAATTTTTGTCTAATCGTAAAATGCTTATTCTACACTATGGGAAAACTTACTGAATTAATATAAGTTTATGTCTTAACTTTTGCTCAACTACCCTACTTATTCTTTGATTAATTTTTTAAATTTATTTTTATATTCTAAAATATTTTTCTCTTAAAGCCATTTCTGTGTCGAATATTATAGTTGGATTTTTCAATTTTCCATATTTTGCCTTGCTGGTACACATCTTCGCAACCAATAAAGTCATGTAGATATTATCTGACTAACAAAATCGATGTCATTATTCATAATTGCAACAGACTGTGTCAAGTCAATGATCTTCTCATCTCCTTTAATGTTTTGTATTTATGCAAATGTCAGAGTAAAATCATCTCTATTCTAAAAGATAATACGCACCCTCTCAGCAGCCTAGTCGGTTTCTCTGAACGCTCTGGTAAGCCCCTGGTTATAAAATGTAGATTTGAGCGGTACCGAAATTCTTTTTGCCTAGAGCAGTCAAACTTCTATAATAAAATGTTTAATTTTAGGTTACCTTAGATTTATTTTTCCACCATACATGTTATTTAAAGGTCTGTTATTATCACCCTTTATTAGATTTTGTTCTGTCTATGTACTCTAATCTCGTGCTGCATGTAAAACCACCACAATGTGCCGTTGAAGGACAATAAAAGTATATCTTATCTACCTTATCTTATCGATACATTTGTCTTTTACCTCAAACAGATCGCTGCTCAGTACACCAAAAAGAGGAATCTTTTCATCAATGATGATCTTTTCATTAAGCTCTTATATAAAATAAAAATAAAGACATCTAATAAATGCGAATACTGCAAAACGTTTGACTTTCTTGATCTCAGCATTGGTAATACCGCTTCAGACATTTTCCCAAATTTGACAATTCGGCCTCCACAGAGACCGTCTAGTTTTGTAAACTTTGACCCCTCATGTTCCCAAACCAAGCCAGGTAACATGTTCCCACAATGTCAAAAACATTAGCCTAACCTCGATCTCCCATTACTGTTTCCAGAGGTCAACGCAAGTGACTAGTTCAAGCCCATTTTTCTTGATTTTTATTTCTTTCTTTTTTCTTTTATTTTTTTACGCGTAAGATCTTCTTTCCGTGCATTTCAAGTTATTTCCCTTATGTGTTCTCTCTCCATGATAGCCCAGCCTTGTCCGATATGTGGACCTTCCTGCTCTCTTCTCCACGGAAAGTCTCGCAGCAACAATGAGTGACAGGTCTAGAGCATGTACCAATTGTCTGAGCAGACGCGCCTGCCAATCAAACCGCAAGTCCTGCATAACTAATTGAGGTCATGACTGAACAGAACTGGCCCACTTGAAGCAGGTCTACATGCATTTTGTCCTCACCTCTAAAAGGCTCTCTCAATATCGAAAATAACTTTCGGTTTGGTTGTTTTTTTAATCTATAGGTTTTTTTAGCAGAGTGGTGAAACTGCTTTATCTCAACATGTTTCCGATAGATTAAAGCGTTACACCCTTGTGAAATGGCATGATGCTGCTGTCTCTTTCTGTTTTATACAGCTAATGCAATTCGCCAAGTAACTAGAACTGCAGTGTCAGATCGAGCCATGTTTGTTTGAACCGCTTGGCCGTCGTTTTATCTGCCCTACCTAAACTGAGAAAGAATTCCGGTAAAACTTCTTGGTGTTGACTGCCAACAAAAGCCCGTGCCAAAATGGGAAAACTGACGTCCTGTGACTCCATGTATCGCTCCTTTAAACATTAAATTTTGTTTTACTGCCGCTTTAGTATACACCGTACTAAATAAAACTGGCTTATCTTCCGGTTTCTTCAGTGTGCGCTTGTCCCAGAATTCTAATAATTATGCTGTACCAATATCTTGAGCTTTTCCTAGAACTTCTGAACTAATTTCAAAATTAACTACATATGCAAGGACAGTAATCACACACCCTCCAAAACAAAGGTGGTTAAACAGAGAGATAACAGAAGCATGAATAGAGATTCATATATAGTTAGATCTTTATCTATTTATAAGCGGATAAAAGTAGCGGTCTATAGTTTTCCTGTAATAGGCAAATATCTTAAGTTTATTTTTTTTTAATTGGAAGCCTTTATTTTTCTTGGACGTAACACTCAACCTTAAATTTTGTCCCTGACATCTTCTTGTGCTAGTGTAAACTTCCCTACCAATGGAGTTCTGACCCTCTAAGTTAAGACTGACCAACTGACAAGGAGCCTCATGTCCATTACATCAGTGAGCTCAACAAACAAGTCATAAACACTGCACCAAGCCTTGCGAACATGTTGCTTTATTAGGAGAACAGGGTCGATGTTCGTCATTTCACTCTCTCTGTCTGTCTCTGTCTGTCTGTCTGTCTGTCTGTCTCTCTCTCTCTCTCTCTCTCTCTCTCTCTCTCTCTCCATCTCTCTCTCTCTCTGTCTCTCTCTCTCCATCTCTCTTTCTATCTCTCTCCATCTCTGTCTATCTCTTTCCCTCTCTCATTCTCCCTCCCTCTCTTCTTCTCTCTTTTCTCTCTCTCTCTCTCTCTCTCTCTCTCTCTCTCTCTCTGTCTCTTTCTTCCTTTCGTTTTCTCTCTATATATTTCTTTCTCCCTCTCTTTAGCTTTCTCTCACTGTCTCCACTTCTCTGTGAACGCAACAAACCTTCAAAGATCGACAAACTGTTACCAGAGAAACGTGATGAGAATGTACGCAACCTGAGAAAGTAGATCTTCAGCAATAAACAAAATATATAGAAGCACACAAAAGAGTGCCGAGTACACAAAAGAATAGGATCACATTCACTACTGTTGAATACTCTAAGGGAATAGGAGCACACACAAATTGTCAAGTTCACTAAGGAAGCAGAAAAACATACAAGAGTGTCCAGAGCACAAAGGGAGTAGATGCACATAACAGAGTGTCGAGTACACAAAGGCAGTAGGGGTACTTATAGGAGTGTCGTGTTCACAAAGGGAGAGTGATCACATACAAGAATATCGAATACACAAAGAGAGGAGGAGCACATGCAAAAGCGTCGAGTACACTTAGGGAGTAGTAACACATACAGTACTATCAAGAGCACTAATGGAGTAGGAACTCATAGTATTACAATAGTGTCGAGTACACTAAGGGAGTAGGAGCACCTAAAAAGTGTCGAGTACACTAAGGGAGTAGGAGCACCTAAAAAGTGTCGAGTACACTAAGGGAGTAGGAGCACCTAAAAAGTGTCGAGTACACTAAGGGAGTAGGAGTTCATACAAAAGTGTCGAATACACTAAGGGAGTAGGAGTTCATACAAAAGTGTCGAATACACTAAGGGAGTAGGAGTTCATACAAAAGTGTCGAGTACACTAAGGGAGTAGGAGTTCATACAAAAGTGTCGAATACACTAAGGGAGTAGGAGTTCATACAAAAGTGTCGAGTACACTAAGGGAGTAGGAGTACATACAAAAGTGTCGAGTACACTAAGGGAGTAGGAGCACATACAATAGTGTCGAGTACACTAAGGGAGTAGGAGCACATACAAAAGTGTCGAGTACACTAAGGGAGTAGGAGTACATACAAAAGTGTCGAGTACACTAAGGGAGTAGGAGTACATACAATAGTGTCTACTACACTAAGGGAGTAGGAGTACATACAAAAGTGTCGAGTACACTAAGGGAGTAGGAGTACATACAAAAGTGTCGAGTACACTAAGGGAGTAGGAGTTCATACAAAAGTGTCGAATACACTAAGGGAGAAGGATTGCATGCAATAGTGTCGAGTACACTAAGTATGTAGGAGCAAATACTAAAGTGTCTACTATACTAAGTGCATAGTAGCACATAAAAAATGTCGAGTACACTAAGGGAGTCGGAGAACATAAAAAGTGTCGAGTACACTAAGGGAGTAGGAGCTCATACAATAGTGTCGAGTACACTAAGGGAGTAGGAGCACATACAATAGTGTCTACTACACTAAGGGAGTAGGAGCACATACAATAGTGAACAGCACAATTAAGGGAGTAGGAGCACATACAATAGTGTCGAGTACACTAAGGGAGTAGGAGCACATACAATAGTGTCGAGTACACTAAGGGAGTAGGAGCACATACAATAGTGTCGAGTACACTAAGGGAGTAGGAGCACATACAATAGTGTCGAGTACACTAAGGGAGTAGGAGCACATACAATAGTGTCGAGTACACTAAGGGAGTAGGAGCACATACAATAGTGTCGAGTACACTGATAGAGTAGGAGTACATACAAAAGTGTCGAGTACACTAAGGAGTAGGAGCTCATACAATAGTGTCGAGTACACTAAGTGAGGAGTACATACAAAAGTGTCTACTACACTAAGGGAGTAGGAGTACATACAATAGTGTCGAGTACACTAAGGGAGTAGGAGCACATACAATAGTGTCGAGTACACTAAGGGAGTAGGAGTACATACAATAGTGTCGAGTACACTAAGGGAGTAGGAGCTCATACAATAGTGTCGAGTACACTAAGGGAGTAGGAGCTCATACAATAGTGTCGAGTACACTAAGGGAGTAGGAGCTCATACAATAGTGTCGAGTACACTAAGGGAGTAGGAGCTCATACAATAGTGTCGAGTACACTAAGGGAGTAGGAGTACATACAATAGTGTCGAGTACACTAAGGGAGTAGGAGCTCATACAATAGTGTCGAGTACACTAAGGGAGTAGGAGCTCATACAATAGTGTCGAGTACACTAAGGGAGTAGGAGCTCATACAATAGTGTCGAGTACACTAAGGGAGTAGAGCTCATACAATAGTGTCGAGTACACTAAGGAGTAGGAGAATAGTGTCGAGTACACTAAGGGAGTAGGAGCTCATACAATAGTGTCGAGTACACTAAGGGAGTAGGAGCTCATACAATAGTGTCGAGTACACTAAGGGAGTAGGAGCTCATACAATAGTGTCGAGTACACTAAGGGAGTAGGAGCTCATACAATAGTGTCGAGTACACTAAGGGAGTAGGAGCTCATACAATAGTGTCGAGTACACTAAGGGAGTAGGAGCTCATACAATAGTGTCGAGTACACTAAGGGAGTAGGAGCACATACAAAAGTGTCTACTACACTAAGGGAGTAGGAGTACATACAATAGTGTCGAGTACACTAAGGGAGTAGGAGCTCATACAATAGTGTCGAGTACACTAAGGGAGTAGGAACACTTACAATAGTGTCTACTACACTAAGGGAGTAGGAGTACATACAATAGTGTCTACTACACTAAGGGAGTAGGAGTACATACAATAGTGTCGAGTACACTAAGGGAGTAGGAGTACATACAATAGTGTCTACTATACTAAGGGAGTAGGAGCTCATACAATAGTGTCGAGTACATCACAAGGGAGTAGGAGTACATACAATAGTGTCTACTATACTAAGGGAGTAGGAGTACATACAATAGTGTCGAGTACACTAAGGGAGTAGGAGTACATACAATAGTGTCTACTATACTAAGGGAGTAGGAGTACATACAATAGTGTCGAGTACACTAAGGGAGTAGGAGTACATACAATAGTGTCTACTATACTAAGGGAGTAGGAGCTCATACAATAGTGTCGAGTACACTAAGGGAGTAGGAACACATACAAAAGTGTCGAGTACACTAACGGAGTAGGAGCACATACAAAAGTGTCGAATTCACTAAGGGAGTAGGAGCACATACAAAAGGATACAATTGAGGGAGTAGGAGCACATACAAAAAAGTGTCGAGTACACTAAGGAGTAGGAGTACATACAATAGTGTCTACTACACTAAGGAGTAGAGTACATACAAAATGTCTACTACACTAAGGGAGTAGGAGTACATACAATAGTGTCTACTACACTAAGGGAGTAGGAGTACATACAATAGTGTCTACTACACTAAGGGAGTAGGAGTACATACAATAGTGTCGAGTACACTAAGGGAGTAGGAGTACATACAATAGTGTCTACTACACTAAGGGAGTAGGAGCACATACAAAAGTGTCGAGTACACTAAGGGAGTAGGAGTACATACAATAGTGTCTACTACACTAAGGGAGTAGGAGTACATACAATAGTGTCTACTACACTAAGGGAGTAGGAGTACATACAATAGTGTCTACTACACTAAGGGAGTAGGAGTACATACAATAGTGTCTACTACACTAAGGGAGTAGGAGTACATACAATAGTGTCTACTACACTAAGGGAGTAGGAGTACATACAATAGTGTCGAGTACACTAAGGGAGTAGGAGTACATACAATAGTGTCTACTACACTAAGGAGTAGGAGTACATACAAAAGTGTCGAGTACACTAAGGGAGGTAGGAGTACATACAAAAGTGTCTACTACAGCACTAAAGGGAGTAGGAGTACATACAAAAGTGTCGAGTACACTATGGGAGTAGGAGTAGATACAATAGTGTCTACTACACTAAGGGAGTAGGAGTACATACAAAAGTGTCAGTACTACACTAAGGGAGTAGGAGTACATACAATAGTGTCGAGTACACTAAGGGAGTAGGAGCACATACAATGAGTGTGTCGAGTACACTAAGGGAGTGGGAGCACATACAAAAGTGTCTACTAGGGTGCATAGTAGCACATAAAAAATGCAATAGTGTACACTAAGGGAGTCGGAGAACATAAAAAGTGTCGAGTACACTAAGGGGTAGGAGCTCATACAATGAGTGAGTACACTAAGGGAGTAGGAGCACATACACTAAAGTGTCGAAGTACACTAAGGGAGTAGGAGTACATACTAATAGTGTCAGTAGGAGTCATACAATAGCAATGGGAGAGTAGGAGCTCATACAATAGTGTCGAGTACACTAAGGGAGTAGGAGTACATACAATAGTGTCGAGTACACTAAGGGAGTAGGAGCACATACAATAGTGTCGAGTACACTAAGGGAGTAGGAGCTCATACAATAGTGTCGAGTACACTAAGGGAGTAGGAGCTCATACAATAGTGTCGAGTACACTAAGGGAGTAGGAGTACATACAAAAGTGTCTACTACACTAAGGGAGTAGGAGTACATACAATAGTGTCTACTACACTAAGGGAGTAGGAGTACATACAAAAGTGTCGAGTACACTAAGGGAGTAGGAGTACATACAATAGTGTCTACTACACTAAGGGAGTAGGAGTACATACAAAAGTGTCGAGTACACTAAGGGAGTAGGAGTACATACAATAGTGTCTACTACACTAAGGGAGTAGGAGTACATACAATAGTGTCGAGTACACTAAGGGAGTAGGAGTACATACAATAGTGTCTACTACACTAAGGGAGTAGGAGTACATACAATAGTGTCGAGTACACTAAGGGAGTAGGAGCACATACAAAAGTGTCGAGTACACTAAGGGAGTAGGAGTACATACAAAAGTGTCGAGTACACTAAGGGAGTAGGAGCACATACAAAAGTGTCGAGTACACTAAGGGAGTAGGAGCACATACAATAGTGTCGAGTACACTAAGGGAGTAGGAGCACATACAAAAGTGTCGAGTACACTAAGGGAGTAGGAGCACATACAAAAGTGTCGAGTACACTAAGGGAGTAGGAACACATACAAAAGTGTCGAGTACACTAAGGGAGTAGGAACACATACAAAAGTGTCGAGTACACTGAAAGAGTAGGAGTACATACAAAAGTGTCGAGTACACTAAGGGAGTAGGAGCTCATACAATAATGTCGAGTACACTGAAAGAGTAGGAGTACATACAAAAGTGTCGAGTACACTAAGGGAGTAGGAACACATACAAAAGTGTCGAGTACACTAAGGGAGTAGGAACACATACAAAAGTGTCGAGTACACTAACGGAGTAGGAGCACATACAAAAGTGTCGAGTACACTAAGGGAGTAGGAGCACATACAAAAGTGTCGAGTACACTAAGGGAGTAGGAGCACATACAAAAGTGTCGAGTACACAAAGGGAGTAGGAGCACATACAAAAGTGTCGAGTACACAAAGGGAGTAGGAGCACATACAAAAGTGTCGAGTACACAAAGGGAGTAGGAGTACATACAAAAGTGTCGAGTACACTAAGGGAGTAGGAGCACATACAAAAGTGTCTACTACACTAAGGGAGTAGGAGCACATACAAAAGTGTCGAGTACACTAAGGGAGTAGGAGCACATACAAAAGTGTCTACTACACTAAGGGAGTAGGAGCACATACAAAAGTGTCTACTACACTAAGGGAGTAGGAGCACATACAAAAGTGTCGAGTACACTAAGGGAGTAGGGGCACACACAAAAGTGTCAAGTGCACTAATGGAGTAGGAGCTCATACAATAGTGTCTAGTGCACTAAGGGAGTAGGAGCATACACAAGATTTTCGATTACAGTAAAAGCCATAGAAGGAGTTTTGCTTTTTATTTGACATAGAAGGACAAGGACGCATTCGCCTCTACATTCAGGTAACATGAATGGCCCAGTGGATTGCGCAATTGCCAGGAACTTTGCCTGTCATATTACGTTCAGCTGTGAACATTATACTCTTTTAGGTTGTCCTAAATCACATAGAATTCACCAATAATGTTGATCCAATAAGGAAATTGGTCTCTAAGCAGTCTCTTCCCGTACCACTTCATGTCTATCTCCCTGCCTTGTTCAACATGGCGCGGCAGTGGTTCTCACACCTTAAGCTGGTAAAGGGACGTGAAACATGCAAGAGTTTTCAGCGATTTGATGAGTTCGCATAACTCTGTCATACTGCGTGGTGGCATTACCTTGTCACACGCCTTCTTCACGAACTTTGCGTGGCGAGATCTTACATGGTTTTTTTTTTAATGATGTCTATATTAACGCGGATATAATCGCCAATTAGTTTGCTGATGATGCCTAGATTGACGCTGATAGAATCACAGATCACTGGGTTTGCTGATGTTTGGATGACTGGAATAGAATCTACAGAGGGCTGGGTTTGCTGATGTATTTATGACTGGAACAGAATCTACAGAGGGCTAGGTTTACTAATGCCTTAATGATCACAGGGTTTACTAATGCCTTAATGACTGGGACAGAATCTAAAGAAGACTGGGTTTGCTAATGTTTGGCTGACTGGGATAGAATCTACAGAAGACCCGGTTTGCTGATGTCTGGATGACTGGAATAGAATCTAAAGAGGACTTGGTTTGCTGATGTGTTAATGACTGGGATAGAATTTATAGATCACTGAGATTGCTGATGTCTAGATGACTGCGATACATTCTATAGGTCACTGGGTTTGTTGATATCAAAATGACTGGGATAGAATATACAGAGGGCTCGGTTTGCTAATGCCTGGATGACTGGGATAGAATCAACATGTCAATGGGTTTGTTGATGCCTAGATGACTGGAGATAGAATCTATAAATCACCGTGTTTACTGATATCTAGATGACTGGGGATAGAATCTATAAATCACTGGGTTTGCTGATGTCGGGATGACTGGGATAGAATTTATAGATCACTCGGTTTGTTGATATCTAGATGACTGGGATAAAATCTACATGTCACTGGGTTTGCTGATGTCTTAAGAATCTGCATAGAATTACCGAGCACTGAGATTGCTGATGTCTAGATGACTGGGATACATTCTATCGGTCACTGGATTTGTTGATGTCTAGATGACTTGGATAAAATCTACATGTCACTGGGTTTGCTGATGTTTTAAGAATTTGCATAGAATTACCGAGCACCGAGATTGCTGATGTCTAGATGACTGCGATACATTCTATAGGTCACTGGGTTTGTTGATGTCTAGATGACTGGGATAAAATATACATGTCACTGGGTTTGTTGATGTTTTAAGAACTTGCATAGAATTACCGAGCGCTGAGATTGCTGATGTCTAGATGACTATTATAGAATCTATAGGTCACTGGGTTTGTTGATGTCTAGATGATTGGAGATAGAATCTATAAATCACCGGGTTTACTGATGTCTAGACGACTGGGGAAAGAATCTATAAATCACTGGGTGTGCTGATGTCTGGATGACTGGGTTAGAATTTATAGATCATTGGGTTAGTTGATGTCTAGATGACTGGGATAAAATCTACATGTCACTGGGTTTGCTGATGTTTTAAGAACTTGCATAGAATTACCGAGCACTGAGATTGCTGATGTCTAGATGACTGCGATACATTCTATAGGTCATTGGGTTTGTTGATGTCTAGATATCTGCGATACATTCTATAGGTCACTGGGTTTGTTGATATCTAGATAACTGCGATACATTCTATAGGTCACTGGGTTTGCTGATGTTTTAAGAACTTGCATAGAATTACCGAGCAATGAGATTGCTGATGTCTAGATGACTGCGATACATTCTATAGGTCAATGGGTTTGTTGATGTCTAGATGACTGCGATACATTCTATAGGTCACTGGGTTTGTTGATGTCTAGATAACTGCGATACATTCTATAGGTCACTGGGTTTGTTGATGTCTAGATAACTGCGATACATTCTATAGGTCACTGGGTTTGTTGATGTCTAGATAACTGCGATACATTCTATAGGTCACTGGGTTTGCTAATGTTTTAAGAACTTGCATAGAATTACCGAGCACTGAGATTGCTGATGTCTAGATGACTGGGATAAAATCTACATGTCACTGGGTTTGCTGATGTTTTAAGAACTTGCATAGAATTACCGAGCACCGAGATTGCTGATGTCTAGATGACTGCGATACATTCTATAGGTCACTGGGTTTGTTGATGTCTAGATGACTGGGATAAAATATACATGTCACTGGGTTTGTTGATGTTTTAAGAACTTGCATAGAATTACCGAGCGCTGAGATTGCTGATGTCTAGATGACTATTATAGAATCTATAGGTCACTGGGTTTGTTGATGTCTAGATGATTGGAGATAGAATCTATAAATCACCGGGTTTACTGATGTCTAGACGACTGGGGAAAGAATCTATAAATCACTGGGTGTGCTGATGTCTGGATGACTGGGTTAGAATTTATAGATCATTGGGTTAGTTGATGTCTAGATGACTGGGATAAAATCTACATGTCACTGGGTTTGCTGATGTTTTAAGAACTTGCATAGAATTACCGAGCACTGAGATTGCTGATGTCTAGATGACTGCGATACATTCTATAGGTCATTGGGTTTGTTGATGTCTAGATATCTGGGATACATTCTATAGGTCACTGGGTTTGTTGATATCTAGATAACTGCGATACATTCTATAGGTCACTGGGTTGCTGATGTTTTAAGAACTTGCATAGAACTACCGAGCACTGAGATTGCTGATGTCTAGATGACTGCGATACATTCTATAGGTCACTGGGTTTGTTGATGTCAAAATGACTGGGATAGAATCTATAGACGACTGGGTTTGCTGATGTGAAAATGACTGGGATAAAACCTACATGTCACTGGGTTTGCTGATATCTAGATTACTGGGATAGAATCTACACATCACTAGATTAACTGATGTCTTAAGATCTTGGTTAAAAGCTAGAGAGCACTGGGTTTGCGATGTCTTAAAGACTTCGATAGAATCTACACGTCACTGGGTTTGCTGATGTCTTAAGAATTTGCATTGAATTACCGAACACTGAGATTGCTGATGTCTAAATGACTGGGATACATTCTAGAGGTCACTGGGTTTGTTGATGTCAAAATGACTGGGATAGAATATACAGAGGGCTGGGTTTCCTGATGTATTAATGACTGGGATAGAATGAACACAGAATGTCTAGATGACTGGGATAGAATTTAAAGAAGACCGGGTTTGGTGATGTCTGGATGACTGGAACAGAATCTATAGAGGACTGGGTTTGCTGATGTGTTAATGACTGGGATAGAATCTACAGAGGACTGGGTTTCCTGATGTATTAATGACTGGGATAGAATGTACAGAGAACTGCGTTTGCTGATGACTGAATCACTCGGATTGAATCTACATGTCACTGGGTTTGGTGATGTCTGGATGACTGGAACAGAATCTATAGAGGACTGGGTTTGCTGATGTGTTAATGACTGGGATAGAATTTATAGATCACTGGGTTTGTTGATGTCTAGATGACTGGGATAAAATCCACATGTCACTGGGTTTGCTGATGTCTTAAGAATTTGAATGGAATTACCGAGCACTGAGATGCTGATTTCTAGATGACTGCGGTACATTCTATAGGTCACTGGGTTTGTTGATGTCTAGATGATTGGAGATAGAATCTATAAATCACCGGGTTTACTGATGTCTAGACGACTGGGGAAAGAATCTATAAATCACTGGTTGTGCTGATGTCTGGATGACTGGGTTAGAATTTAAAGATCATTGGGTTTGTTGATGTCTAGATGACTGGGATAAAATCTACATGTCACTGGGTTTGCTGATGTTTTAAGAACTTGCATAGAATTACCGAGCACTGAGATTGCTGATGTCTAGATGACTGCGATACATTCTATAGGTCACTGGGTTTGTTGATGTCTATATAACTGCGATACATTCTATAATTCACTGGGTTTGCTGATGTTTTAAGAACTTGCATAGAACTACCGAGCACTGAGATTGCTGATGTCTAGATGACTGCGATACATTCTAGAGGTCATTGAATTGTTGATGTCAAAATTACTGGGATAGAATATACAGAGGGCTGGGTTTGCTGATGTCTGGATGACTGGGAAAGAATCTATGGAGGACTGGGTTTGGTGATGTCTGGCTGACTGGGATAGAATCTACAGAAGAATGGATTTGCTGTTGTCCGGATGACTGGGATAGAATCTATAGAGAACTGGGTTTGCTGATGTGTTAATGACTGGGATAGAATCTATAGAGGACTGGGTTTGGTGATGTCTGGATGACTGGGATAGAATATATAGAGGACTTGAGTTTGCTGATGTGTTATTGACTGGGGTAGAATCTAGAGAAGACTTGGTTTGCTGATGTCTGAATGACTGGGTTAGAATTTACAGAGAACTGTGTTTGCTGATGACTGAATCACTCGGATTGAATCTACATGTCACTGGGTTTGCTGATGTCTAGATGACTGGGATAGAATCTACATGTCACTGGGTTTGTTGATGTCTAGATGACTGGAGATAGAATCTATAAATCACCGGGTTTACTGCTATCTGGATGAGTGGTATAGAATTTATAGATCACTGGGTTTGTTGATGTCTAGATGACTGCGATACATTCTAGAGGTCATTGAGTTTGTTGATGTCAAAATTACTGGGATAGAATATACAGAGGGCTAGGTTTGCTGATGTCTGGATGACTGGTAAAGAATCTATAGAGGACTGGGTTTGGTGATGTGTTAATGACTGGGATAGAATCTATAGAGGACTGGGTTTGGTGATGTCTGGCTGACTGGGATAGAATCCACAGAAGAATGGATTTGCTGTTGTCCGGATGACTGGGATAGAATCTATAGAGAACTGGGTTTGCTGATGTGTTAATGACTGGGATAGAATCTATAGAGGACTGGGTTTGGTGATGTCTGGGTGACTGGGATAGAATATATAGAGGACTTGAGTTTGCTGATGTGTTAATGACTGGGGTAGAATCTAGAGAAGACTCGGTTTGCTGATGTCTGAATGACTGGGTTAGAATTTACAGAGAACTGTGTTTGCTGATGACTGAATTACTCGTATTGAATCTACATGTCACTGGGTTTGCTGATGTCTAGATGACTGGGATAGAATCTACATTTCGCTGGGTTTGTTGATGTCTAGATGACTGGAGATGAAATCTATAAATCACTGGGCTTGCTGATGTCTGGATGACTGGGATATAATTTATAGATCACTGGGTTTGTTGATGTCTAGATGACTGGGATAAAATCTACATGTCACTGGGTTTGGAACTTGCATAGAATCTACTGAGCACTGAAATTGCTGATGTCTAGATGAGTGGGATACATTCAATGGGTCACTGGCTTTGTTGATGTCAAAATGACTAGGATAGAATATACAGAGGGCTGAGTTTGCTGATGTATAGATGCCTGGGATATAATCTACATTTCACTGGGTTTGTTGATATCTGGATGACTGGGATAGAATCTACATGTCATTAGATTTGCTGATGTCTTAAGATCTTGGATAAAAGCTAGAGAGCACTGGGTTTGCGATGTCTTAAAGACTTCGATAGAATCTACATGTCACTGGGTTTGTTGATGTCTTAAGAATTTGCATAGAATTACCGAACACTGACATTGCTGATGTCTAGATGACTGCGATACATTCTAGAGGTCATTCAGTTTGTTGATGTCAAAATTACTTGGATAGAATATACAGAGGGCTGGGTTTGCTGATGTCTGGATGACTGGGATAGAATCTATAGAGGAGTGGGTTTTGCTGAAGTGTTAATGACTGGGATAGAATCTATAGAGGACTGGGTTTGGTGATGTCTGGCTGACTGGGATAGAATCTACAGAAGAATGGATTTGGTGATGCCCGGATGACTGGGATAGAATCTATAGAGGACTGGGTTTGCTGATGTGTTAATGACTGAGATAGAATCTATAGAGGACTGGGTTTAGTGATGTCTGGATGACTGGGATAGAATATATAGAGGACTGTGTTTGCTGATGTGTTAATGACTAGGGTAGAATCTAGAGAAGACTCGGTTTGCTGATGTCTGAATGACTGGGTTAGAATTTACAAAGAACTCCGTTTGCTGATGACTGAATTACTCGGATTGAATCTACAGGTGACTGGGTTTGCTGATGTCTAGATGACTGGGATAGAATCTACATTTCACTGGGTTTGTTGATGTCTAGATGACTGGGGATAAAATCTTTAAATTACCGGGTTTACTGATGTCTAGATGACTGGAGATAAAATCTATAAATCACTGTGTTTGCTGATGTTTGGGTGACTGGGATATAATTTATAGATCACTGGGTTTGTTGATGTCTAGATGACTGGGATAAAATCTACATGTCACTGGGTTTGCTGATGTCTTTTGAACTTGCATAGAATCTACTGAGCACTGAAATTGCTGATGTCTAGATGACTGGGATACTTTCAATGGGTCACTGGGTTTGCTGATGTCAAAATGACTGGGATAAATTATACAGAGGGCTGGGTTTGCTGATGTATAGATGCCTGGGATAGAATCTACATTTCACTGGGTTTGTTGAAATCTAGATGACTGGGATAGAATCTACATGTCTCTAGATTTGCTGATGTCTTAAGAACTTGGATAGAAGCTAGAGAGCACTGGGTTTGCGATGTCTAGATGACTGGGATAGAATCTACAGAACACTGGTTTGCTGCTGTCTAGATGACTGGGATAGAATCTACATGTCACTGGGTTTGTTGATGTCTAGATGACTGGGATAGAATCTACATGTCACTGGATTTGTTGATGTCTAGGTGACTGGGATAAAATCTTCATGTCACTGGATTTGCTGATGCCTTAAAGACTTGGATAGAATCCACAGAGTACTGGGTTTGCAATGTCATAATTACTCCAAAAGAATCTGCAGAAGCATTTTGATGAGGAAGCTTTTTAAACGGAAGTGACACTTACTATTATTGATTGAGCAGATCCATTCTCTAGATATGACAGTAAAGCTGATCAATGTGTCTCGTGCTCAAAAGGGAAATATCTTCTTCGCATTCCACTAAAAACTAAACCATTCGTTCTCTTCATCACTTCAGAGATGGTGCAGTGTCCCTCTGGCGATCTGAATAAAGGTTTTCATTGACCTGTGATGGAGAACAAGAGCTGTGTAGGTGTGGGGGACATGTTCTAAACCTTAATGAGATGCGGGAATGGGAGGACTGTCATGGTACACGGTCACTTCCGGCGTGGTGGTTGGTAACCAGGGAAACCGAGTTTACCTCTCCTTGGCATACCCATCAATAGTTTTCTTTATGTAGGTATGTCAGTATGTATTTCTCCAAATCTATGTGTACTTAATATATTTAAGAATTACCCATTACATCTCGACATCTATCGATCTATCTTGATGATGATCGCTCTATCTGTTTGATTATTAAGCTCGCTACAAATCTAAATGTCTCATAATGCAAAATTCACATTTTTTGAATTCATATATAATTGCTTTTTCTACATCTCTTTACCAATCTTATTATATTTTACTATATAACTATTAAATCAATTCTTAATATTTTTTTAAATAATAAGATATTACTTAGGAAAATAATAATAATAATAATAATAATAATAATAATAATAATAATAATAATAATAATAATAATAATAATAATAATAATAATAATAATAATAATAATAATAATAATAATAATAATAATAATAATAATAATAATAATAATAATAATAATAATAATAATAATAATAATAATAATGATGATGATGATGATGTTGATGATGATGATTTTATAATAATAATAATAATAATAATAATAATAATAATAATAATAATAATAATAATAATAATAATAATAATAATAATAATAATAGTAATAATAATAGTAATAGAAGTAGTAGTAGTAGTAGTAGTAGTAGTAGTAGCAGTAGCAGTAGCAGTAGCAGTAGCAGTAGCAGTAGTAGTAGTAGTAGTAGTAGTAGTAGTAGTAGTAGTAGTAGTAGTAGTAGTAGTAGTAGTAGTAGTAGAAGAAGTAGTAGTAGTAGTAGTAGTTGTAGTAGTAGTAATAAAATAAGAAGAAGAAGAAGAAGAAGAAGAAGAAGAAGAAGAAGAAGAAGAAGAAGAAGAAGAAGAAGAAGAAGAAGAAGAAGAAGAAGAAGAAGAAGAAGAAGAAGAAGAAGAAGAAGAAGAAGAAGAAGAAAAGGACATCTTTTTTTGTTTCAAGCTTTATATTTCTTCATCTCCATCTGGATTTTTTTTTTCAACAACACCAAGCTAACAGCTGAAAAGGTCAAAGAACTGAATCAGATACCACTAGGAATTAAATCGTAGGCTCATTAAAAGAGCGCGGCGTGTATTCACATCTAATTAATGTGACATTTATATGGCATTAATTTGTTTTACTTACAATTATGAAAAACTGCCTAAGCCTTTCCTTATTTAACTAAATGTGTAAAATATGCTTTAAGGGCGACGGAAATAGAAAATAAATTCTAGTGTGTTTGTTTTTTTATTTTTATTTTTATTATTTTTTTTTTTGAAAAGACAGATTAGAAACGGCATGAGATGTGTATAGAGAGAGAGGAGGGGAGGCAGGGAGAGAGAGAAAGGAGAGAGAGAGAGAGAGAGAGAGAGAGAGAGAGAGAGAGAGAGAGAGAGAGCGAGAGAGAGAGAGAAACAGACAGACAGAAACAGAGACAGAGACAGAGACAGAGAATTGAAGAAAGATTAAACTCAAGATGAAGAGAGGGAACTAGAGCAAGTGGAGAAAGGAGGTAGAGTGAGAGAGCAAGAGACCAACAGACAGAAAGATAGACAGATCGATAGAGTTAGCGAGTGAGAGCGAGAGAAAGAAACACATTGGCAGTAAGACTAGAGGCGTGAAGAAAATAGTTACACGAATGAATGATTGTAATATTATTTACACATGCTTGAAATTTTTGTCTGGTGTGGCATTAAAATTTTATGCTCTCGAAAAAAACAGAATGAGGCAAAAATAACGGTTCACTGTTAATTTTTGTCTGTTAACTTGTTTGTTTCACTCTCTGTACATCTGTCTGCATGCCTGTCTCTGTCTGTCTGTCTCTCTCTCTCCCTCTTTCTCTCTCTCTCTCTCTTTCTCTCTCTCTCTCTCTCTCTCTCTCTCTCTCTCTCTCTCTCTCTCTCTCTCTCTCTCTCTCTCTCTCTCTCTCTCTCTCTCTCTCTCTCTCTCTCTCTCTCTTTCTTTTTCTATAAATGCTATAAATGTTGGCTTCTAATACAGAATTTTATCTGCTTTTCTCTCTCTCTGTCTCTGTCTGTCTGTCTGTCTCTCTCTCTCTCTCTCTCTCTCTCTCTCTCTCTCTCTCTCTCTCTCTCTCTCTCTTTCTTTCTCTCTCTCTATCTATCTATCTATCTATCTTTATATCTATCTATCTATTTATCGCTTAATTTATTTGAGTCTTGTTAATCAACATGTACCTTTGTGTTTCTCACTGTTTTAAACGTTTATCAAACATTCACATATATATCCCCACTTTCTCTTGCTCTTTCTCCGTCTCTCTGAGTCTGTGACTGTCTCTCCTCGGTATGTAATAAATAAAAAAAATTTCTAACATGTTTGCACATCTTTCTCCTTTAGTCACGATTCTTGGCGGCCATGTTGGAGTCCCTACCACAGACGAGTGTCCCAGGTTCTCGCACGGAGCGCATTCTGTCACGGTTACTCCTGGCATTAATTATCTGTCACCTCTCGCGTGATGAAGCGTGCTGGCCCTGCACGTGATTTAAGACCGTTTGACGAGCGTTACATCAAAGAGCAGGTCGGGGCCCACGACCTGTTGCAAGTGCTACCAGAGAGTGTATCTAGTTACAGTGGTTCCACACAGCTCGGTGACTTATGGCCGACACGGACCTCGTTCCCTTTAAAGCACTTTCCTCTGATTGCATTGCTTGTCCAAGTCTACAGCCATAGTTTTGTCCTTTTGTGTATTGTTTACAACAGCTTTTGCTATAGAGAAATTTAAAATAAAAAACAAGCGTGTGGTATGTCTAAGCGAGATCGCTTACCTTTGCTGCTTGTGTTGAGTTACCAGAAGGGTTCTAATACTGACGTTGTTCTAGAAGAGGCTTGAGATTACGCCCCTAGGAGAATGGCTTTTCTAATGAAAGATCTTAAAAAAATGGAAACAAACAAAACTTAGTCTTTGATCGTTTGAGGACCTGTGTTTCAGGCTGCTACAAGAGGGTTATTAGGATGCTCATGTTCTAGGCTGAGAGGAGATGGAAAGTGTGTATGTTTAGGGGGGGAGAGGGTGATCCAAGGAGCTAAAGTACAGATCGGTGCAGTCACAGCTTCATGTGCTGGAGTTCACATTTTCTTTCATGTCACTTCTCTCATTATGATTGTCTTGTAAACTTAGCATCCTTTTTACATCGAACTTTGTTTTATCATCAGGAAAATGACAAAGTAGTTTAACAGAGAAGGTAAACACATCCCAGCGTTAGGACATATTTTTGTTCCTTTTATGTTTGAAGCTTACTGCAAAAAAAAAAGGTGGGTGTGACTTCTCTAATTATGACTGGTGTTTTTTATTTATATCGAGCTTGTCGCTCAGAAAATGTAATTACAATTTCCGTTTGAAGAGGGAATAACCCCTAAAAATTTAATATGAAAACGACATGATTTCTGTGGCCGACTGAATGTCCAGGCCTTGTTTCTGTTACATAAATCCTTTAACACAGTTCTTCTTTGATGCTAGAATTTTGGAATTTTTCTATTACAGAAATCCTTATTCAGGTGCTGTCTTGAAGTGACAGGAATGAGAAAAAATGACAAGTTTTTAAATAAATTATGTGTGGAAAAAGAAAGAAAGAAAGATTGTTAAATAAGCATAAATTACTACAATTTCAAGTAAAAGACAGGAAAGAAATTACAAGAGTAATTTGGAAGAAATTTTTGGGATTCTTTTCTATCAAGATGATGTGAAATAAAGAATTATTTTTGCACGTTTTAAACTGACAAATTGATATAAATGTCAGAGTAATACTTGCAATTCTTTAAGTTTTGTTGTTTTTTTCATGTAAGTTGGCATTGCCTTGTCAACTTCGAGACTAATTGTACAACGGCGTGGCATATTTCGATGGGTTTGTGTTCTTTTTCCTTTTCTCTAGGCTTTAGCAATAATTGTGTGCTAGGTTCATGAGTCGCCTGATGATTGATTCCGTGATTGATTGAATGATTGATTGATCGATTGAGTCATCTAAGTTTTTTTATCCACTTCTTCAAACAAAGCTCCGCGAAGAAGCGAGGGGTACAGTCACAAAAATATAAATCAAGACTGCTAGAGTTAAATAGATAATGGATAAATTGATAGAAAGATAAATTCACAGATAGAGAGATATATAAATAGATTAATAGATGAATTGGTAGATAGATCGATAGATAAATAGAAAATACATGGAAACATAGATAGATGGATAGATAGAAAGATAGACAGAAAGCTAAATAGGTAGATAGGTAGTTAGGTAGTTAGGTAGGTAGGTAGGTAGGTAGGTAGATATATACACAGACAGATGCATACATACATACATACATACATACATACATACATACATACATACATACATACATACATACATACATACATACAGGCAGACAGACAGACAGACAGACATACAGACATACATACATAGTGAGATACATTGATAAATAGCCACAGGTAGATAGATATATAGATAAATGTATAGACAGATAGAAAGAAACATGGATAGCCAAATAGCTGGATAGATTATTAATAGAAAGAGATATCGTTACAGGAAATTAATTATGCTCTCTTTTCTCACATCTTGTTTGTTCTCGCGATTGGTATGTCTACATCTCGGGCAGTCTATCTGCCACTGTCTCTTTCAATGTTTCTGTTTGTGTCTCGGTCTATTCGTCTGTCTGTCGTTTGTCTGTCTTTTTTTATTTGCCTGTCTGTCCATCTCACTTGCATATCTCAAGCAAAATCAACCGCCATCAGTTTCGATTGAGACAAACGTCTGGTCAGCCAGGGATCGACCATCGCTGGTCAGTAGATGACCACTCAATCAAGCGGTTTCATGTCACATGTCGTGGTCAGTTCATCAATGGCCAGAGAGAAAAGAAAAACAAATAAAAAATAGTTAACAGGTTGACAGCCAGAGGGAGACGGAGGCAAAGGTAAATCCGTGGAGAGAGAGGTGAGGAGGAAAAAACAGATGAAGGAAAAGATAAAGGGAGAGAAAAAGGAGCAGAGACGGGAGAGAGGAAGGCAAATAAAAAGAAAGGGGACTTTCTGATGTGAGGAAGAAACAAGAAGAAATCGAAATGCGAACAGAGAATCCGGAAAGAATACAAAAAATACCG
>JAWDGP010003866.1:230000-245000 GCA_033675545.1 Elysia crispata | reverse complement strand
AGATTGATTGGTATCAGTTTAGGGGACGGCGATAAATAAAGTGGAGGATAAAGAAATTGGAAAGGAGATTTCCTCGCGGATTAGGTCGATAATGGACAGCTAGCAGGATAATGTTGGATGAGAACTGCTGGTCAGGAGAAGTGACACACGGCGGAGGGCAGTCCTTGAGAGCCACTGGTGACGTTAAACAGTTTTGAGTTTTAACTCAGAAGGAAAAAATGTGATGATGATGATGATGATGATGATGATGATGATGATGACGATGATCATAATGAGAAAAGATGTACGTAGACCAGTCATTGAAGTGGCGGTAGGGATTTTGAGAAAATTAGATGTTAAATAATACCTGAAAACGGCAAAAACAGGAAGTCGCGAAAAATGTTGAAGTGGGCGATGACTTCTAGAGATTATATTAAAACACATACTTGCCAGTTAAGGAAAAACCAATGATATTGCCTTCTCCCTGCACACGGGTGTGGATAGGATGATATGCTCAATTAGTACTGGACTAAGATTTGGCGCATAAAGGAAATAAACTGAAACTTGAGTGAGGGTGAGGAAAGAAATGTGTAAAGTTAGACATGACCTGTCCTTCATATAGACCACAATCACCATGAAGTAAAGAAGAGACAATTTCAAGATCCAAAGTTTCAGTAATCAATTTTGAAGGCGTGAAGTGTCTCGTTTAGAAGTAGAAAGAATGACAGAAGCAATCACAAATGAAGATCTAGCTATAAAATAACAGATATTAAGAAACACGTAAAAAACCCCAAGAAAAAACCAGTGTATTAATAGGAATCGAACACTCTCTCCGCCTTATACTTACAAGATAAGGCATGCTAGTGACTAAGCCACCCATACATTCCAGGCTTGGAATTGCCTCTGCCATTCTGTTTAACAATCATTTCTATCAGATTCTGTAGATCTCTGGAATAAACAGCAAAAATAGTTCTGCTGCCGGAGAGTAGGAGAGATAGAAGGTTTTCAGTCACTGAAAATGGGAGAGAGAGACAGAGAGAGAGAGAGAAAGACAGAGAGAGAGATAAATAGATAGAGAGAGAGGTTATCTTCCCCCCCTTCCCCATTTTCCTTGATTACTACTACTACTACTACTACTACTACTACTACTACTACTACTACTACTACTACTACTACTACTACTACTACTACTACTACTACTACTACTACCACTACTACTACCACTACTACTACCACTACTTCTACTACTACTACTACCACTACTACTACCACTACTACTACAACTACCACTACTACTACCACTACTACTACTACTACCACTACTACCACTACCACTACTACTACTACTACTACTACTACTACTACTACTACTACTACTAATAATACTACTACTACTACTACTACAACTACTACCACTACTACCACTACCACTACTACTACTACTACTACCACTACTACTACTACTACTACTACTACTACTACTACTACTACTACTACTACTACTACTACTACTACTACTACTACTACTTACTATGATTATCATTATTATTACTATTATTATTACTATTATTATTATTATTATTATTATTATTATTATTATTATTATTATTATTATTATTATTATTACTATTATTATTATTATTATTATTATTATTATTATTATTATTATTATTATTATTATTATTGTTGTTGTTGTTGTTGTTGTTGTTGTTGTTGTTGTTGTTGTTGTTGTTGTTGTTGTTGTTGTTGTTAATATTATTTTATCATGAAATTAATATTTGTGTCTGTTGTTTTTTCCTTGTTTAGGGTATTGAAGGATATTGCGAAACCTCCCAAGAACAATTTTCATTCTCATGTCATTTCTTGAAATCACCCATTGAATGTTTGAAGGGAAGCAACGCTGAAATAGATTTTTTAGAAATGTTATCTTTCCCATTTCACCGGTTAGCTCCCATACTTTACACTTCTAGTTTTATGTTTGAGGTTAAAGGGAGAGAAACGAAAAATTTCTTTCATACAGCATCAGTGACAAATCCTCAAAGGTCTTGAGGGTATAAGTCAGGGTTGTTTATGACCTATTATGTATAAATATTATTCTTTTATTATTATTATTATTATTATTATTATTATTATTATTTTTTTTTTTGTTTTTTTTTGTTTTTTTTTTTTTTTTTTTTTTTTTGTTTTTGCTTGACAAACAAACTTAAATTTAAATTGCTTCCAAAATGAACAGTGCCTTCACGCTCATTCGATTCATGCCTTATTCAATTTTTGTCAATTTTTTGTAATTACAATTTTCGTATCCTACATACTTATTCCTTCATTTTCTTGAGCCCTATCAGATTTGGTTACCAGACTAAATATTCGAATTATTTCAAATAATATGACTAATAAGTTTGTTTTTTATAGTGGAAAAAATGTTGAGGGGAACATAACTCAAAACAGGTAAAAATGAGTGAGGCATTTATCGAATGAGCGTAACGATAGATTTTTCTATTGATTTCACTTGGTGTGGAACATCTCTCCTAGACAGAAAGATGCTCAATTGTCTTGGAATATTCCTCCATTTAAAAGAAAATATTTCCATAAAATACTTCTAGAACGTCTTCAGTCATTACGTTCAAAAAAATAAGTTATTGTGGGAGGTTTTCTCCAGAGATGATGATTTATCACAAAAATCTGCTCTCCGTCATTTTGTGTCAGATATTCCTTCTTTTTTCCTGACGTATGCAATCTTCGTGGAATCGAGCTCTATTTTAATGAAAAGTTGTTAGCTTAATTAGCAGCATCGTGCCTTTTTGGAATCTAAAGGCTATCCCTTTAATTGATGGTGTAAAAAAATTGTTTCATCGAAGAAAAAAAGTAGAAACTCCATAGAGGGGAAGAAAAGGAAAGAACGAGCTGGTTTAGAAATAATAAGTCTCTATCAGTGGTGGCTGTAGCGTTGACCAGGACTGGATACTCTAGAGGAGAAGAGAGAAAAACATTCAGAGATTTTTGTAATGACGATGTCCATTGCTCTCTGAGATGCATCGGTCTGCGATCAACAATGTTTTGTTGAGTTTCTAAGACTATAAAAAAAAAGTTTTGGGTACTGTGAAGAGATTCGATCATTTCCTCAGTTATCAATATCATAAAAAAAACGCTAAAAGGAATATTAGTGACTGCGTTACAGATATCATTCTATTTATTATTATCATTGATGGTAACAGTTAGAAACTAAGGTATTCTTTAGAGCATCGCCAAAATAACCGTGCAGGGTATGAATGATAATGATAATAAAACGTGATCGGCCAAATGTAGCGTCTCTTCGGCTAAGCTGAAGCAAGAAAAATATCAAACTACACGAAAAGTCTTTTATCAGTATCCTTCTACAGACAACGCTAGGGAGTGTCTGTATCATCATAACAGTTAGTGATGCATTCTTGACTCCACACTCTCTCTCTTTCTTTCTCTCTCTCTCTCTCTCTCTCTCTCTCTCTCTCTCTCTCTCTCTCTCTCTCTCTCTCTTTCTCTCTCTTTCTCCCTCCCCCTCTCACCTCTCACCCCTCGTGTCTTCCTCTCCACATGAATTGATGTAAGACAATATTTCTTCTGAGATTTGGCTCGCGTCAGAGACCAAATGGTTCACTGATCTCCACTAACTCTGACTAATGGCAGCCACAAGACACCAGGCGCCAGGATTAGCCCTGATCTATAACGGTCCTCGCACTGAGTCTGTGGGCTTGACCACTTGGTTCTTCTCTCACTGAAGCTCCAGACACCTTGACTGCTGTAAGGAGATCTTTATTGAGTTTGTAAAGGACAGACTAAATCAGCTCTCCTCGCCCATCCCGAGGGGCCCCATCCTCTTCTGTTTCACGTGCGACAAGACTCAAATTAGTGGCTCAGTTTTTAGAAACATGCACCGAGACTGAGGACCAGAAAGGGTTTTGGTGGTGGGGAGGTTCGAAGCCCTTTTACGGGTGTCACGATGTGAGTGGTTTCGTTTTTTTTTTTTTGTTTTTTTTTTTTGTTTTGTTTGTTTTATTTTTTGAAGATGCTAGGATGGTCAGTGTAGCAAAGTTCCACCCATAAACTTGCTGAAAAAAATGGAAAACTATCTGCAAATTCAATCAGCCTTTAAAATCTTTGACCATAAGATCTGATAACATGTGATCCTAAAAATTTGCTGATGTTTTATACTGTCTAGTAATCTAGTAAACAAAACCCACAGAATAATAAAGCATAGCCTATATCAGAGATGTCTGTCCCATCTACCCTTTGTCCAACAAATTAAAGTTTAAAGAAAAAAGTTTCAGGGAAGGAAGTAAAGTTATGCTTATCAGTTATTTTTGAATTGTAAATGAGGTTATGTCAAAACTCCAAAGTATGAAAACGAAAAAGGATTTTGAATGTTTTTCGAAACACAAGAGACAGCTTTGTTTTAGGTTCACTGTAATACTCCAAACAACTAACATCAAGATATTGCGGAAAATGATCACTGAACTTTGTTCTTACACCTGAATCCAAAAACTTAAAAGAGTTATCTTTCGCAGTTTTTATTCCAGCGGTGTTCTATGGGTATTTCTGATTGCTATGAGCAAGAGATGACGGAAGAGAATCTTGCTTTAATCAGTTAATTTAGTCAGAAAGAAGCACCCACTTTAACCTTTGAGGAAGACCAGATGGATAAATTATAAAGATGTCAAACAGTAGGAGTAAGAGGTCAAGTCAAGGTGTGGGACAAGACTACATGGTATATCGATAGCGCTAGTGGTAAAATGATAAATTTTTCCCATTACACAGAGAAGTTCATGTTGGAGAGGATGACAGAGAAAGTTTTGTAAATCTGTGGGATCACGAAGGTTGGGACAAAAAAAAAAAAACAACCTTGATCTGGAAATAGTTGGAATCAGCATAATGTTGGCTCCTAGCTTTGATACATTATGTTTGAACTCCTCTTCATCTTTCTCTCTCTCTCTCTCTCTCTCTCTCTCTCTCTCTCTCTCTCTCTCTCTCTCTCTCTCTCTCTCTCTCTCTCTCTCTCTCTCTCTCTCTCTCTCTCTCTCTGTTTGCATGCGCAAAGACCACAGGTTGATCATGATGAAATCTAACATCAGACTTTACAATCATGTCTCTTCAAACTACAAGGTTTCGTGTCTAGATGTTGATATGAGCTGTCCGCTACATCCACATGGCTGGTTATTTCAGGCTTCTAAGGGTTCCATAATTAAGAGAAACCCGACTACATTGATAAAACATTACTTCGATGTTATGAATATCTTTGCGAGCAAAGTTTCAAAGATCATGAACACACAGGTCTGCCCATGACCGTGTGGTGAAATGCTTGTCCTTAGATCTACAGAACAATGCTGAACATGATCTTCTGCTATAAGTTCGAACTGTTCTTGAATCGGTGGTTGTTTGTGCAGGTTTTTGTAGCTCGTCTACGTGTAAATGGTTTCTTTGATAGACTGGAAAAGGTGCGAGATGGCTATGTTGTGTGGAACATTCCCAATCAGTCGCTCAGTTTCACATTTTATTCATGTATGCAGCGCTCGATCACTTGGTCAAAGCAAAGAAAAGCTTAGATTACAGAAATAGACTGAATGCGTCTTTAGATTGTAGGATCACGGTGTGTTTCCCTCAGCATGAAACTCTAAGACATCAGTGTGAATTTGTTCATATCAAGAGACAGAAGAAAATGGATCATAACATAGAATGCTTTGGATGCATGAATAATTATCTTAAACCTCTTTATGCTCACTTCACAGCTGTCATAGATAAATCAACGACTTGCGCACCACACCGTAGAGAACAATTTATTGCACACTAAACATTCCAGCAGTTTTTTTTCCTTCCTATCTCCTTGCATATTCTAAAGTTGGAAGAGCGAAAGCATAAAACAAGGGGAGTGCAAGGGGAGTGCAAAGGGAGTGCAATTTGATTTTTTCTAATAATAACAATACGTTATTCTGTTGCGTCATACAGTTGCAGCCGCCGTGATCAAACCACTGCGCAGGTCCAGGAATTACGTCACGCAGCATGCACTTCAGCATGAACAAAAGTCAGCAGGAGATATTACCTGACAGATTGTCAGCAGATCAGTCTAGGGCCTGGTGGTCCAGTCTTTGTCACTGATGGACCGCAGATCGCCATCACGTCATCTCTTGCCTTCATGTGATCCACCAAGACAAAGCAGGACGGACCCAGGCTGTCTGTGGAAGGAGAGGAAAGAAACAGGGAGGTGGCAGGGGAGGTGGCAGGGGAGGAGGGAGGGGAGGAGGGAGGGGGGTAAGGGATGAAGTGCAGGCTTGAATGACAAGTCGTGAAAGACCTGTTTTGGGGTCATATGTGTATGGATAACATGATTTATTGGCCACGGATTTGTATGAAGGACTCTCTAAGCTCGGCACACGATTTCGATTGTTTAAGTACATCTGCTGATGAAACGACAGTTTCAAGTGTAACTAAGATCTGTTAACATAGTTGGACAAAGTGCACAGCTTTCTACAGAACAAGAAAACCTCGACCCCTAAGCTGCATGAGAAGTCTTATATAATCATATGAGTAGTCAAACACTTTATATGACTTTTGTGAGGAATTGTGTGTTGGAAGAGAGTGCCTGTATGAATTTTGTATAATTTTGTTGTCGAAGATGGACTTGGAGAAGGTATTAAACGGATATCCAGCATGCAAACCTCCACAAAACTTGATTGCAGTAAGAGTTTACAAAGCACAGATTGTCTAAGAAGTGAGAAGTCCTTCTCTTTACCCTGGTGTCGGTGTATCAAGGTGGACAAAACGTTTAAAAACAAACTTATGGTTTTATTCTTTCCTTTTTTTAATCCGAAGAAGATGATGAACCTTTATAACGAAATTTAATTTAGATGAAGAATTTTTCAAAAGAAGGAGATCGAGAAAGGATCAGTGAGGGGGTCATCCCATGCAAGATTTTACGGTGAATCATAACTTCACAGTTCTGACCGTTAGTGATTAGAGGACGTGGGACAACACAAGGTATCCAGCTCTATCTCACTTCTCTAGCTTGGGTTCTCGTCATTCAGGAGTTTTCCTCACTTTAGCTTGGGCTCTCGTCATTCAGGAGTTTTCCTCACTTTAGCTTGGGCTCTCGTCATTCAGGAGTTTTCCTCACTTTAGCTTGGGCTCTCGTCATTCAGGAGTTTTCCTCACTTTAGCTTGGGCTCTCGTCATTCAGGAGTTTTCCTCACTTTAGCTTGGGTTCTCGTCATTCAGGAGTTTTCCTCACTTTAGCTTGGGCTCTCGTCATTCAGGAGTTTTCCTCACTTTAGCTTGGGCTCTCGTCATTCAGGAGTTTTCCTCACTTTAGCTTGGGCTCTCGTCATTCAGGAGTTTTCCTCACTTTAGCTTGGGCTCTCGTCATTCAGGAGTTTTCCTCACTTTAGCTTGGGCTCTCGTCATTCAGGAGTTTTCCTCACTTTAGCTTGGGCTCTCGTCATTCAGGAGTTTTCCTCACTTTAGCTTGGGTTCTCGTCATTCAGGAGTTTTCCTCACTTTAGTTCGTCTTTGGCCAGCTGTTACAGAATGTTATATCTCCCTGGCTACAACTGGTGGCGACTTATGTCTGGGCAGCGCTCCGAGTCAGATTCTCCATGGCCAATGACGACTATATTAAAAAGGCTAGCGTGGGTTTGAAAGGAGCTGTAAATACCTCACAAGCAGGGAGATTTAGAACTGTTAAATGCCATAAAGTCAATGAATTGGAAAATTTTAGAGGAATTCTAACTTGTAATGTGGGTCGGGGTGATTTTGAAGACCTGAAAACTAAAGCCTCGTTCATATAGGAATGAGAATACTGAAAGGAGATTTGGAAAAAGCTGGTGTGTGTGTGTGTGTGAGGGGGGGTGTTAAAAATAACGAAGCCACAGACATATGATACACCTATATATTGTTATGCGTGTAAGAACTATATCAGAACTATAGACTCGGGTAGCCACAGTTAGAACAAGCACAGCAGCTGGAGCTGATGGTGTAGAGCTATATCACTACTATAGACTCGAATAGCCACAGTTAGAACAAGCACAGCAGCTGGAGCTGATGGTGTAGAGCTATATCATTACTATAGACTCGGGTAGCCACAGTTAGAACAAGCACAGCAGCTGGAGCTGATGGTGTAGAGCTATATCATTACTATAGACTCGAATAGCCACAGTTAGAACAAGCACAGCAGCTGGAGCTGATGGTGTAGAGCTATATCATTACTATAGACTCGAATAGCCACAGTTAGAACAAGCACAGCAGCTGGAGCTGATGGTGTAGAGCTATATCATTACTATAGACTCGAATAGCCACAGTTAGAACAAGCACAGCAGCTGGAGCTGATGGTGTAGAGCTATATCATTACTATAGACTCGAATAGCCACAGTTAGAACAAGCACAGCAGCTGGAGCTGATGGTGTAGAGCTATATCATTACTATAGACTCGGGTAGCCACAGTTAGAACAAGCACAGCAGCTGGAGCTGATGGTGTAGAGCTATATCATTACTATAGACTCGAATAGCCACAGTTAGAACAAGCACAGCAGCTGGAGCTGATGGTGTAGAGCTATATCATTACTATAGACTCGAATAGCCACAGTTAGAACAAGCACAGCAGCTGGAGCTGATGGTGTAGAGCTATATCATTACTATAGACTCGAATAGCCACAGTTAGAACAAGCACAGCAGCTGGAGCTGATGGTGTAGAGCTATATCATTACTATAGACTCGGGTAGCCACAGTTAGAACAAGCACAGCAGCTGGAGCTGATGGTGTAGAGCTATATCATTACTATAGACTCGAATAGCCACAGTTAGAACAAGCACAGCAGCTGGAGCTGATGGTGTAGAGCTATATCATTACTATAGACTCGGGTAGCCACAGTTAGAACAAGCACAGCAGCTGGAGCTGATGGTGTAGAGCTATATCATTACTATAGACTCGAATAGCCACAGTTAGAACAAGCACAGCAGCTGGAGCTGATGGTGTAGAGCTATATCATTACTATAGACTCGGGTAGCCACAGTTAGAACAAGCACAGCAGCTGGAGCTGATGGTGTAGAGCTATATCATTACTATAGACTCGGGTAGCCACAGTTAGAACAAGCACAGCAGCTGGAGCTGATGGTGTAGAGCTATATCACTACTATAGACTCGGGTAGCCACAGTTAGAACAAGCACAGCAGCTGGAGCTGATGGTGTAGAGCTGTTTCAGTACTATAGACTCGGGTAGCCACAGTTAGAACAAGCACAGCAGCTGGAGCTGATGGTGTAGAGCTATATCACTACTATAGACTCGGGTGTACAGTTTGACCTGAACTGATGGGCGAACAGATCAGTTCAAATCTTTCACTACAAAAGAAATTGCTCAGTTTGAGATTTACATTCTTCGAACTTATCCTGTGTCAATGAAAAAAGAGAAGGACTAGAGAGAGGCAGAAGGAGAGAAGACAGAAACGGAGAGAGGGGTTTGATAAATTGACAATTTGATGGTGGTGCGCGGGTTCGAGTCCCTGGCACATGATTCCTCCTCAGAACGCATGTCAAGACCCAAAAATAATGATTTACGACAGGTCACTAGTGAGCGAGGTACAAGTCTGAACTCTTACAAACCAGAAAATTTAGTTTTTTTTAGAATATTTTGGTGCCAGTTACGAGTGGCTGTCTCCATCTTTGAGGCTGATAGGTTTATGATGCTCGGAAACAAACCATCAAGTTCCACCACTGGTTTGTACAGGTACAACAGTATTAACATGACCTGGGGGTGGCGTGTACCAGTGTACCAGTGTACCAGTGTACCAGGCAGATAGTCTGATCAGATTCCATGGGAAAGTGTCCCAGTCGGTGAACCTGAAGTCGATGACTAAACGATGAAAGATTATCCTGAGTTCGAACAAATTAGTTAAGACACAATTTATAAAACCAAAGTCTTAGCAAAGAAGCATAGATTTCCAAAGAGCAGGAAACGTTACTGTGGCTTAATTAAAGATGCCAGCAGATAAAACCAATAAAATTGTTGTAAAGAAAAAAAATTGAAAACATTATATTTAAAGAAGTTTCAGCGAAAAAAAGCAAAACTAAATGAATCTTGTGTGTGTCACTAAACCCGCTTGACGGCTGAATGTTAAAGGACAGATTCTTAAGAGCTGAGAGCATCTGTTTATCAACATTATAAGATACATTTTAGCACTCATGCAATACTTTAGTGTAATTTGTGTTTAGACAGAGAAAAGACATGTAATTCCATCTGTTGCTCGGCAAAGGATATGTTCCTGTTATTATAAAGACCATTGAGAGTTTGAAGAACAAGGAAACAAATCTTATTTGTGCTGCCTTGTTTTTATGTATTTTTTGTTTGTATATATATTTATATATACCATTGCCAACCTGCATTAAATGCCAACTCCAGTACACATTTCACAACTGGGGATAACGTTAATCGATGAGACACGAGACTCCCTTCCTCTTGTCCTGGTCCACACACACCGAGGGTAAGATAGGGAAGGATTCAGTCTAGCTACACGAGGGAAGTAATTACAAACACGCAAATCAAAATGCAGTTAGCTCGGAGAAAGACTCCAGTAAGAATCGCGATGAGTGGAGTTATGGAGACGAAGAGATTGGAAAATTAGAGAAAGCACGTGCTTGATTATGATTATCACGATATATGAATAAATTATTCATTTCAATACCAAATGTTGTCAACAAAGTTTCTCATTGTTCAACACCGCAGCGCATTCGGGGAGTTTCATCTGTGACAAGGTTTGTTCGATTGTGTGTTTGTCTGTGTGAGGATTGACACTAACATTTCCTGTTTCAGTGACCATCTCATGTCCACGTCAAGTCAAACATTGGGGGCAAAAAAAATGCTCGAAGGGCCTCGCGTCACCTGCCAAACGCCGTCTTAGCCAATCATGTTAGATCTGGCTGCTAGCGGAAGCGCTAAGCCTGCTGGGAGAAGAGAATAAAATGGCTTCAAGAGCTAGGGATCGTTCATAAGAACAAGTCCATCTCACGAGCAAGCACCAGCCGAGCGGTAAGAGGTAAACAGCATCTTGAGTAGTTACAGTTAAAAGGAAAAAAGTTAACACTAGATCTAGCTTGAGCAGTTACAGTTAACAGGAAAGAAGTAAACACTAGATCTAGCTTGAGCAGTTACAGTTAACAGGAAAGAAGTAAACACTAGATCTAGCTTGAGTAGTAATAGCTGGAATCCCTTCATCCTGATAGGCAGCGCATTTTCTGAGGTTCTGTTCTCTATTACAGAGATAAGGAAAAGTATTTGAGTGAGTGTTAATACACTTAGATTTTGAGCCTTAAAGTATTAAGGAAAAGGTGCTCTACTACGTCTCTGTACTTTGATGTAGTAAAACTGCCAAACTTCTATTGATAACTAGTTCGAAAATCCTCTTCTTCATGGATGATTTAAATCAGATTCATTAATTTACAAGTGAATTATTGTAGATCAATATTCGCGTAAGAATTCGGCGAAATGTCTTTCATTTGGAAACCGTCTTGCTTAAACTGCAAATGAAATATTACTCATTTCCGTGCGCTCTGGTACTGTGGAATCCTTGGTTTCGTACGGGATCGGAAATGCCACATGGTCTAGTATTGTCGTTAAAATAATTTATGAGTTTCGAGCTTTTTTAACGCCATTTGGATTTCGCAAGGGTTATTACAAACAATCTTTCTTTGGTCCTTCAGGTAACAAAAAAATCAAACTCGATTTGATCTGAATTCTTTCTCTGTGAATTTTATATAAGGATGATTCTAGGTAGTCACCAGCAGTAGACATGAAGCCTAGTTCAGTCTAGTGGTTTTTTCTATTCCGAGAGTTGGAATGATACGTTAGTCTCTGAAGTAGTGGGCAAAATAGTGAAATTAATCGAATAATTCAATGCAATCCATTCTGTACTGTCCCAATCTATTTTAATATCGTTCTAAACGCCCGTTATAAGTGCAAAAAACTGTCAAGAGAGTTATTGTCCTGCGGGAATTAATATAATTCCTTCTTTCATGGTAATGGAGTTTAGAAAGATCCATGGACAGGTCGAGATTTTACATTACCTCACAGTTCTCATAACTATGTTCCTTAGACTTATCCCCTTTGACCTTTTGCAAAATTTGAAGTGAGGTTAGGTCCCTGTGTTGTCGGTGTCATTCTATATACAAGGTGTAGCTGGACGCCCTTAATTTACTTCGCTCAGGTGGCGCTGTGGTGGAGAGGACACGCGTGCAGCTCAAGGCAGAAGAAATGTTGTGAGGAATCTGTGGTGTTTTTGCCATAGTTATTCTAATAATTCGTCTGCTAGTGCATTCTCAAGTGTGTGAGGCATTCAGCTACATCTATTTATGTATAATTCAGCTTTTAAGGTGCCCAAATTCTATTACTGAACCTATGCCCCGTGGCTGAATATTCTGGTGAAGAGTTGGGTCTCACCTAGCCAGCTCTATGTTTGGCTTTTATGAAAATCGCCATCTCTGTATAATATTCTTTGATAGGCGAAACCCTAGAAGTAATCTTGTGCATTGTAGCCAAGTCTTCGTGTTTCAACTAGTTACGAGTCTCATCAGCCAAAGTTATACCCTGCCCGCCTGTTTAATTCATCATATGATGGCAAACAAACAACCAGTGCCTGTTCTGTTGTCTCTACAGGTATAGGGTCTCATCAGCTAAAGCTATACCCTGCTAGGCTGTTTAGTTTATCATTTAGTGAAAGGGCTATATCAAGCAAACACCTGTTTTCTCCACAAGTAGAAGGTCTCACCAGCTAAAGCTATACCCTGCCTGCCTGTTAACTGTTAAATTTATCATTCTCGTGTCAGGGCTATATGAAGCAAACACCTGTTTTCCTCACAGGTATAAGGTCTCATCCGCTAAAGCTAAACCCTGCCTGTCTGTTAACTGATTAATTTATCTTATAGTGTAAGTGCTATATCAAGCAAACACCTGTTTTCTCCACAGGTAGAAGGTCGCCAGATTCCTCCATCATGATCAAGAACGCTCTACTCGCTGCGCTGTGTCTTGTGCCTCTGGCAGCGTCCATGTATATCGGTAAGGCACACTTCCAGCATGGTGAGACCCACTCTAAACTCCTCTCGTTCCAAAATGCGTCTGGCCTTGCTTCTCAGCGGCACTAAGCAATTTTTGCTGGGCGGCACTAAGCAATTTTTGTTAACCGGCAGTAAGCAATGCTTGTTGAGCGACAGTAAGCAATTTTTGTTAACCGGCAGTAAGCAATGTTTGTTGAGCGGCAGTAAGCAATTTTTGTTAACCGGCAGTAAGCAATGCTTGTTGAGCGGCAGTAAGCAATGTGTGTTGTAAACGACGCGCCAATACCTGTTCGATTTGCTCCAACCGCGTGAACTATTCATAGGTTCGACTTTGCGATTCGTCTTGTGAGTTCTGCCCTTCCTGACGGAGGAATACAGAAAAAGCCTGAAATTACACGTTTTGTGCGGTGTATGTCTAACAAAAATATAACGAAGATGTGACATTTATGTGCTAATACTTGCCTTTGAGTTGCGATATAACAAAACAACTAATATCAAGATCGATGAGGGATTTATTTGTTCAGTTGAGCACCCATCTTTCTCAGGATTTTTATCTTAGCCAGGTGCCAGATTGGCTGAGACGATGTATACACGTCTGTATTATATTTACTGCAGTGCGTTAGTAGGAAAAACTGTAGCTCAGGCAGTTTGTGTGTCTCTCCGGTTCCAGAAATCGATAATCTGGATTTCTCTCACTGCTTCTTTACGTCAAGAGGAAATTCGATTTTTTGATTAATGTTTCTAAAATAAGGAGAATTATCAAATTCTGTACATTCCGAATCTTTCTTTCTTTTTTTTTGTTGTTTTTTGTTTTCGTTTTTTTTTTCTTTTTTGCTTTTGTTTTTGTTTTGTTTTGTTTTATTTTAAGATCACTTAAAAGGAGACTGCAAAACGTGCCTAAAGGAAACTTGTTCCTTACCATTCTCTCTCCATTGATGAGGAATGAATAAACAGACGCTTTGAGCTGGTTTAGTGTTACTTTAAAGCAAGTTGCTCGAACATCAAATCTCGTGTCCGGCGGCTAGATAAACGGGTTAAGAAGTCGAAACTATTTCTCTGAAGCTTATCAAAGAACTGATTTCTATAATGCTAGAATCGCTTCCCTAACTCTAGTTACAACCTCATTGTGTGTCAGTGTTAGTAAGAATTGCGGTCGTTGTAATAAGCTGTCCTTATTATATTTTATTTAAAGATGGAGAGATCAAAGACCGCAATTCCATCCTTCTGGTGATTCAATGATTGAAATGAAATTCACTTTCTCAACTTTAAAGAGAGAAAACTTATGTCTTACAAGATCAAAATCATAAAAAAAACGAGCACTTCAAGAAAAAATAGGTAGCCCTAGGGCGTTTTAATAATATTATAAATTGATTTTTTAGCTTTTCTCTACAAGAGAAATCTTGTTTCGCCTATTAGATTTTTAGTATATATTCTTATGGCTTTTGAACTATTTACGTCTTGAAGATTAAATAACGTTCAAAAAGTCTTGAAAAAGCCAATTAAATTTGTTGTTTTGTAGAATAATAGTGATTGTTAGCGTTGAGGACAAAAATTGTAACCAAAGATTAACTCATTAATTACACATCAAAAAATCAACATGATTTTTTTATTTCGGCTTCAGTGACTGGTGGCAAAAAATAAACGGCTTTTAGTACTTTTGGGATTTTGTTATTGTGCACCACCTTTGCTAGAAATATCTAAGTGGCGAATTCAAGAGCTGGACAATCTCACAAATTTATATCTATCTGTCCTATTGCCATCCTCTTATTTGTCCTATTGTCACGCTGAAAATCTCACCCGCGTATCTGCTCTATTGTCATCCTCTTATTTGTCCTATTGTCACGCTGAAAATCTCACCCGCCTATCTGTTCTATTGTCATCCTCTTATCTTCTGTCCTATTGTCACGCTGAAAATCTCACCCGCCTATCTGTTCTATTGTCATCCTCTTATCTTCTGACCTA
>JAWDGP010003866.1:210000-225000 GCA_033675545.1 Elysia crispata | reverse complement strand
GGGCGGATTCGGCATGGGGAGTATGGGGAGTATGGGGAGTATGGGGAGCAGATTCGGTACTCCCGCCTCCAGGTACCCATCGCCGTTCAGCTTTCTCAACAATTTCCGTAAGTCGCTGGTCTGGACCTCAAGCCACACATTACATTTTATTATTTTAGTTGCTGAAACTGAGTTTATACTGCTGATTGTTAACTCTATGATACGTTGTTTGGTCGCTTGCACTAGAATAAACTTAATAAGCTCATTTTGTAGAAATCCAATTCTATTTATAGATCTTTTAAACATTCATTGCCTTGCATGCAGCTTAGAATATGACAGTAAATGGTAAGCAGATTAAAGATTGTTCTGAATTTTTTTCTAAATCAGTCTCTAGTTGATAGCGCAGACACAAATACATGTATCTAAGCACTGGGATTAGTCATGATGTAAGATAATGGTTATTTGCTGCTGTAAAACGTTAATGGTCATTGAAGAAGGGATAAACTATGAACGAATGGAATATGTGACAAGAAGTTAGTAGACAGGTTGATTTTCAGCATAGCGAGGCATCAGTGGCTGTTCATTGATGAATGAGATAACTGATGGCAGAAAATTTAGTTAATGGTTTTAGTTCTATATTGTTTGACACCTGTTTTCTCTCTCGTTCCCCCCCCCCCTCTCTCCCTTTCTCTCTCTCCTTTCTCTCTCTCTCTATCTCTATCTATCTATCCATCTCTATCTCTCTATCTCTCTCTTTCTATCTATCTATCTATCTATCTATCTATCACTATCTATCTCTCTTTCTCTCTCTCTATCTATCTATCTATCTCTCTCTATCTCTTTCTATCTATCTATCTCCCTCAATCTATCTCTCTCTTTCTCTCTCTTTCTCTATCTCTTTCTCTCTCTCTCTTTGTCTCTCTCTCTAATTCTCTGTCTCTGTCTCTCTCTGTCTGTCTGTCTGTCTGTCTGTCTGTCTGTCTGTCTGTCTCTCTCTCTCTCTCTCTCTCTCTCTCTCTCTCTCTCTCTCTCTCTCTCTCTCTCTCTCTCTCTCTCTCTCTCTCTCTCTGAGACTTACAGGGTTAATTAAAGGATAGTGACACATAAGTAAGACACTTGTGCTGTCACTTGAGTAACTTTGTAAAAAGATATTTTAAGATACATTTTATTGGTGCTGTTGTTCTTGAACTGCTCCGGCACATGTTTCTATTTTAATGATCAGTTTTATAAATCTTCGCTAACATTCTCTTACCTAAACCTCTTCCCCCCCCCCTCCCCAACCTCCCTCATTTCTTTCTTTCATTCTTCCCAGCGTACGCAGGGTAAGTCCTACAAGGTGGCGAGGCTTCACTCAGTAGTCCTGCATCGAGCGACAGAGGCTGGGGCTCCAGTCCTCTCTCTCTCTCCTCCACTTTAGTATTAAACAAATCCACCGGTCCAAGTTTGTCTCTACTGGTGCCTCAACTTCATGTCTCTACGCTGACGCAATTCGATCTGCTCTTTACATATATTTATATTGCTACCTTTTTTTGATTAATTGTTATTGACTTATTTTTTAACTTGTTTATTCTCAATAGTTTAACATAATTGTTGCTCATGATCAGGATTTTTCTCAATTTTAAAACATAATGTGTGCAACTGTGCAAGATTATAGATAGGCTTGAAATATTGATTTAGTTAGAAATATCGGCGGTTAGCTCTGGTAATATGTTAGCAATCCTGTCCAAATAGCAAGGGTTTCCTCCTTTTCTGTGCCGTGTAATCATATACTAGAGTAATTTCCACGTGTATAAAATAGGAAGAGTTCCACCGCAGCCTCACTAGCGTACCCACTCAATGACCAGAATGTTTTACAGGCATAATAAAACCTATCATAATGACACCACGGACACTGCCTTAGGCTGATGAAAATGGACACTTTACATATTAAAAACGTGTAATTCTTTCATGATGACTTTGTCTTGAGATTTTTTTCTATATGTTTATATTATTGTTGAGAGAATGCTTTGAGTGATCGGCCAATCTTCCTTAATTGTTTGTTTACTTAGCTATCTCTCTATTCTGTAAATTTACTACTTGTCTATTTTTCTTTCTGTTTGTCTTTTTAGCATATACTATTAAAGATTGAATTCAGCTCTTCAAATACTAGCAACATTGTGGAGTACTTTATTTATTTTGTAGAGTTAAAAATCTTGCGATGGACATTCAAATTTTTGGGAATTTTGCTTCCTCAAATGAAGTATCATTCTGCTCTCGTAGAGTAGCCCAATGAATTTTATTTTTGAAAAAATTTTTTAGTTGATCATTCTTTCAAAAAAAAAAAAAAAAAAAAGAAAACGATAACGGACGTTTGCTTCGGTCTGTAACCAGCGGTGAGAAATGAGATTGGTTAATCTGGGACGTAACCAGCGGTGAGAAATGAGATTGGTTAATCTGGGACGTAACCAGCGGTGAGAAATGAGATTGGTTTATCTGGGACGTAACCAGCGGTGAGAAATGAGATTGGTTAATCTGGGACGTAACCAGCGGTGAGAAATGAGATTGGTTTATCTGGGACCAAAAATTTCCCAAGTGCATACCTAACGTCGCTCACGATTATTTTTTTTTTGATTATTTATTTTAAATCATAATTCTATACAGTCAAATACAACAGACCAGATAAAACTGTTTCAGGTTGTTCTCTGTGTTTGATCCTCTAGACTAGAGCGTTCCGACAATACCCATCTCACCCCCCCCCCCCTCCCCCCCCCACCCTAAAGTTACATGTATATCCCTAAAACTGAAATACTTCAATGTTGATCCCGACAAGATTAGTAACTTTTTGTCAAGCATCTACAAGATTACCACTGTCCGTTTTCAGAGAGAGAAAACAAAGGATTTGAACATCAGACAGCAGTTTTCCCAGGCTGTGGAAAATCGAAAAATGTTGACCAAGACTGATCCAATCAAACAGGACGCTGACATTGGTTCTCTCTCTCTCTCTCTCTCTCTCTCTCTCTCTCTCTCTCTCTCTCTCTCTCTCTCTCTCTCTCTCTCTCTCTCTCTCTCTCTCTCTCTCTCTCTCTCTCTCTCTCTCTCTCTCTCTCTCTCTCTCTGTCTCTCTCTCTCTGTCTGTCTCTCTCTCTCTCTCTCTCTCTCTCTCTCTCTCTCTCTCTCTCTCTCTCTCTCTCTCTTTTGAGGGTGTGGGGGGAAGGAATGATTTAGAGAGCAGATTTGCTTAATTTAAGATCAGAACTTAGCACGCATTATTGTCTGTAGCTCAAAATAGATCTGACCAACTGGACATTAGCTGGGTTTTTTCGTGGTGAGGCTAAAACAAATAGATCTCTGGTTTGTTAGTCTTTCTGGGAGGGCTGCAGAGTAGAGACTGGGTTGATTAAAACATACCGAGAAATTCTCCCTATTGTAGCAGATGACATTCCAGGATGTAATTTTTTATGATTGATGACATTAGACCGGGCAGGGCTAGGACCATCTGGTAATATATATTGACACTGATCTACCTTTAAGACCTGAAAGAGATGGAAATGGCTGCATTTAATTTATAAATCTATGTAAAGAATGGACCTTTTGTTGTGACATATTAAACTGGTAGGATCCATTTGTTGTTCACAAATCCCTAACTACTTGTAGGTCCTGCCGAAGTGACTTGGTAGACATATTAGTAATTATTTACAGTAGTTGGATTGGGAGATCTTTTGTAGATATAGCCTGGCCACAACAATTTTATTTTCAAGCACATAAATCAAATCCAGATCAATCGTGAGAAGATGAAAAGGTAACACCGCTTAATATAATGAGCAGAATTTAATTGTGCTATAGAACTATAAACATTCATTTGAACCACCTGTCTGGGGTTGACAGAACATCAGTACTCAGTTTCTATCGTTACAAATCATGATGGCGAATCTGTCAGTGAATGATATACTTGAAACAAACTTGGGGAAATCGTTCACGTCCACATCCGCAGGCTAAGTTTTCCTCCCAGTCTAGATCGGCCTCATCCAGTTTTTATCCACATCAGTCAAGGTCCTGAAATGCACTAGTCTAGATCTGGTCAATAAATTCTTTTCTTGTTTTTTAGCTTCTTGTAATAAATTGTATAAAACCGGTTTATGATGATAAAATTCAGTTTTCTCTTTTGGGTGAATTTAGCTAAGGTTGGGCTACAATACTTACTTGTTTTAGTGAAATAGTGATGTGAGTTGTTTGTTTTTTTGTATGTTTCTTTTTTAAGAGATGGCTTGCAAATTTCAGCTTTGGCTTCCACATTGAGCGAGTGATATTGTTAGCCTAATAATGTTAATCGCGATTCAACAATATCGTAGATCAGGAATTTCATTCCATATCTCTATCCTCCAGAGCTTTTTTCTCATAGTTCGATCTATTATTAGCCAACCAAGGAATAGTCTATATACCTCTAACATTGATGAATGACATCACAATAGATGCTGAATGTAACTTGCGGTTACAGAGGATCATGTGTTGACACTTCAAGGTCCTTTGTGTCGTCCAGTCCTGGTGACCCTGACTAGCTGACCAGCTTATCTCAGGCGGAACATCTAACAATCCAGGGTACATGAATGCTGAGGTCATCATGGCCCTCCGCTCTGCTCCTGCTGTTCATGTTATGTAGCTCTAACCGTTTACCTTTCGTCCCTCCAACATTCCTGCGGTGGTATATAGACTGATAGACTTAGGGTAGGAGGAGTAAAGAAACAGGAGAAAAAAAAGAGAGGAAGACAAGAAGGAGAGAAACTGTGAAAGGAATTGTATCGAGCAAAAATGAAAGCGTGATGGTGGCAGAAGTAGTAGTAGTAGTAGTAGTAGTAGTAGTAGTAGTAGTAGTAGTAGTAGTAGTAGTAGTAGTAGTAGTAGTAGTAGCAGTAGTAGTAGTAGTAGTAGTAGTGGTAGTAGTAAAAGTAGTAGTAGTAGCAGCAGTAGCAGTAGTAGTAGCAGTAGTAGCAGTAGCAGTAGCAGTAGCAGTAGCAGTAGCAGTAGCAGTAGTAGCAGCAGTAGTAGTAGTAGCAGCAGTAGTAGTAGGAGCAGCAGTAGCAGTAGGAGCAGTAGGAGCTGCAGGAGCAGCAGGAGCAGCAGCAGCAGCAGCAGCAGTAGTAGTAGTAGTAGTAGTAGTAGCAGTAGTAGTAGTAGTAGTAGTAGCAGTAGTAGCAGTAGTAGTAGTAGTAGTAGTAGTAGTAGAAGCAGTAGTAGTAGTAGTAGCAGTAGGAGTAGGAGTAGTAGTAGTAGTAGTAGAAGTAGTAGTAGTAGTAGTAGTAGCAGTAGTAGTAGTAGTAGTAGTAGCAGTAGTAGTAGTAGTAGCAGTAGTAGTAGTAGTAGTAGTAGTAGCAGTAGTAGTAGCAGTAGTAGCAGTAGTAGTAGTAGCAGTAGTAGTAGTAGTAGTAGTAGTAGTAGTAGTAGTAGTAGTAGTAGTAGTAGTAGTAGCAGTAATGGTAGTGGTAGTGAGGAGGAGTAAGAGGAGTAGTAGCAGTAGCAGTATCAGCAGTAGCAGTATCAGCAGCAGCAGTACTAGTAGTAGGAGGAGGAGGAGCAGCAGCAATGGTATATTTTGTTGTTGCTGTTGTTGTTGTTGTTGTTGTTGTTGTTGTTGTTGTTGTTGTTGTTGTTGTTGTTGTTGTTGTTGTTGTTGTTGTTGTTGTTGTTGTTGTTGTAATATCAGGAGAAAGGGGATAGCAAGAAAGAAAGAGATCATATTGAGGAGGAAGATAAGAACAAAGAGATGAGTTGAAGAAATAAGTTTCGCATCTGTCAATGTGATAAAAGACATACACAAAGACCGAATTATTAAAAAGACGAGTTCGAGACACAAATTCAAGAGACCTGTACTCCAACACACACCATTGACATTCGCCATTGTTTCACTTCCATATCTAACAGCTTCACAGTTAACCATTCAGGGTTTATAACCAGTTAAACCGAACACACATGGTGTTTTCTACAGTCTTACACGCAGTGCGGTGGTTTAGTGTATAATAAAAAGATGGAGACTGCGCGATGAGGGAAACAACAATATCGGGTCAGTGATTCTTGGGACACAGTGACCGGTCAGTAATCCGGCCGCAAAGCTTAGACCAGAGAGAGGTCAAATGATGACCACTGACCTGAATGGCTATTGTGCCCCGTTTGGTCATTGTCCATAGCTATGTGCGCCAGAAACGGACATCTGCATACTAATTTTTGTGTAGGAATGTGGTCGCTGCGGTGCAGATGTCCATCTTAATATAGTTGTGCGATTCATAAAAAGTCGATAATAAATTTGAAACGAATTAAGTAAAGCTTTAACATTCTTAGTGAAGAAAATAATCTCACAATAGCCTATTGTAAAGTAGTGCTAGTGGACATTCCGGATTTTTGGAATTGCCAGTTATTTGATTATTTCCCGAGCTATCTTTTCGTTAAGGATAGTAGCCTCGATAGTAGCCCAGATAGTAGCGGCTGATATTTTGAAGATGCTGGGCCTGTGATTGCTGATACTTACCTCTCCAAACTTTTACAATGAAATAACTCCACCCCTCTCCGCTCCAGCATCACCCACAGTTTTGCTAGAAATCCAGTCTTAACTTATCTTTGCCGGCGGCGATTTCTGTGTCCACTGCCCGGTCAATGTCCCTCCATCTCCTCCTCACCCCCCCCCTCCCTGGTCCTATTCATTATCAGTTCTCCATAGCTTTCCTCCTCCTTGTCACCACATATTTCCCTGAACACAATTAGATATTGAATTGTTGAAGAGGATGGCGGGGTTGGAGTTGGGTTGGTGTGGGGGAGCGCCGAATTCTTGTGGTACTAACAGATCCTATTAAGATTGGTGAATTCTTGTGGTACTAACAGATCCTATTAAGATTGGTGAATTCTTGTGGTACTAACAGATCCTATTAAGATTGGTGAATTCTTGTGGTACTAACAGATCCTATTAAGATTGGTGAATTCTTGTGGTACTAACAGATCCTATTAAGATTGGTGAATTCTTGTGGTACTAACAGATCCTATTAAGATTGGTGAATTCTTGTGGTACTAACAGATCCTATTAAGATTGGTGAATTCTTGTGGTACTAACAGATCCTATTAAGATTGGTGAATTTGCAAAGAGGGCAATGAGCAAAACACTGAGCATTGTCGCTGTGAGTCTCAACAGGTAAGGGGGGGGGATGATCGTTATGCCCAGGAACAGAGTCAAGTTCGCCTTTTTTAACCAAAACGTTACCAGTATGAATCGGGTTGGTCTTTACACAAAACATCTGATAGAACAGCTTTTGGTTAGAATGGAACAGTCTTTTCCCCCACAGTCCTTAAATCAGAGAGCAACCCAACTTGTTTCATTCTACATTATAAGTGTTTACATTAGCGCAATTAATGACTGGGATGGTAGTAGTAATAGCAGTAGTAGTAGTAGTAGTAGTAGTAGTAGTAGTAGTAGTAGTAGTAGTAGTAGTAGTAGTAGTAGTAGTAGTAGTAGTAGTAGTAGTAGTAGTAGTAGTAGTAGTAGTAGTAGTAGTAGTAGTAGTAGTAGTAGTAGTAGTAGTAGTAGCAGCAGCAGGATATTTGAAGAAATTCATAGTAATGCCTCGCACCATAATTTTGCGTTCTTTTCTTGGGGCAACCACGCTTAATCTGTCGCGCTATGTCTTAATTTCATAGACATCTATAGACATCTGGCTTTACACTCCATAACATAAACTGTTGTTTCGAAAATCAATGTTGATGAAGTACTTGAATGGTGGCAAGCAGCTCACCACAGCAGCTGGCTACTCCAGGGACTCTATTAGTTTTATAATACATAGACTGCTAGTCTGTTTTACACGGTCCAGTTGCTTGTGGCCGTAAAGAAATGAAACTAATGTGAAGCGCCGCAGTTTAGGATGGTCAAAAAATCATGCGTTGAAGTTACGCTCTCCATCTGGTGTGACCTACACAGTGACCTTCCCTGCCCCCCAGTAGGGTCAAGGCTGTACGCGTGGCTGAACACATTGAGAGTCACGAGTATGGGAGTGTAAGACCTACATCACTTGAATTAATAGACCTGTCTCGATCTTCCGTCATAGTAACCGATTATATAAACCAATCCAAACTCATTCTGATTTTAGCATCTACTGTTTTCTTTTCGTCCCTTTAATCGCCACGATCTTAAACATACGTAGACAGTTCACCGTAGCTTGCCACCAAGCAAAGAAAAGGGCTGCTTACATCATTATATAGGATTCCTATCCCATCATCAGATGACCCCACCCAGGGATCGAACCCGAACCTCGTTATCTCCAGTCCGACATCCTAGCGTCTGGTCCATCTAGAGCACCCCCTCCTCCTTCCCGACCGTTTGATCCTTCACCACCACCTTTGGTTATAGTTTAGAAACCATTAATTTTATGGACGTGCACGATCTGTCGTCACCTCAAAGGTCTCTGGCGACCTCTGACCTCATAAGATCAATAACATAGATTCCTCTAAGGATGTATATAAATCTCACTGCGTCGTTACAAAAATAGAAAGTTGTATGAAAAAAAAAAAAAATTCAGTCTGCAATTATATATCTGAGGTAGTGTATGCATTTGTACAGTCGTCGCAGAAAATTAAGCATCTGAGACGCAATAAACACAATCAATTCCACCGTCCAAGGCTCTTCCCCCCTCCCCCTCTTCACAACGCTATCCGACCTCAGCCGGCCCTCAGCACCTCCTCGTGTAACAAAAACAAAACAAGACGGACAAACCGCTGGCCGTGCGCCAGACTGCACCCTGTGACCTTGACCTGGTTTCTCGTGTCAAGGCCGTTAGAGAGGTTCTGGGTGGGTGACCACCAGGTTATGCGCCTGTAACGGGCGACAACCACGACATCTCAACCATCAACCGTGCTGTACCCGAACTGGCCACCGCTTCCCCCTCCCCATCCCCTCCCCATCCCCAACCCCACAGACACACCCTACGTCAGTGACTGTGACTGCAATGTTTAAATAATACCAGCCTGTGCACTCTGGCCACAGTTCAAGGAAGCCGGCCTGTTTGTACCTGGGATTCTCACAACAAGTGGACCATACATGGCGTTTAGTAACTTGTCGTGTGAGGTAAGTACCATTATCACTGTGGACTATTAATATTGTGTTGAGCCAATAGCAGAATTCTGTAGCTTAGATGGTACCCAGAGGTGCTGACTTCATTATCTATGATTCTTACAACAAGTGGACCATCCATGGCGTGAGGTAAGTACCTCTGTTAATGTGGACTATTGATATTGTGTTGAGCCAATAGCAGAATTCTGTAGCTTAGATGGTACCCAAAGGTGCTGACTTCATTATCTATGATTCTCACAACAAGTGGACCATCCATGGCGTGAGGTAAGTACCGTTATCACTGTGGACTATTAATCTTTGTGTTGAGCCAATAGCAGAATTCAGTAGGTTAGATGGTACCCAAAGGTGCTGACTTCATTATCTATGATTCTCACAACAAGTGGACCATCCATGGCGTGAGGTAAGTACCTCTGTTAATGTGGACTATTAATATTTGTGTTGAGCCAATAGCAGAATTCTGTAGGTTAGATGGTACCTAGAGTTGCTGACTTTAGTATCTGGGATCGACTCATCCAGTCACACGATCTGAAAGCACTGACATGCTTTATTTAGAAGCTATAGACATATTTATCATCTTACCTCTCTTCTTTCATAGATTCCATATGCTTTACAGCCTTGAGCATTCAAAGACCCATACTATTGGAATATCAGGAAGCTTAGGAAACGTAAAATTAATTAGATGAACAATCGCCTCTTTACTACTGTAAATATCCATACTGTTTCTTATGATGAAGGTAAGAAAGCTGATTATAACGGAAGTGTTGATGCTCTTAATAATGTTACACTTGAAAGGTGTTATTTCAATTATTATATATACGTACAAGGGTGGGAATGACTGAGGATGATAATAGTGGCAATGACAACGATCTTCTCAAGAGACAATAATTGAAAAGAAACAAAAAATAATGACATAAGTGTTACTGACTTTTTTTTTTATTTATTTTGTTGCATAGTGATCAATACGTACTGGTACTCACTCATTTATTATTTTGCTCACTATCTCGACTTTCCATAACCATACTTCGCTATTTACCCTTCAGGTGCATACATAGCACTCTATTCCTTCACCCACTTGTTTGCTCTCTCACTTATTTTTGTATTTACTCTTTTATTTTCTTCCAGCTCTACTTATTTTTAAGCCTGGTGGTCCCGTGCTCCACTTCTAATGCAGTCGCGCATTCCCATAGATCTAGTCACGCATTCCCATAGATCTAGTCACGCATTCCCATAGATCTAGTCGCGCATTCCCATAGATCTAGTCACGCATTCCCATAGATCTAGTCGCGCATTCCCATAGATCTAGTCGCGCATTCCCATAGATCTAGTCACGCATTCCCATAGATCTAGTCGCGCATTCCCATAGATCTAGTCACGCATTCCCATAGATCTAGTCACGCATTCCCATAGATCTAGTCACGCATTCCCATAGATCTAGTCACGCATTCCCATAGATCTAGTCACGCATTCCCATAGATCTAGTCACGCATTCCCATAGATCTAGTCACGCATTCCCATAGATCTAGTCACGCATTCCCATAGATCTAGTCACGCATTCCCATAGATCTAGTCACGCATTCCCATAGATCTAGTCACGCATTCCCATAGATCTAGTCACGCATTCCCATAGATCTAGTCACGCATTCCCATAGATCTAGTCACGCATTCCCATAGATCTAGTCACGCATTCCCATAGATCTAGTCGCGCATTCCCATAGATCTAGTCGCGCATTCCCATAGATCTAGTCACGCATTCCCATAGATCTAGTCGCGCATTCCCATAGATCTAGTCACGCATTCCCATAGATCTAGTCACGCATTCCCATAGATCTAGTCACGCATTCCCATAGATCTAGTCACGCATTCCCATAGATCTAGTCGCGCATTCCCATAGATCTAGTCACGCATTCCCATAGAACTAGTCGCGCATTCCCATAGATCTAGTCACGCATTCCCATAGATCTAGTCGCGCATTCCCATAGATCTAGTCGCGCATTCCCATAGATCTAGTCGCGCATTCCCATAGATCTAAATTCTCATACGTCTAAACACTTAGCACTTAGTTACCTGCTGCAATTAACAACTCGTAAAGTATCATGTACCGTACCATAACAAATAAGTGCTTACTCTAGTCTACCGAAGAAACTAATTATTTGCTTGTTTGCTGTAAATCTGCTTAACTTATTACTTATCTGTTGACTGATGTGGACCCACAAGAATGATATTCACCTTGTTCTTTATTTTCCCTTTCTTACAAACCAAGGTCAACTTGTCTGCAAGTAAAAAGAGCAAAAAAAAAAGTTCCCTCACCTTGTTCTTATCCTGTCTTGTTATCCGCGGGGTGCGTGGAGCGTTTATCACATAAATATCGAGATATCTTTTTTCCTTACCTGGTTTTCGATTTAGTTTTGTTGTGCTTTCTTATGTTTAAGGCCAAATGCTTAGTACACACTGTCTTCAGTGAGTCTAAAAATGAAATGCCTCGACATATTCTATTGATCTTATCTTATGATTGTACAATAAAACAAGTTTTTTTTCCCTTAAATAATTTCAGTTCTGAAGTGACCTAGACCTAGCCTTGGCCATCACCACCTCCACACGCAAGCTTCACATGAAAGACCAAGAGGATGAGCCGGAAAAAGGTTCGTCCTAGCGCAGCGTGTAGTCAAAACAGTCAGTTCCAAAGGGTAGAGATCGATTTCTGTTCCGTTTCCTGGCCGCGCATATCTCGTTAGTTAAACCTTATTGTTTTCTCTCCGTAGGTTGGGCATGACTTAATTATCTTACATATTCCCGGGTCACATTCTAGCGACAAGAAAAATTTACTAGCAAGGCCATTCTCACCAAAAAGAAAAAAAATTGTGAGGAAAACGAGTTTAATATCAAAGATCTGTAAATAAGTAAATACATTATAATTATTTACTATTTCTATCGCAGGTATTAGTTCTGTTTGAAAAACAAAACAAACAAAAAAAGATTTTCTCAAGATTTCAAAAAAAAAAAAAAAAGAATCGGTCTGAATGAAACCTTAAGATGGGAACAGAATCTGTAAGCCATGTGAGACCTCAACTTCCGGTTTGCTTTACAAGACTAGAGGAGAACAAGCCCTAACGGACAAACGCTTCTCCATCAAAACCTTGAAATTATTAATTTACAGAAGAAATAGAATTCATGAAACCGGTACGTGCCCTGCTAGGAATAGCTGGAGTATTAACCAAACACTAATGATTGACCCTTGCGGCTCCTACAGAGCAATTCATAAAGGATCATTGAAAAATCCTAACTCCAGTACACGGACTAATTAGGGATATTTAAACTGATCGTATAATTTATTTTTCATATGTTGAATGAATTTTCTTAGATTAAGGAAAAGGGTCCTGTCAGCGCTACTCTGAACCAATTAAATAATATTTCTGAGCATTGAAAAAAAAATACAGAGTCGGATTGGTGGTCTATGCCAGAGTGCCTCAGGCAGGAAATATTCATCTCAAACCTTCCATAGAGACCCGAGACTGTAGGCTCCAGACTTGTAGGTCACACAGCCAGTCAGTTTCTATGTCATCTCCAGCCTCTCTCTCTCTCTCTCTCTCTCTCTCTCTCTCTCTCTCTCTCTCTCTCTCTCTCTCTCTCTCTCTCTCTCTCTCTCTCTCTCTCTCTCTCTCTCTCTCTCTCTCTCTTTTCCCTCTCTTTCTCTCTCTCTCTCTTTTCCCTCTCTTTCTCTCTCTCTCTCTTTTCCCTCTCTTTCTCTCTCTGTCTTTCCCTCTCTCTTTATGCAGTGGTTTCTCTGTCTCCCAAACAAATTTAATCAGCGGTACCAGTAAAGGTTTGGAACCATTAACATTATTGTCAAACATTTTACACCTTCGAGTTTTACATTTGGTTGGCACCAGCCATGCTGTCATTGTTTAATTATACCAGTAGAATAATGTCCATGAGAGGAAAAGAGATCTTTGTTGCCGCTACAGAATTGATGTTGCTGTGGTTACTGTTTTTGTTGTTGTTGTTGTTCTTGTTCTTGTCGTTTGTCAATTGAAATAGAAATGTTGGTCAAAAGAAACATATGGTATACCTGATGTTTGCAGCTCTTCATCAAATTTCGAAACTACTTGCTTTAAAAGCCTCGTAAATTCTGAGATTGTTAAATATATTCTGTTCATCACAAGATCATGTCACACTTAACTTGTCTCATCAGATCATGTCATACAAAACTCTACAGAACGAGCTGGGTATTAGGACATCATCAATCGACCTTCCTGCCAAAAATGTATGTCATATTGTTAGTTTATTTCGCTGGTGTATTCAATAATTTATTCGGGTTTGTTTTTATCTTTTTTTTTATTATATTTGGTGTGGTAGGGAGGGGATTGTAGTGAGGAAAAAAAAAGGGGGGGGGAGGGGGGGAGAGAAGATCGAGGAAGGAGGCAGAGTAAAGAGGTGGAAGGGAGGAAAAAGGAGGGGAAAAAAAGGGGGGGGGGGGCATACTGGTATTTTTCGTACTGTAATCATCATATATAGAGAAGGAAGAAAAGTACACCGTAAAGAATCTGTAATCTTCCTTGCATGCTCACTACCTTAATTATTTGCACCACTCAGCATGCAGAGTTCGGTAACATAAGCTCACCACGCCCTTAATTTCCCCTAGTAACGGGGAAACCCTCTTTGTATCCCTCCGCGCTCACGGGCCAATCCGATTTATGGGTTTCTTGTCATCCGGAGATCTGCCACGGCGCACGCGCAAAGCTATTAGGCTGCACGCAATGACAAGTCTAGGTTTAGTTGAGCTTCTGTAATATTGCGGTACCCATGGAGTGTCTAGTTACGAGACTGTATATCTAGGTATATCTTCTTTGTAACATGAAGTTGCGTCAAAAATACTGATAACAGCAATTGCGGTAATAACTTCAAGATCAACAAGAATAATAACCACAGAACCACTTCTAACCATATTGAAAACAGCAATGTAAACGGAACAGCAAAGTTACAGATAATAGTATCAAAATAGCATCAACAACAGCACAACATCAACAGCGGAAGCAACACTAAAAGTGTCATCAACAACTTCGACGTTAAAAAAAACCCACCAAAATCAACAGCATCGCAAGCACCACTAGCAAATTAATGCAATACAAAACCTACAAAAACCGATTTTTTTATCTGCTTCGGATACGACATGAAGGTACTGGTCAACAAAACATTGCTAAAGAAAATTTTGCTCCCAATGTATTAATGGTTCTTCTTTTTTCTGTTATTTATTTCATTAAGCGTTTTGTTTTCTTTCATGTCAATTAGAAATAGCCTTACGATTTTGTCCTCACCCCCAAAAATCTCTCTCTCTCTCTCTCTCTCTCTCTCTCTCTCTCTCTCTCTCTCTCTCTCTCTCTCTCTCTCTCTCTCTCTCTCTCTCTCTCTCTCTCTTTCTCTCTCTCTCTGTGCGTGTGTGTGTGTTTCGTCTGTCTGTCTCTTCCTTTCTGTCATTGTGTCTTTCTGCTTCTCCCATTGCATGTCTCTACTCTACCCCTCTCTCCCTCTCTCTCTCTCTCTCTCTCTCTCTCTCTCTCTCTCTCTCTCTCTCTCTTTCTCTCGCTATCTATCTATCTTTCTGTGTGTGTTTGTGTCTGTCTGTCTCTTACTGTCTGTCATTGTCTGTCTCTCTGCTTCTCCCATTGCATGTCTCTGTGTGCCTCCCTCATGTATCTCTCTCTCTTTCTCTCTCTGTCTATCTATCTATCTATCTCTCTCTTTCTGTTTGTGTTTGTGTCTGTCTGTCTCTTACTGTCTGTCTCTTACTGTCTGTCATTGTCTGTCTCTCTGCTTCTCCCATTGCAAGTCTCTGTGTGCCTTCCTCATGTATCTCTCTCTCACTCTCTTTCTCTCTCTCTATCTATCTCTCTCTCTCTTTCTGTGTGTGTTTGTGTCTGTCTGTCTCTTACTGTCTGTCATTGTCT
>JAWDGP010003866.1:97500-205000 GCA_033675545.1 Elysia crispata | reverse complement strand
CCAACTGTCTCTCTGGTCTACCAGACCAACTGTCTCTCTGGTCTACCAGACCAACTGTCTCTCTGGTCTACCAGACCAACTGTCTCTCTGGTCTACCAGACCAACTGTCTCTCTGGTCTACCAGACCAACTGTCTCTCTGGTCTACCAGACCAACTGTCTCTCTGGTCTACCAGACCAACTGTCTCTCTGGTCTACCAGACCAACTGTCTCTCTGGTCTACCAGACCAACTGTCTCTCTGGTCTACCAGACCAACTGTCTCTCTGGTCTACCAGACCAACTGTCTCTCTGGTCTACCAGACCAACTGTCTCTCTGGTCTACCAGACCAACTGTCTCTCTGGTCTACCAGACCAACTGTCTCTCTGGTCTACCAGACCAACTAACTCTCTGGTAACATGATTGTGTATCACTTTATCAGAAACACACGACGAATGTTGATATTTCTACTCGGTAGGTCTACCAGACCAACTGTCTCTCTGGTCTACCAGACCAACTGTCTCTCTGGTCTACCAGACCAACTGTCTCTCTGGTCTACCAGACCAACTGTCTCTCTGGTCTACCAGACCAACTGTCTCTCTGGTCTACCAGACCAACTGTCTCTCTGGTCTACCAGACCAACTGTCTCTCTGGTCTACCAGACCAACTGTCTCTCTGGTCTACCAGACCAACTGTCTCTCTGGTCTACCAGACCAACTGTCTCTCTGGTCTACCAGACCAACTGTCTCTCTGGTCTACCAGACCAACTGTCTCTCTGGTCTACCAGACCAACTGTCTCTCTGGTCTACCAGACCAACTGTCTCTCTGGTCTACCAGACCAACTGTCTCTCTGGTCTACCAGACCAACTGTCTCTCTGGTCTACCAGACCAACTGTCTCTCTGGTCTACCAGACCAACTGTCTCTCTGGTCTACCAGACCAACTGTCTCTCTGGTCTACCAGACCAACTGTCTCTCTGGTCTACCAGACCAACTGTCTCTCTGGTCTACCAGACCAACTGTCTCTCTGGTCTACCAGACCAACTGTCTCTCTGGTCTACCAGACCAACTGTCTCTCTGGTCTACCAGACCAACTGTCTCTCTGGTCTACCAGACCAACTGTCTCTCTGGTCTACCAGACCAACTGTCTCTCTGGTCTACCAGACCAACTGTCTCTCTGGTCTACCAGACCAACTGTCTCTCTGGTAACAAGATTGTGTATCACTTTATCAGAAACACACGACGACTGTTGATACTTCTACTCGGTAGGTCTACCAGACCAACTGTCTCTCTGGTCTACCAGACCAACTGTCTCTCTGGTCTACCAGACCAACTGTCTCTCTGGTCTACCAGACCAACTGTCTCTCTGGTCTACCAGACCAACTGTCTCTCTGGTCTACCAGACCAACTGTCTCTCTGGTCTACCAGATCAACTGTCTCTCTGGTCTACCAGACCAACTGTCTCTCTGGTCTACCAGACCAACTGTCTCTCTGGTCTACCAGACCAACTGTCTCTCTGGTCTACCAGACCAACTGTCTCTCTGGTCTACCAGACCAACTGTCTCTCTGGTCTACCAGACCAACTGTCTCTCTGGTCTACCAGACCAACTGTCTCTCTGGTCTACCAGACCAACTGTCTCTCTGGTCTACCAGACCAACTGTCTCTCTGGTCTACCAGACCAACTGTCTCTCTGGTCTACCAGACCAACTGTCTCTCTGGTCTACCAGACCAACTGTCTCTCTGGTCTACCAGACCAACTGTCTCTCTGGTCTACCAGACCAACTGTCTCTCTGGTCTACCAGACCAACTGTCTCTCTGGTCTACCAGACCAACTGTCTCTCTGGTCTACCAGACCAACTGTCTCTCTGGTCTACCAGACCAACTGTCTCTCTGGTCTACCAGACCAACTAACTCTCTGGTCTACCAGACCAACTGTCTCTCTGGTCTACCAGACCAACTGTCTCTCTGGTCTACCAGACCAACTGTCTCTCTGGTCTACCAGACCAACTGTCTCTCTGGTCTACCAGACCAACTGTCTCTCTGGTCTACCAGACCAACTGTCTCTCTGGTCTACCAGACCAACTGTCTCTCTGGTCTACCAGACCAACTGTCTCTCTGGTCTACCAGACCAACTGTCTCTCTGGTCTACCAGACCAACTGTCTCTCTGGTCTACCAGACCAACTGTCTCTCTGGTCTACCAGACCAACTGTCTCTCTGGTCTACCAGACCAACTGACTCTCTGGTCTACCAGACCAACTGTCTCTCTGGTCTACCAGACCAACTGTCTCTCTGGTCTACCAGACCAACTGTCTCTCTGGTCTACCAGACCAACTGTCTTTCTGGTCTACCAGACCAACTGTCTCTCTGGTCTACCAGACCAACTGTCTCTCTGGTCTACCAGACCAACTGTCTTTCTGGTCTACCAGACCAATCGTCTCTCTGGTCTACCAGACCAACTGTCTTTCTGGTCTACCAGACCAACTGTCTCTCTGGTCTACCAGACCAACTGTCTCTCTGGTCTACCAGACCAACTGTCTCTCTGGTCTACCAGACCAACTGTCTCTCTGGTCTACCAGACCAACTGTCTCTCTGGTCTACCAGACCAATCGTCTCTCTGGTCTACCAGACCAACTGTCTTTCTGGTCTACCAGACCAACTGTCTCTCTGGTCTATCAGACCAACTGACTCTCTGGTCTACCAGACCAACTGTCTCTCTGGTCTACAGACCAACTGTCTCTCGGGTAACAAGATTGTGTATCACTTTATCAGAAACACACGACGACTGTTGATACTTCTACTCGGTAGGTCTACCAGACCAACTGTCTCTCTGGTCTACCAGACCAACTGTCTCTCTGGTCTACCAGACCAACTGTCTCTCTGGTCTACCAAACCAACTGTCTCTCTGGTCTACCAAAGCAACTGACTCTCTGGTCTACCAGACCAACTGACTCTCTGGTCTATAAGACCAACTGACTCTCTGGTCTACCAGACCAACTGTCTCTCTGGTCTACCAGACCAACTGTCTCTCTGGTCTACCAGACCAACTGTCTCTCTGGTCTACCAGACCAACTGTCTCTCTGGTCTACCAGACCAACTGTCTCTCTGGTCTACCAGACCAACTGTCTCTCTGGTCTACCAGACCAACTGTCTCTCTGGTCTACCAGACCAACTGACTCTCTGGTCTACCAGACCAACTGACTCTCTGGTCTACCAGACCAACTGTCTCTCTGGTGTACCAGACCAACTGTCTCTCGGGTAACAAGATTGTGTATCACTTTATCAGAAACACACGACCAATGTTGATACTTCTACTCGGTAGGTCTACCAAACCAACTAACTCTCGGGTAACATGATTGTGTATCACTTTATCAGAAACACACGACGACTGTTGATACTTCTACTTGGTAGATCTACCAGACCAACTGTCTCTCTGGTCTACCAAACCAACTGTCTCTCTGGTCTACCAGACCAACTGTCTTTCTGGTCTACCAGATCAACTGTCTCTCTGGTCTACCAGACCAACTGTCTCTCTGGTCTACCAGACCAACTGTCTCTCTGGTCTAACAGACCAACTGTCTCTCTGGTCTACCAGATCAACTGTCTCTCTGGTCTAACAGACCAACTGTCTCTCTGGTCTACCAGACCAACTGACTCTCTGGTCTAACAGACCAACTGTCTGTCTGGTCTACCAGACCAACTAACTCTCGGATAACATGATTGTGTATCACTTTATCAGAAACACACGAAGATTGTTGATACTTCTACTCGGTAGGTCTACCAGACCAACTGTCTCTCTGGTCTACCAGACCAACTAACTCTAGGATAACATGATTGTGTATCACTTTATCAGAAACACACGAAGATTGTTGATACTTCTACTGGGTAGGTCTACCAGACCAACTGTCTCTCTGGTCTACCAGACCAACTAACTCTCGGATAACATGATTGTGTATCACTTTATCAGAAACACACGAAGATTGTTGATACTTCTACTCGGTAGGTCTACCAGACCAACTGTCTCTCTGGTCTACCAGACCAACTAACTCTCGGGTAACATGATTGTGTATCACTTTATCAGAAACACACGAAGATTGTTGATACTTCTACTCGGTAGGTCTACCAGACCAACTGTCTCTCTGGTCTACCAGACCAACTAACTCTCGGGTAACATGATTGTGTATCACTTTATCAGAAACACACGAAGATTGTTGATACTTCTACTCGGTAGGTCTACCAGACCAACTTTCTCTCTGGTCTACCAGACCAACTGTCTCTCTGGTCTACCAGACCAACTGTCTCTCTGGTCTACCAGACCAACTAACTCTCGGGTAACATGATTGTGTATCACTTTATCAGAAACACACGAATATTGTTGATACTTCTACTCGGTAGGTCTACCAGACCAACTGTCTCTCTGGTCTACCAGACCAACTAACTCTAGGATAACATGATTGTGTATCACTTTATCAGAAACACACGAAGATTGTTGATACTTCTACTCGGTAGGTCTACCAGACCAACTGTCTCTCTGGTCTACCAGACCAACTAACTCTAGGATAACATGATTGTGTATCACTTTATCAGAAACACACGAAGATTGTTGATACTTCTACTGGGTAGGTCTACCAGACCAACTGTCTCTCTGGTCTACCAGACCAACTAACTCTAGGATAACATGATTGTGTATCACTTTATCAGAAACACACGAAGATTGTTGATACTTCTACTCGGTAGGTCTACCAGACCAACTAACTCTAGGATAACATGATTGTGTATCACTTTATCAGAAACACACGAAGATTGTTGATACTTCTACTGGGTAGGTCTACCAGACCAACTAACTCTAGGATAACATGATTGTGTATCACTTTATCAGAAACACACGAAGATTGTTGATACTTCTACTCGGTAGGTCTACCAGACCAACTAACTCTAGGATAACATGATTGTGTATCACTTTATCAGAAACACACGAAGATTGTTGATACTTCTACTGGGTAGGTCTACCAGACCAACTGTCTCTCTGGTCTACCAGACCAACTAACTCTAGGATAACATGATTGTGTATCACTTTATCAGAAACACACGAAGATTGTTGATACTTCTACTCGGTAGGTCTACCAGACCCGAGATCTGCGGCACAACATCTCGGTCCTAGGGAATTATGGGCCCTTAGTGGGGACAGATCTTGGCATAAGGCTATTAGGGCGAGCTCTGTGCTCTGTGCTCTGCTGCTCTGTGCTCTGTGCTCTGTGCTCTGCTGCTCTGTGCTCGGCTGCTCTCATCACTCGGAATAATTCTCAACACGCGATCTTAACAACATGAGTGTTTACATTGGTTTCTCTAATCATCCTGCAAACATTGAAGTTTTTGTCTCTTCTCTAAAAATGATTGGTGAGGTTGTTAGTAGGCACTCTTTGTTTTTCTCTTGTTTCTCCTCCATCTCGTCATCAACCTCTTCACATTTCTTCTTCTTCTTCTTCTTCTTCTTCTTCTTCTTCTTCTTCTTCTTCTTCTTATTATTATTATTATTATTATTATTATTATTATTATTATTATTATTATTATTATTATTATTATTATTATTATTATTATTATTGTTGTTGTTGTTGTTGTTGTTGTTGTTGTTGTTGTTGTTGTTGTTGTTGTTGTTATTATTATTGATATTATTATTGTGTTGTTGTTGTTGTTGTTGTTGTTGTTGTTGTTGTTGTTGTTGTTGTTGTTGTTGTTGTTATTATTATTATTATTATAATAATAATTATTTTTATTATTATTTATTTTTTTTATTTATTTTATTTTTTTTATATATTCTCCTCCTCCTCTGACTTTTTTTTTCTTTTAGACATTTTTACGTTTACGTCTCCCCGACCTGGTCTTCTTTTCCTCCTTTCCTCCTCCTATTCTCTCTTCTTTAATATTTACTGCTATTCCTTTTTTAGTTTTTTTTATTTCTTTCTCCACATCAAATCAACCTCTGTTCTATATATCTCTTATTTCTGTTAGTATGCTGCCCCTGTTTTCTCCCTGTTTTTTTATTTTCTCTTTCTCCTTTTTCCGATAAAACTTATTGTTGTACACACAACCAATGCGCCACTGGTATCGATTTTAATTAACACCCTTTTGGCCCAGACAGACACTAATAACATACAAATTATTTTTATCGAATTTCCTTCATTTCCTCTTCAAAGGCTTCCTCTTTGGGAACTGTGCAAATTAGAAACGACGTAAGTTATGTCACCTCCTTGCAACACAGAGATAATTTAGGAAAAATAAGAGAGAAAGGAGAAAAGAGCAGGAGAGGGAGGGGTGGTGTGGAGGCGTGGAAATAGTGTAGATAGAAACAAATCGATAAAGCTTGGGTGAAAACAAATGCCTAGAAATGGCCGATTTTAACCATATTATTCTAGGCTTGAAGGAGAGGGAGGGCGAGAGGGAGAGAGAGAGGGGGGGGGCATGGAAGAAAGAGACAGAGAGACAAACAGACAGACAGACACAGAGAGAGAAAATGAGAGGGAGAGAAAGTGAGAAAGAGAGAGAGTGAGAGAAAGAAAGTAAGAGAGATAGAAAGCAAAGGAGAGTGAGTTAAAGAGAGAGAGAGAGAGAGAGAGAGAGAGAGAGAGAGAGAGAGAGAGAGAGAGAGAGAGAGAGAGAGAGAGAGAGAGAGAAAGTGAAAAAAAATATTTTTTTAATTGTGTTTTTATTCCATGTTCTTAGAACACCAAACAATACGTGTAAAAAAATAATATCTATCAAACAATCGTCGATTGACAGAAAAAGTAAAGACAGAATTTCTGTGCTAAAATTGTCTCTTGAATCTTCTAGTTTTCAGATTTCTTGCTGAAAGAGACATTGGTTTATTTTTTTTCTTCCTCATTTTGTTATTATTTTACTTGTGTGAATATTTTATGACAGTAAAAACTTTAAAAAAAAAAGTGTCTCCCAGATTGATCAATGATATAAGTGTGAACCTCAAACTCTTGGATTATTACACATTTCAACAGCTAATCAAACTGTTGCTGATCCTGATGTTATTAAGTTGATTGTCTGTCGAACTGTTGATTTTCTTCTCTCGAACCTTTCGACCCACAGCATTGTGGTATTTCCAGTGACAATGTTTGCGTTGTGTTAATGAGGCTGATTGGGAATGAGTGACATTGCTCTTAGAAGTAAAGCTATTTGCACTAACTGATTAGTGATAAAGCATAATGATTTTGCTGTGCATAGAATTTCCCATGTGGTATTATTGCAAAATGAATAGTAATGTTAATATAGATAGAGAGGTCGGTGTTGGAAGGTGCTTCGTTTCTAATGCCATTGACAAAAAAATTGTCATTGAAAGAATCCAACCTGTCTCTGTTTCTCTGTCTCTCTCTTTCTCTCTCGAACTCACTCTATATATCGCTCTAGACATCCATTCTTTCTACCTCTCTCTCTCTCTCTCTCTCTCTCTCTCTCTCTCTCTCTCTCTCTCTCTCTCTCTCTCTCTCTCTCTCTCTCTCTCTCTCTCTTTCTTTGCCCTCCCTACCCGAAAAAAAAATAAAAATAAAAGTTTCTCTCTCTCTCTCTCTCTCTCTCTCTCTCTCTCTCTCTCTCTCTCTCTCTCTCTCTCTCTCTCTCTCTCTCTCTCTCTCTCTTTCTCGCTCTCTTTCCTCCTCTCTCTGCATGTGTCTCTTTTTTATTAATTGCTCTCTTTCTCTCTCTGACTTCCAGTTCTCTCTCTCACCCCCTTTTCTCCCTCTGCCTCTCTCCCATCCCCCATCCGCCCCATCCCCCTCTATGTGCGACACTCACCTGCTCTGTAGATCTAGCGCGAGTTACTGCTCACCGTGACAGTGTCACAGCCAACAGCTGCAGTCCTGCCCCAGGCCAGAAGAGAAAGTTCCTGTAGACCAACCGACCCCAACCGTTACCAACCACAGCATCACTTGGGTTGGTCCAGGTGATGACAAGTGACGACACTGATCCAGTGTCTCTTGACAGCAAAACACTTCCTCGTTGATGCCGTAGGTTTAGACAGGAGTGAAATTCTTGCTTCATGATGCTGTAGTTTGAGTTAGGCGTGGAATATCTTGCTTCACTAAGACGATCAGTTTTACTGCAGGATTCAGAGTGGATTTCCCGCAAGTTTAGTGCTAAGTTAGAAGTTATTCGCTTGGTTTTAATTGCATGGTGAATGTTGCCGATGATAGTTTAGAAATCTTAATACTGTGACCGATTCCTGGCCGATGTAGGAGAAGACTGTTGGTTGTAACAAGTGCTAGATACCTTCATGCGCGTGTTTTATAGAGTGATGATTACATTTATACAAAAACCTCATATAAGTATAATATACTTTATATATACATATCATGCAATCACATAAAACTATTCTGTAAATTTATAAACTATTTCTGAACGTGGTTATTGTCATTTTCTTGCGCAAGTCATTGATCTTTCTTCTCGATGAAGAGAATTTTATAGCTAAATTTTTTTTATTGCATATGCCGCCTACTTTCTTTCTTATATTTATTTATTTGTAATACGGAAGATGCCAATAAGGAAAGATTTTCTTCACATATGCCCGAGCTTTGAAAAAAAAAACGTAATATAGAGGCTTAAAACAGTCTTTTATAAAGTTGTTTGGCCGTGTCACAATTCTCTCAGAGTAAGGGACAGATGTGAAATAGTATGTTACTAAATAGAACATCTAACTTTTGTAGATGCGGATAGCTCTGTGGTTAAGTGCCTGGTCTTGTCTCGGCAAGGCGATGGGTGCCGCATCGAGGCGCAGGTTCGATCCCTGTTCATTCCATCTGTTGTAATGTTTTCACGTCTTTCGTCTTATTTGTCGGTCTCGAGCTAGATCTAGGTTTGTGGTTGATTTTTCTATACTACTCATTTCATTATTTTCAGTCACATGCATCTTTAGATCCTTAGATCTAGCTTCGTCTGTCTCAGCCTCTAACGTGGTTTGACTGTTTTCTTTATTTCTAAATAGAACATGAAATTCTCTTATTACTACCTTTGTTGCTGGCGTAAAGCTTTACAGCTTGTTTTCAGCGATAGAAAACCCAGTCTCTTATCCTTAGTAAACAAAGAGGTACACGTAGTGGTGTTCCAATTGTATACATTTATTGTTATAAATATTCAGAGAAGTGCTTGGTGGCTGACAGAAGCTGGGAGTATTGTTTACATGACTGAGAAACTCGGAGAGCGCTCAACATCTTCTTGTTTCTAGGTGAAAAGAAAGACACTGATGCTGTTATGTGTATTGGATTGGCAATTGGTTCAAGCCAGCGGTTGTTGACAATCAGTGAATGATAAGTTTTATTGTATAAATATTTAGGAAAATTGTGTTTGGCCTTTCAAATTCATACCCTGAAGACTTATTGTGGATTGTAAATTTGGCTCAAAGTACAACAGCTGCTTTTTTAAGTGGACACGTTCTGAAGACTAGTGATATTCCTAAGAATTGAGCGTTGTTTATAATTATCATCACCATGGAAACCAGCAACGGAAAGAGGAAGCAGTCGGTAAGTGGTGCTCAACTCTTCTAAAGTTTTGTCCAAAAGTAGGAGGTGGAGGATTGAGAGGAGTAAGAGTAGAAGAATGGGGAGACGGAAGAATACTCTTCTGCTTTTTCATCTCCTTCTCCTTCCCCTTTTTTTTACCCCTCAGCCTTGTTTAGTGCTCCATGTAGCATATTACCGGTCACATAGTGTTTGTCTGTCCAATCCTTCAACACTAAAAGGGTTATTTTTCCCTTTTCCAAGAAATAGGTCTATTTTGTCCGTAGGGTTACATTTAAGCCTTACCTATTTTCCTCCACCACAAACTCATTCACCTTGCATTGGATTTTAATCTGACCATATCAGATTCAAACATTATATTGTTTGCTCTTCATCTATCGTAGGTGCGCGCCTTTCTTCCACTTATCGCGTCATGTTTTTCTCACGTGACCTACTAGATCTTGTGTGATCTAGGAATCCCAGATGAAAGCTTCATAAAGGACACTCCTTAAAGACCTGCCGACGGTATAGTCACTGTTTCCCTGAGGAGCCCCTAGCGATATAAACACGCATGCGTCATCGCCCACGGAGAACCTCTAGCAGGACTGATTATGTCCCTTCCCTCAGACAGAGCTGAACCTGAACTCTTGTCTCTTCCACAGTGGACACTGCAGCATCTGGAGAGCGAGGCAATCACCAAAGAGGACATTGCCCTGAGGAAGTTCAAAGAGAAGGTCTCTGACATCATCACCACACAGGATGACTTTAGCCTCATGAAGTGGCTCAAAGGTGAGACCTCTTGCTTCAACCGTTAGTAGAAAATTGGAATGGTGGTCTAATCCATAATGTCTCAATTTCTTTTATATCTTCCACAATGAATTTCTGGTTATCGTAGAGCTTTGCGTTTGATTTTATATCTCTTTTGTGAATTGCTCTGCAGTTTATTTCGCAGGAATTATTTTTTATGGTCAACATTTTGGAAAATTCGCCTTATTCTTTATATTTATATCTATAATCTACCTCATTGTAAATAGATACCAGCTCAATCTGTGGTGTAATCCGCAAAAGCCTAACGTCCTTCCCAAGCAGATTGACATGCCATGTTTCTCCTTTATGCAAACTGAAATTGAATTAAGCCCCGCCTCTATTGATTTTTTGACCTCTGACGCCATCTTCGAGCGGTTGGAAATTCTTGCAGGATATTCTTGATAACGAAATTGTATTGCTCGTCAAATTATTTTTTGAGAGTTTTCTATTAAGAATGCTTGATAATTGTTTCAACCGTTTCTTTTCCTTAAGTCTCAGTGCATGCAATGCATTTGATACAACCATTGTTAGTTGAAAAAGATTTCAGATTACCCGTTTTGTTTAGAAATTAATTAAAAGATATGCTGTTTCCTTTTCTATTAGTCCCTCTAAACAGCTCGGCAATCTTGTGCTAAAATTAATTTTTCAGTTATAATTTTTTTGTTTGTTTTTTTTTCTTTACGATCTTTAATCGCTTTTTTCCGCCTTTTCTTTCCCCGCCAGCTCGCTGCTTCGATGTTGATAAGGCGGAAGCTATGTTTCGAGCGGTAATTTTTTTTTGTTTCGGCACTGCTCTCATTATCATACTCGTTGTTGTTCTTACTCTTGTTGTTGTTGTTGTTGTTGTTGTAATTTTATTGGTGGTAACTGTATATTTGAACTTTTGTTCTAATCTTGCTGTTGTTGTTGTTGTTGTTGTTGTTGTTGCTGCTGCTGCTGCTGATGTTGTTGCTGTTGTTGTTGTTGTTGTTGTTGTTCTTGTTTTTGTTGTTTAATTTATCTCTTTTTTTTTCTTATCGTGCAAGATCCATAGACAAACTAGGTAAACTTTGCTCTCATCACATTTGCAAAGACTCTTCGTTGCGACTCTATACCATCGTCGGCTAATGACTAATCTCAATCTCAATCTCAATCTTCCTGTGCTTGGCTGAAGTTTTAAAAATAGTCCCCCCCCCCCCTCCCAAAAAAAAAAAAAAAAATAGACTTGTAGATTAAGCAATGAGCAGGTTTTATCAAAGATTGTACATTTATAGCGGATCAAATCAACCATAAATACCTTATCACAGATTAGCGTCTGTCACTTTTATTCAAATCAATCAATCAATTAACATAAATCTTTCTCTCAAATGCAACTGTACATTCTGCAGAGCATGGCGTATAGAGAGAGGATGAAAGTGGACACTCTACTCACAGATTGGGAACCTCCTGAGGTAAGATTCTATTCTACACAGCTCCAGCCAACTGACCAGAGGCCAGTAAGGCCTGGCTAGGCATTTAACTATACTGAAGGTGGCAGTAGGCTGGTATAGGTAAAGCCTGGGTAGGCAATTATCTATACTGAGGGTGGTAGTACTCTTTGCTGTTGTAGGTAAGGCCTGGGTAGACAATTATCTATACTGAGGGTGGTAGTACTCTTTGCTGTTATAGGTAAGGCCTGGGTAGGCAATTATCTATACTGAAGCTGTTAGTACTCTTTGCTGTTATAGGTAAGGCCTGGGTAGACAATTATCTATACTGAGGGTGGTAGTACTCTTTGCTGTTATAGGTAAGGCCTGGGTAGGCAATTATCTATACTGAAGGTGGTAGTACTCTTTGCTGTTGTAGGTAAGGCCTGGGTAGACAATTATCTATACTGAAGCTGGTAGTACTCTTTGCTGTTATAGGTAAGGCCTGGGTAGGCAATTATCTATACTGAAGGTGGTAGTAGGCTTTGCTGTTATAGGTAAGGCCTGGGTAGGCAATTATCTATACTGAAGGTGGCAGTAGGCTTTGCTGTTATAGGTAAGGCCTGGGTAGGCAATTATCTATACTGAAGGTGGCAGTAGGCTTTGCTGTTATAGGTAAGGCCTGGGTAGGCAATTATCTATACTGAAGCTGGTAGTACTCTTTGTTGTTATAGGTAACGCCTGGGTAGGCAATTATCTATACTGAAGCTGGTAGTACTCTTTGCTGTTATAGGTAAGGCCTGGGTAGGCAATTATCTATACTGAGGGTGGTAGTAGGCTTTGCTGTTATAGGTAAGGCCTGGGTAGGCAATTATCTATACTGAGGGTGGTAGTACTCTTTGCTGTTATAGGTAAGGCCTGGGTAGGCAATTATCTATAATGAGGGTGGTAGTACTCTTTGCTGTTATAGGTAAGGCCTGGGTAGGCAATTATCTATACTGAGGGTGGTAGTACTCTTTGCTGTTATAGGTAAGGCCTGGCTAGGCATTTATCTATACTGAAGGTGGTAGTACTCTTTGCTGTTATAGGTAAGGCCTGGGTAGGAAATTATCTATACTGAGGGTGGTAGTACTCTTTGCTGTTATAGGTAAGGCCTGGCTAGGCATTTATCTATACTGAAGGTGGTAGTACTCTTTGCTGTTATAGGTAAGGCCTGGGTAGGCAATTATCTATACTGAAGGTGGTAGTACTCTTTGCTGTTATAGGTAAGGCCTGGCTAGGCATTTATCTATACTGAAGGTGGTAGTAGGCTTTGCTGTTATAGGTAAGGCCTGGCTAGGCATTTATCTATACTGAAGGTGGTAGTAGGCTTTGCTGTTATAGGTAAGGCCTGGGTAGGCAATTATCTATACTGAGGGTGGTAGTACTCTTTGCTGTTATAGGTAAGGCCTGTGTAGGCAATTATCTATACTGAAAGTGGTAGTATTCTTTGCTGTTATAGGTAAGGCCTGGGTAGGCAATTATCTATACTGAAGCTGGTAGTACTCTTTGTTGTTATAGGTAAGGCCTGGGTAGGCAATTATCTATACTGAAGCTGGTAGTACTCTTTGCTGTTATAGGTAAGGCCTGGGTAGGCAATTATCTATACTGAAGGTGGTAGTACTCTTTGCTGTTATCGGTAAGGCCTGGGTAGGCAATTATCTATACTGAGGGTGGTAGTACTCTTTGCTGTTATAGGTAAGGCCTGGCTAGGCATTTATCTATACTGACGGTGGTAGTACTCTTTGCTGTTATAGGTAAGGCCTGGCTAGACATTTATCTATACTGAAGGTTGTAGTAGGCTTTGCTGTTATAGGTAAGGCCTGGGTAGGCAATTATCTATACTGAAGGTGGTAGTAGGCTTTGCTGTTATAGGTAACGCCTGGGTAGGCAATTATCTATACTGAGGGTGGTAGTACTCTTTGCTGTTATAGGTAAGGTCTGGGTAGGCAATTATCTATACTGAAAGTGGTAGTACTCTTTGCTGTTATAGGTAAGGCCTGGGTAGGCAATTATCTATACTGAGGGTGGTAGTACTCTTTGCTGTTATAGGTAAGGCCTGTGTAGGCAATTAACTATACTGAAGGTGGTAGTACTCTTTGTTGTTATAGGTAAGGCCTGGGTAGGCAATTATCTATACTGAAGCTGGTAGTACTCTTTGCTGTTATAGGTAAGGCCTGGGTAGGCAATTATCTATACTGAAGGTGGTAGTACTCTTTGCTGTTATCAGTAAGGCCTGGGTAGGCAATTATCTATACTGAGGGTGGTAGTACTCTTTGCTGTTATAGGTAAGGCCTGTGTAGGCAATTATCTATACTGAAGGTGGTAGTACTCTTTGCTGTTATCGGTAAGGCCTGGGTAGACAATTATCTAAACTGAAGGTGGTAGTACTCTTTGCTGTTATAGGTAAGGCCTGGGTAGGCATTTATCTATACTGAAGCTGGTAGTAGGCTTTGCTGTTATAGGTAAGGCCTGCCTAGGCATTTATCTATACTGAGGGTGGTAGTACTCTTTGTTGTTATAGGTAAGGCCTGGGTAGGCATTTATCTATACTGAAAGTGGTAGTACTCTTTGCTGTTATAGGTAAGGCCTGGGTAGGCAATTATCTATACTGAAGGTGGTAGTACTCTTTGTTGTTATAGGTAAGGCCTGGGTAGGCATTTATCTATACTGAAGGTGGTAGTACTCTTTGCTGTTATAGGTAAGGCCTGGGTAGGCAATTATCTATACTGAAAGTGGTAGTACTCTTTGCTGTTATAGGTAAGGCCTGGGTAGGCATTTATCTATACTGAAGGTGGTAGTACTCTTTGCTGTTATAGATAAGGCCTGGGTAGGCAATTATCTAAACTGAAGGTGGTAGTACTCTTTGCTGTTATAGGTAAGGCCTGGGTAGGCAATTATCTATACTGAAGGTGGTAGTAGGCTTTGCTGTTATAGGTAAGGCCTGGGTAGGCAATTATCTATACTGAAGCTGGTAGTAGGCTTTGCTGTTATAGGTAAGGCCTGGGTAGGCAATTATCTATACTGAAGGTGGTAGTAGGCTTTGCTGTTATAGGTAAGGCCTGGGTAGGCAATTATCTATACTGAAGGTGGCAGTAGGCTTTGCTGTTATAGTTAAGGACTCAGTAGGCAATTATCTATACTGAAGGTGGTAGTACTCTTTGCTGCCATGAGTCGTTAAATCTTTGTCAGAGCCGTACCATTTTTTTACAGAAATCTTACAATCTTCAATATGAAGGCAAACTCTTTGTCAAAAGCTGAGTATTCTTTTCTATAGACCTGACCCTCTTTTTCAAATATATTTGATAATTTGCATCTAATTGTCCCTTCGCGATTTGCCCAAAACTAATAAACCATAAACTCTCTCGAGTAGAAATCATTCTCAGAGACTCCATTCGCAAAGGCCGCTACAAGCATCTCAAGACCGCAACTTGTCATTTTCGACATAGAAATAAAAATATGTTCAGCGCTCTTTTTGTTTGTATCATGTTCCCACATAGATTTCTCCGCAACAGGAGATTTCTGGCCGCATTTTTTGCCTGTTTAGCGTGTTCAACATATTGCCGAAAAGACCCTTGTCGAGACTGCAAAAACTCCGGCTGAGATTTTGTTTTTCAAATACATTTTTAATATGATAAATGCTGTGAACTCACGTTGGTATTGCCTGCGAAATTTAACGCTACGCAAGTTTTTTTTTTTTTTGTTGTTTTTCTTTTTAAAGATAAAGAATGATACGAGTATTCACCAATTAATGAAATATTATTGAGTGTCAAAATAACAACATCCACTGTTTTTTCTAGTATGCTTTTTGCTAGGGCTGGTCTCTTGGCAGTTTCATTAATAGAGCGCAATCATGCCTCATAAATAATTTTAGAGCCATATTTCCGTGTGGGCCATTCGTTCCTGAAGGAAGGAAATTGATATCTGATCTGGCCTTTGATCATCTTTTCTTGTAAGGGTGTCGTGTTTCATGACGTTAATAAGCACTTCTATCTCAGGAGAGTAAAGAGACCCTAAAAATGGAGTTTAGTTACAGGTTTGCAAGTCCTAATAAACATTTCAAATCAAGCTGATCCAGATCTAGTTAGACACTAGCCATACAGTCTACTGATTCTATTACGTAGACTTTTTATTGTAGATTTCATCTAGATAGGGTTGCTTCCATTACATGATTTTGTTTGTGTGTTCTGTTTCTTCTTCTTCTTCTTCTTCTTCTTCTTCTTCTTCTTCTTCTTCTTCTTCTTCTTCTTCTTCTTCTTCTTCTTCTTCTTCTTCTTCTTCTTCTTCTTCTTCTTCTTCTTCTTCTTCTTCTTCTTCTTCTTCTTCTTCTTCTTCTTCTTCTTCTTCTTCTTCTTCTTCTTCTTCTTCTTCTTCTTCTTCTTCTTCTTCTTCTTCTTCTTCTTCTTCTTCTTCTTCTTCTTCTTCTTCTTCTTCTTCTTCTTCTTCTTCTTCTTCTTCTTCTTCTTCTTCTTCTTCTTTGTGTTTTGTTTCGCTTTGTTCTTGAGGGGTATGGAAGTTTCTATTACTTCGCACGCTATTTGTAGCAGTAGAATTAATTTTCTTATTGTTTGTTTTATGGTCATAAGTGGGATGCTGGAGCTAACAAAAGAATTTAGTACCAGTTTACTTGTAAACAATTTATAATTGGGCAGCGGCTCCATCTGTACTCATTGTAATTCCAGTAATTGTGTTTTTCTTCTCTTTGGTTTGCTACACCCTCGTGTTCAATACCCCTCCCCCCCCCCCCAAAAAAAAAAAACCTCCCTCTCCCAATAACTACCCTCTTTCCCCCCTCTCAAAATAAAAAACTCATCATTCCCCCCCCCCCCACCCTCCCTCTTCCAATATTCAACTCATGATTCCCCCCCCCCCTTCCAGGTCCTCACCAACTATATGACCGGAGGGCCAGTCGGTCACGACAAGGAGGGCTCCGCAGTCCGAGTGGAGCTCTATGGCCGCCTGGACATGAAGGGCCTGATGTACTCGTGTCGCCGGCAGGACATGGAGAGATACAAGCTCATGCAGAACGAGGAGCTCGTCAAGGACTGGGAGCTCATGTCACAGAAGGTCAGTGGCACTGCTCAGTTTCTGACCACAGGGAGATAAAGTGTATATCACCTGGAATGAGAAACTTATAGAAAGTATCGTCAAATCCTTCAGTCAGTGCCAAGTTAAGGAACTAATCTAGCAAAGCACAATCACACTTTGTATAAACACATGCAGTCAGTCTTGTACTTGAAAGAAACAGTCAATTTAATGCAACTTTGCAACTTGTCAAATTTTACAATTATGTAATCAATATGGTGTATCCGCATATTTCAAAATCTATTTTGATATCCTTCTAAACTCATAGTAGACGGCTATGCATTCGCCAAAAAGTGCCAAAAGGTGCATTGCCTTTCAGGGATATATAACTGCGCATACATTTAAACCTAAATGATGCTGACTGTTTAAAAGGATCTATAAATAGAATAATTGACACGGCCAATGTGTACTACATGTATCGATCAGTAAGCTAGGTCTGGCTAGAGAAACATTTTCGCTTTTCTGAAGCATGAATTCTCGCCACGGAGCATAACTCTTCATGGAGAAGCATTGTAGATTTAGATAGATCTGACCTATAGAAGTGTTCTTCCCCAAATACTGGCACCTTACTGTGGCCAGCCCAAATCTTCCTCGACATGAATTTTTTGTGAGGCCTGCTGCCAGCGCAGTAGGGGGAAAAGGAAGGGTGTGTGTGTGTGTGTGTGGAGGGGGGGTGGCGTGGAGTCCTGGTGAATTGAGTAAAGGTCAGAGCCAGCTTCACTTCCCATCTTTTCCTTTACTAAAATTAGTGTAGGATTTCATACGATGTCTCTTCTTTCTTTTGACTTCTGACTCAATCAAATTTGAGTTTTTATCGCTTTTTCCCCTCTCTATTCTAATTCAGCTGTAATCACTCATGGTAAACTGGATTTCAACGAAAATTTCCTCAAAATATTGATTTACGTTATATTACAATAAAAAATGTTAGATAACCGATAGGGTTTATACCAATTTACTGTTTGTGTATCGTATTTCTGCGTGTTTTATTTTCTCCAGCTGAACAAACGAGTGGACGGGGTGACTGTCATCTTTGACATGGAGGGCGTGTCCAGCAAGATGCTCTGGAGACCAGGTGAGGTCAAAGATTGACACAAATAGGTGGAGAGTAGAAAAACCAGCAGCAGAAGTGGGGTTTTCTTTCAATGAACCTCAAGGACTGAGATTGTGAAGATAATATCCAAACTTCCAGGAATCTTTCAAAGTGTAAAACAAATTAATTAAAACAACAATTAATAGAATACCACGAAAGAGGCAATAAACTCTTCTAAGACATTCTAATTACTTTTTTTCAACCTTGCAGTGAATTCAAATCAAAACGGAGAAAATAATGCTGCATGAAAAGATATTCTTTTTTTTTTTTCGCAAGGAACCTTAACCCATCCATTATGTCTATAGAAACGTCTGCTGTTGTTAGAATCGTCTGAATAAATCATCCAGCAAAATTTAGAAAAATTAATGCAAGCAAAATCATTATCAAAGATTTCTATTTCAAAAAGTGAAATAATGGGTCGTATGTGACTTCATATCCCTGTTGAGCCCTGAGGAATGTGAGGAGTGCCTCCTTCACGACTGACTTGAGTGAAGACAATATAGACTTAATCACCTGGTAAAAGCATGCCGTATGTTTCTCTACAAGGAAAATAATGAGTCGAACAGAACCAGTCAATTAATTTTACTTCACAACTGGATCAAAAACAGCACAGGAGATGAGCATAAAAAGTCAGATATCGAGTGATGAGCAAAAAAAGTCAGATATCGAGTGATGAGCAAAAAAAGTCAGATATCGAGTGATGAGCATAAAAAGTCAGATATCGAGTGATGAGCATAAAAAGTCAGATATTGAGTGATGAGCATAAAAAGTCAGATAGCGAGTGATGAGCATAAAAAGTCAGATATCGAGTGATGAGCAAAAAAAGTCAGATAGCGAGTGATGAGCATAAAAAGTCAGATATCGAGTGATGAGCATAAAAAGTCAGATAGCGAGTGATGAGCATAAAAAGTCAGATATCGAGTGATGAGCATAAAAAGTCAGATAGCGAGTGATGAGGAACGTGAGGGTGATGACCACGCTGGATCGGAAAATAAATATACCGCCCTACAGAGAGTCGGTCTAACTGTTGTGTTAGAACATTGCTGTAATATTCAAACAGTCTCTCAAAAACAGCCCACGTATCGGACAATCCTCCATTAATGCTAAGGGAATGTTTCCAAAAAGCAGTTTGCAGCTTGCAACACCATGCCACAAAATGCTCTTAAGTAACTGGAACTGCATGTGATTTGCGGAAAGTAGTATAAAGTGAAAAATTTTTCTGCCTTCTTCATATTGCAAGCAACGCGAATTACTGCTTGCCGCGTAAGAGCATTTTGTGGACTGATGTTGCTAGCTGCAAATCGCTTCGTGTACACATACCTTAATGTACTGAGACAATAGTTTCGAGTGCTCGTGTGGGAATCTCCAACCGATCAATGTTTTTGTGTAATGGGCATGCTGGGTAATTATTTCCTTCATCTTGCAGGTCTGCAGATGTACCTCCATCTTGTGCGGGTGTTGGAGGACAATTACCCGGAAGCGTTGAAGAAATTGTTTATAGTGAACGGTGAGTCTTTAGAGTGATATAGTGGGTGTGTGTTTATAGTGAACGGTGAGTTTTTAGAGTGATATAGTGGGTGTGTGTTTATAGTGAACGGTGAGTCTTTAGAGTGATATAGTGGGTGTGTGTTTATAGTGAACGGTGAGTCTTTAGAGTGATATAGCGGCAGTGTGTTTATAGTGAACGGTGAGTCTTTAGAGTGATATAGCGGCAGTGTGTTTATAGTGAACGGTGAGTCTTTAGAGTGATATAGCGGCAGTGTGTTTATAGTGAACGGTGAGTCTTTAGAGTGATATAGCGGCAGTGTGTTTACAGTGAACGGTGAGTCTTTAGAGTGATATAGCGGCAGTGTGTTTATAGTGAACGGTGAGTCTTTAGAGTGATATAGCGGCAGTGTGTTTATAGTGAACGGTGAGTCTTTAGAGTGATATAGCGGCAGTGTGTTTATAGTGAACGGTGAGTCTTTAGAGTGATATAGCGGCAGTGTGTTTATAGTGAACGGTGAGTCTTTAGAGTGATATAGCGGCAGTGTGTTTATAGTGAACGGTGAGTCTTTAGAGTGATATAGCGGCAGTGTGTTTATAGTGAACGGTGAGTCTTTAGAGTGATATAGCGGCAGTGTGTTTATAGTGAACGGTGAGTCTTTAGAGTGATATAGCGGCAGTGTGTTTATAGTGAACGGTGAGTCTTTAGAGTGATATAGCGGCAGTGTGTTTATAGTGAACGGTGAGTCTTGAGAGTGATATAGCGGCAGTGTGTTTATAGTGAACGGTGAGTCTTTAGAGTGATATAGCGGCAGTGTGTTTATAGTGAACGGTGAGTCTTTAGAGTGATATAGCGGCAGTGTGTTTATAGTGAACGGTGAGTCTTTAGAGTGATATAGCGACAGTGTGTTTATAGTGAACGGTGAGTCTTTAGAGTGATATAGCGACAGTGTGTTTATAGTGAACGGTGAGTCTTTAGAGTGATATAGCGGCAGTGTGTTTATAGTGAACGGTGAGTCTTTAGAGTGATATAGCGGCAGTGTGTTTATAGTGAACGGTGAGTCTTTAGAGTGATATAGCGACAGTGTGTTTATAGTGAACGGTGAGTCTTTAGAGTGATATAGCGGCAGTGTGTTTATAGTGAACGGTGAGTCTTTAGAGTGATATAGCGGCAGTGTGTTTATAGTGACTGTATGATTATAGTGAATGGTGAGTGTTTAGAGTGATATGGTGGCTGTGTGTTTATAGTGACTGTATGATTATAGTGAATGGTGAGTGTTTGGAGTGATATGGCGGCTGTGTGTTTATAGTGAAAGTTGGGTCGTTAGAGTAATATAACGCCTGGGTGTTTATGGTGACTGCATGTTTATAGTGAACGGTGAGTCTTTAGAGTGATTTAGCGGATATGTGTTTATTTTGGCTGTATGTTTATAGTGATATAGTGGCTTTATCTTTAGAGTGGCTGTGCGTTAATAGTGAACGGTAGGTCTTTATAGTGGCTGTGTTTTATAGTGAACAGTAGGGGTTTATAGCGATAAAGTGGTTGTGTGTTTATAATGTATAGTGGATGTTCATAGTGATATATTGGCTGTGTGTTTATAATGGACAGTGGATGTTAATAGCATTATAGTAGCTGTGTGTTTATAAAGGATAGTGGGTGTTAACAGCAATATAGTAGCTGTGTGTTTATAGTGGACAGTGGGTGTTTAAAGTGATAATTATGGTGTGGCTGCGTGTTTATTGGAATAGGTAAATGAGTATGTGGTGTGGATATATATGATTTGGAGATGTGACACTTTTATGGAGACTGCTCAGGTATGGTGTGGATTAAAAGAATTTAGTTGCTTTTTTTTTAACTAATGTCATGATGTATCAACAAAATGAGATATACACTTTTTCTAAAATTGGTTCTTGACCTTATTTGAGAAGAGACTTATCGTTCAGTTATAATTTTGAATAACAGATTATAACAGGAATCATGTAAGATAACTTTGCTGACCATGAAAAGTAACCTATTTAATATTATTTTTTTTTTAAACTGTATGGGATAAGATAAAAGACCTTCTCTTGATTTTTTTTCCTCTATTTCAGCTCCAAGAATCTTCCCGCTTCTGTACAAAATAGCTCGACCTCTGGTCAGTGAAGACACGAAGAAGAAGATACATGTTCTGGGCGGTGAGAACACCCGTCAAACTCTAGTGGTGTCTGGTTACAGAAATCTCTCTCTCCTTCTCTGTCTCTCTCTCTCCTTCTCTCTCCTTCTCTGTCTCTCTCTCCCTCTCTGTCTCTCTGTGTGTCTCTCTCTCTCTTTCTGTCTCTGTCTCTGTCTGTCTCTCTCTGTCTGTATGTCTGTTTATCTGTCTCTTTCTCTCTCTCTCTGTCTCTGTCTCTCTCTGTCTCTCTCTCTCTCTCTCTCTCTCTCTCTCTCTCTCTCTCTCTCTCTCTCTCTGTCTCCCCCCCCCCCTCTCTCTCTCTCTCGCTAAGAATTTTACAACTGCCAGTGTCCCTAATCGTCATTGACGTTTTGTATTAAACAATTCTGCCTATCTCTCAGAATCATAGAGCCAGACTATCACTATCAACAGTTTATCTTCACAGACTATCACTATCAGCAGTTTATCTTCACAGACTATCACTATCAACAGTTTATCTTCACAGACTATCACTATCAACAGTTTATTTTCACAGACTATCACTATCAGCAGTTTATCTTCACAGACTATCACTATCAGCAGTTTATCTTCACAGACTATCACTATCAACAGTTTATCTTCACAGACTATCACTATCAACAGTTTATCTTCACAGACTATCACTATCAGCAGTTTATCTTCACAGACTATCACTATCAGCAGTTTATCTTCACAGACTATCACTATCAGCAGTTTATCTTCACAGACTATCACTATCAACAGTTTATCTTCATAGACTATCACTATCAACAGTTTATCTTCACAGACTATCACTATCAACAGTTTATCTTCACAGACTATCACTATCAGCAGTTTATCTTCACAGTGTCTGTTCTTCAATGCTCTATGCGTCTATTGCGCGATTCCTGGGTCAGACACGCGTGTCCTTGACCCCATTTGTATATATCTTTATTGTTTATCACATGAATACTACTATTCTTTTGCCCTACAATGATTTCATGATTGTCTCCCGTCAATCCCCCCCCCCCCCCACGCCCGGCCCCGCCTCAACCCACCCAGCTGACTACGCCTCCACCCTTCTCGAGTACATCGATGCGGAGGAACTGCCGGCTTACTTGGGAGGTCAAAGAACAGACCCTGACGGCAACCCCAGATGTGAGACTTTGGTGAGCGGCTAATCTTCTTCTTCCTCTTCCTGTGTTCCTCCCCATCATCATCATCTCCATCATCTCCATCATCATCATCATCATCATCATCATCAATATCAACTCCATCTCCATCATCATCATCATCATCATCATCAATATCAACTCCATCTCCATCATCATCATCATCATCATCAATATCAACTCCATCTCCATCATCATCATCATCATGATCATCATCATCATCATCATCATCATCAATATCAAGTCCATCGTCATCATCGTCATTACATTCATCATCTTCACCATAATCATTACCTTTTTCTTCTATTTGTCCTTTTTTGTTTCCTTCCTTTTCTGTCTTCTTTTTTTTTCTTCATTTATTTCTTAAATCTCCTTTTCTACCTTCATCTTTTTCTGTAACGCAATTCCCTCACTTATTTCCCCGTCCTGTCATCCTCAACATTATTGTTTCTTAGAATTTGCCTTTATTCTACCTCTCTTTTTACTCCTACATCGCATATTTGAATGATTTTTCTGTAAGCTTTTCTTTCCTCATTATCATAAACCTAATTTTCTGCTGGAATTTCCTTTCGTCATGTAAGGCGTACGAGCTTTGCAAACATTCAACAGGTTCCTTAAATATCGGGTTTGTTTTGAACGTCTCATCTCACCCAGATCAAGCAGGGAGGCCCAGTCCCCGAAAAATACTACATGAATACCGAGAACGACGATGCCTGTTGCCAACACATGACCCAAACCACGGTGGCGAGAGGGGACCAGTTGTCTGTAGACACCCAGGTCAAGGAGCCAGGGAGCGTCCTCAGGTGAGGAAACATCACGTGACAATATAAGTGAAAGAGTAATAATACGAATTGCTGTTAGTATTAACTTTGGAAATAATTGGAGTACAGACCGCTTAAAACGTATGTGTTGGGCTCATACCTTTATTTTCTTAATATGAGAATTTCATAATATCAAAAGTATTTGTCTTTATATGTGCAAACCTTCTCGCATATCTTAAAATATTGATTGAGTTGAGCTTTGTTGTTTATTTTGAATTTTTTTCCTTCTTCTTTAGTTTGTTTTGTTTTTAACATCGATGACACAAAGTCACAACCTAATTAATAACTAAAGAATGGTTTTAGGGCTTTACCAAGCAATTGATACTGCGCGGGCTGTCATGTCATCTCTCCTTGTAGTTTCTTTTTTTTTTTTCATCCATCATTTCTGTCTGCAGAATCATTGCTAATCGACGACGCTTTATGTATAGGTATGAATTATTTTAATCTTTGCTCTGCTTGGCACAGGTGGGAGTTCAAGACGGATGGCTACGACATTGGATTCGGTGTGTTCCGCCGGGACGGGGGAGAGAAAGTGGCTGTGCTGCCCGTGGAGAGAGTCAACAGCCACATGGTGCCAGAGGACGGGAGCTACTCCTGCGATGTGTCCGGAACATGTAGGTCACTGTCGATGGGGTGGGGAGGGAAGTGGGGAAGATATGGAGGTGGTGGTGGTGGTGGTGGTGGTGAAGATGAAGATAGTCTAGTTGGTGATTTATATACACCGTTTGTGATGATGGCGTTGGTGACGTTAAAATATTGTCAGGAAGAAGATCATAATTATGTTTGAGATGTAAAATTCTGATGATGATGATCGCGATAATAGCGATGATAATAATGATGGTAGCAGAGACTTTCCCTTATTAATCTCATGTTGTTAAGATTTGGAAGCATTATTGTGTTAGAAACAAATGAAATCTGCGGTGCATTCTTCCATAAAAAGTGCTTCAGTTCTTGATAGAGATATGCATTATTTTGGTGCGGTTGTCTCTTTAAGTTTTGTTTTGGTTGTTGTTGTTTTTTTTTTTTTTTAATTGAGTTTTTTTTGTTCTTGTTTTTTGTTTTTTTTAGGGGGGGGGGGGGGGCTGTTTTTCATATAAAAGGGTTTCCGTCCTTGATAGAGCTATACATTATCTTGTTGTAGTTGCCTTTTTTTGTGTTTCGTTTTCATTTTGATTTTCTTTTTTTTTTCTTTGGGGGGGAGGGCTTATTTTGTTTTGTTTCCTTTAATGTTTTTGTCTGGTTTGTTTGCTTTTCTTAATAATAACCTGCACTCAAACTAGTTTGTTTCACAGACTAATTGAAATCACTTCTCTTTTTTGTTGTTATATTAATGCTCTGCCCATCTATGAATATACTTCCTTGTAAAGAAAGTTTTCATCACTTTCATTTGACTATCACGAAATCAGGATTATAATTTCTCATGGTTCTTGGTACCCTTTAGAATAACTGTATTGTAAGCTGACAGTGAGCACAACAGATTGTTTCCCCTGTTTCTATTTTTAGATACAGTTGTGTTCGATAACTCATACAGCAAGATAAGAGACAAGCGACTCCTCTACTATATTGACGTTATCACTGTAGACGAAAACGAGGCTCAAGAAATGCTCCATCTTGAGAACCAGGCCGCCAAGATGGCCGCCAGCCGTCGTTAGATAAGCCAAGGTGGCTGGAAAGTGTTGTTTCCCTAGTCAGTAGTATAGAAAAATCAACCACAAACTTAGATCTAGCTTCGTCTGTCTCAGCCTCTAACGTGGTTCGACTGCTTTCTTTATTTCTATATTCATTTATGATTTTCAGTCAAATGGCATCTTTCTTAGATCCGTTAGAGGCTAGTTTGTTTATGTCCTGGAAAAATATGGACTTGATCGTTCTTAGCGACTCAACCTCTTAGTCTATTCAAGCCAGCATGAAAGTCACTGTTCCTGAAGCATCTATTTTTGTAGATGCGGATAGCTCTGTGGTTAAGTGCCTGGTCTTGTCTCGGCAAGGCGATGGGTGCCGCATCGAGGCGCAGGTTCGATCCCTGTTCATTCCATCTGTTGTAATGTTTTCACGTCTTTCGTCTTATTTGTCGGTCTCGAGCTAGATCTAGGTTTGTGGTTGGTTTTTCTATACTACTTATTTCATTATTTTCAGTCACATGCATCTTTAGATCCTTAGATCTAGCTTCGTCTGTCTCAGTCTCTAACGTGGTTTGGCTGCTTTCTTTATTTCTATTTCCCTAGTCAGCACATCTTTATTTCGTTGCATGAACTTCCGGTGTTGTGCAGAACAGCAAAGGCTTACCTAGCTTTGAGTAATGTCTCTTATCTTTGGCGTGACCCGTTGAGTTGTAGAATAAAGGTAATCTCCCTTAATAGCAGTCGATAGAAAAGGATTTTTCGGTTGTTTTTTTTTATTGTTATGCTTTTTTAAGCAGTTTAAGTTAGTTCAATGGCTCCTGATGTCATGATGGCTATTTGGGTATGAAATTAGACAAACTTTCTTTGATGTGTTTTGAAAGCGTTTGTTTGTTTCCACTCGCTTCTGTTGATTTGTTGCTATTGTTGCCGTTGATGTGCGGCTTAGATTTGTTTTCAACTCACTGACTGGCTTGTTAGTTCGTGACTCCAAGTCTCTTACATGTTATGCTTATAATGCATGTAAATGTTTTGTGGAGCGCCTGTTCTCTCCGCTTAGATATTTTGTTTCTTTCGTTTTTTCTGTGTAACCTTCCTTATTTTCATTATTTGCACGGTTTCAATGAGAGAGAAAAAGAAATTGTGAAGAGGTAACGTGAAAACCAATGAGAGGTGAGAGAGAGGGAGCGATAGACAGACAGGCAGACAGGCAGACAGCCAGCCATACAGAGAGATAGAAAGAGAAAGAGACAGAGAGAGACAGACAGACAAACAGACAAAGAAAGAGAGGGGGAGGGAAGAGAAGTGCCTGATCAACTTTTATTTAGTTTTCTCTCAGTATTGCCCTTTTTCCACCTTTACTTACTAAGAAGCTATGATAGATGTAAGAGTTACCTTTTCTTTTTACGGTTATACACAACTTTACATCTAAGATTTTTTAGAGCTTCGAATTTAGATAACCGCCAAATAGAATATTTTTCGAAGGAGCGAAATAAGTTAATTATCTAAAGGTCTCCACTTGACAGACGTAATGTTGTAGCAGTTGTAGAACTATGGTAATTTTTCTGCAACAATTTGGCCTAACGTTTCTCGAGCTAAAGCATTATTAAATACATTTCAACATTCATAATCTGTACCACACGTTATGATTTATCCGTTTACTGCTTTAGATTCTTTTATAACCATTGAATTCCTATCGCTTAACGAAATTGCCAATTTAATAATGTAGTAAGAATCTTATTAAATATTGTAACAACTTGGCCAACCGTAAATTTCTTCTTTTTTTTTTCCCTCACAGATTCCATCGTCTTTGATAATAGTTTCAGCTGGGCCAGGGGAAAACAGTTGTTCTACTCTATAGAGGTTGTCTCCCCTATTCTTGAGACAGAAAAGGAAATGACGCAAGAGGTCAGCCGGATGTACGAAGATGGTGTTGAACCCTGGGTCACCGAACTGAGTGAAACGACCAAATTTTGAATAATTTATGAATTGTTAAAAAAACGCCTTTACTTTGTTATAATCTGGCTTATTTTTGTACATGATTTTATGGTTGTGAACCTTGAAAGGAAAATTAAAAAAAAAACACATTAATTATTACTGGCAGAAAGATTTGGTTAAAACCCAGATCTTTTCGGTAATAAAGGACATAGATTAAAACACGTTTTGAATCGACCTTTAAATTTACTCCATACCATTTAAATTTGGTGTTGTTTCATTCAACATTAGGAATGTAGTGAGAAGAGAGGTGTTTTATTATTATTATTATTATTATTATTATTATTATTATTATTATTATTATTATTATTATTATTATTATTATTATTATCATTATTATCATTATTATGATGATGATGATTATGATGATAAAAATAATATTGTTAGACCTTAGCGCTTTGATGTTTCTCGTCTGCTTAGCACTGTTTTGTTTGTTCTATTTTAGAGTTATAACATTCATTATTGTACAATGATGCTTGAAGTTTTGACCAAAAAAAAATAATTAAAATGAGATAGATATCGTGATTAAGTGTAGTGATCAACTACAAAGACAGTTGAATGTGACTTCTCTAAAATAGAAATGGATATATTTATGGATAGAAAGTTTTTATTCATTTTGTGCTCATGTTCAATTCTTTTACATGTAGCTATCAGTCAACTTTGGTGGATTTATTATTAAATCAATGATTTAAACTTATTCATACTTCTATTTCATCTGTACAAAGAATACATAAAATCGTGTGCACTCTGTTTATCGTTTTAATCATTTATCAGAAATTGTTCATTTGCATTTTATATAAATAAAGAACTTTGGGTCATTTGTAAATGTTTTTTGGCCTATGTTACGAACACAAACCAGACTTTAGAAGTTGATAATAAAGACTTGACGGCTGTAACATGTTCCCCATGAGTGGTGGGAGGCGGCGGCCTGGAGAAAACGTGTGAACAAATAATTACACTTTAGAGACACATCAGTGGAGAAAACTTGTGAACAAATAATTACACTTTAGAGACACATCAGTGGAGAAAACTTGTGAACAAATAATTACACTTTAGAGACACATCAGTGGAGAAAACTTGTGAACAAATAATTACACTTTAGAGACACATCAGTGGAGAAAACTTGTGAACAAATAATAACACTTTAGAGACACATCAGTGGAGAAAACTTGTGAACAAATAATAACACTTTAGAGACACATCAGTGGAGAAAACTTGTGAACAAATAATAAAACTTTAGAGACACATCAGTGGAGAAAACGTGTGAACAAAGAATTACACTTTAGAGACACATCAGTGGAGAAAACTTGTGAACAAATAATAACACTTTAGAGACACATCAGTGGAGAAAACTTGTGAACAAATAATAACACTTTAGAGACACATCAGTGGAGAAAACGTGTGAACAAAGAATTACACTTTAGAGACACATCAGTGGAGAAAACTTGTGAACAAATAATAACACTTTAGAGACACATCAGTGGAGAAAACTTGTGAACAAATAATAACACTTTAGAGACACATCAGTGGAGAAAACTTGTGAACAAATAATAACACTTTAGAGACACATCAGTGGAGAAAACTTGTGAACAAATAATTACACTTTAGAGACACATCAGTGGAGAAAACTTGTGAACAAAGAATTACACTTTAGAGACACATCAGTGGAGAAAACTTGTGAACAAAGAATTACACTTTAGAGACACATCAGTGGAGAAAACGTGTGAACAAAGAATTACACTTTAGAGACACATCAGTGGAGAAAACTTGTGAACAAATAATAAAACTTTAGAGACACATCGCTGACATCAGTGGAGAAACAAGACAGATGATAATACGATGAGGAAAAAACAAATTAATTTTTACGCGATGAATATCAGCTATTCGCTAGTTCAGAGCGATATTGTCGCATCTCCAAGAAAAGGGAGTTGGTAGTTACGACAATATAGCACCAAGCTAGCGTATTGTTTGTTTTTGCTAGTTCAGTGCGATATTGTCGCATCTCCAAGAAGAGGGAGTTGGTAGTTACGACAAAATAGCACCAAGCTAGCGTATTGTTTGTTTTTAATCGGAATGCCGAATTTGGCGCTAGTTTTTCACTCTCTAACTTACAACTAAACCTCATAAAATGTATTTATCAAACAAGCATTGTATCTCATCACTTGTTTGCTCTTCTTAATCCGATATTAGAGGCGAAGATGTCTCGCCCAGTTCTTTGTCAATAGAAATTCTCCAAATACACATGTATTACATGTATATATATATATATATACAGGAAAAGCCATATATATAAAGAGAGAGAGAGAGAGAGAGAGAGAGAGAGAGAGAGAGAGAGAGAGAGAGAGAGAGAGAGAGAGAGAGAGAGAGAGAGAGAGAGAGAGAGAGAGAGAGAGATTTTACATCCATTGTGGGGCTTTCTTTCTCAGACCTGTCTAAGGTCGATTATCTGAGACATTGCCATGGGGTGTATACTGTATATAGTTATACATACCCCACAGAAGCATTCGCCTCACAAAAGCATAATCTCTTAATATATATATATATATATATATATATATATATACCCCCACAATATCATTGGCCTCATAAAAACATGAAATCTAAATGTATATAAAAGTATGTATGGATATTGTTACTAGATTCCACCATTTCATTGGTATCAATATAGCATAATCTTTTGCTGAATATAATTTTAAACACTTAACTAAAGCATTGACCTCATAAATACATAAAATATTAATCTATAAAGTTATAAGTCTCCCGAAAAAGCACTGACCTAGTAAAAACGTGCGTACATTCAGTTAAAATATCGAAACATAATCGTTCATTTTTGTAAGTTTGTCTTGTTTTATTTTATTTTACTTAGCTTTTTAAAAGCTCGAGAGTTTAAACTTGATGCATGTTTAGAATAAATGTTATAAACCGGGCAAATAACTGGTGAGTTTAGCTTTGTAAAATTATGTAGGTGTCTGAAACAAACATTTTTATGAGCTTTGTATTATGGGATAAATAATAAGATAATGTTTACTTAATGCAGAATTAATGTTCTCTAACCACCTCAGAATCGTTCACCTAGACTGTAAAATATATGTAACATCCGCCAAGTTTTCCCTCTCCTCAATATCAGATATGGCTTTTCCTGGCCGTTACAATCCCCGACGGCCATATTGAAATTATGCTATTTATAGAGATCGAAACACTAGAATTAACCGGCAGCCGTATTCAAATTATGCTAATTATAGAGATCGAAAAATTATAACTCCCCGGCGGCCAAATTGAAATTATGCTATTTATACAGATCGAAACACTAGAATAAACCTGTTGCCATGTTGAAATTATGCTATTTATAGAGACCGAAACACAAAAATTAACCAGCGGCCATATTGAAATTATGCTATTGATAGAGATCGAAAAAACAGATTTATTTATAGAGAGCGAAAAATCAGAACTAACCGGCGGCCATATTGAAATAAACTGACGGCCATATTAAAATTATGCTATATAAAGAGATCGAAAAAATATAATTAATCGGCAGCCATACTGAAATTATGCTATTCATAAAAGGTCGAAACACTAGAATTAACCAGCGGTCACATTGAAATTATGCTATTTATAGAGATCGAAACATTTGATCTCGATTCGACGGCGGCCATATTGAAATGATGCCATTGATAAAGATCGAAAAAAAAATGAATTAACCGGCAGCCATACTGAAATTGTGCTATTTATAGAGATAGAAACACTAGAATTAACCGGCGACCATATTGATATTATACTATTTATAGAGATCGAAACACTGGAATTCGATTCCACGGCGGCCAAATTGCAATTATGATATTTATAGAGGTCGAAAAATTAGAAATCCTCGGCGGCCATATTGAAATTATGCTATTTATAGAGATCGAAACACTAGAATTAACCGGCGACCATATTGACATTATGCTATTTATAGAGATCGAAAAATATGATCTCGATTCGACGGCGGCCGTATTGAAATGATGCCATTGATAAAGATCAAAAAAAAAAAAAAAGAATTAACCGGCAACCATATTGAAATTGTGCTATTTATAGAGATCGAAACACTAGAATTAACCAGCGGCCATATTGATATTATGCTATTTGTTGAGATCGAAACACAAGAATTTGATTTCACGGCGGCCATATTGAAATAATGCTATATAGATATCAGATGGTAAATATTAGTATGAAATAAAAACATTGGTAAATATTAGTATGAAATAAAGACATTGATTTGACCACCCACAAAAATATATGCAACTCAGAAATATAAAAGAGGATAACTTTAATGAGATTTTTAAAACAACATAAAAAAACTATAGATGTACGAATTAAATGTATATCATTTGGATAAAGTAGCAAAGTACAAAGAGCATTCTAAAATTCCTGCATTATAGTTTCTTGATCCATCAGATCTAAGACAATCTTAAGGTCGAATTAAAAAAAAAATGAATTTGATACATCAATTCACATATATACACATGTATAAACTTTGAGAACAATTTGGATCTGATGGTGGAAAAAAAACTATCTTTTTTTTCGACTACAATGAGTTATGACGCAGGAAGAAAATTTCATTTTTTTTTTTTTTTTTTTTTTGTAGGATATTAAAATTCTTTGATATTTACCAGTGTGGAGTGGCACAGTGGTTTACATGTCTCTCTTATAGTTTCGCATTATGTGTTGTTTTAAATCTCTCCATTATCTTTAGATGTATAAAACGAGCTGTTACTGTTAGCTTTAAGCAATTGATAGGATATTACATAATATTTGTGACCAGCATCTTTTATGAAGATGTACTTTCATGTTGAAACAGTAATTTAATTTTCTCTTCTAATGTAGAGAAATGCCAGTGGAAAGCTGCGACCCACCAAAAAATATATATATATATATAGCTTGCAGAATTGTCAAACAGTCAACTGCCCTGTGCTAAAGAAACAAGAAGAATCACACATAAGCCTAGAGACATGATGAATTTAATGCACAGTTCAATCTTCCTGCAACAATAAGACAAATTTTCATAGGCTTCAATTGCACAACTAAGAAGAGAATCAAAGTAACGAGTAATTCTAAGCTGCAAAAACCAACATAAGTTTATCACATTAATTTGGCATTAAAACTTAATTAGAAAAAAAAAAAAGAAAATACCTGTTAATAAGTTGACAATTTTTTTTTCTTCTCCTCTTCCTATATTTAAATTCTGAATTTGAAATTGAATCAAACGTTCAGCACTGGACCCTAATCTAAGGTGTGCAAAGAAAAAATTATTTAAGTCACTCAGTTAAAAATAGTGATCACAGACTGTTTAGTTAAGCTCTACTTAAAAAGAGTTGAGTGGAATCAAATGTCAGAAAAAAAATTGAAAGAAAAGAAAGAAAAAAGACTGGCGGCTAAGGAGACCACATACTTCTTATTTGTATGTAATTTTATTTTAATTTCAAAGCTATAAACTCTACCCCGCGACACTCTCTTGTAACACGCAGCGGAATTACTTAACTTTAAACATAAAACTGATTGCTGAGGATGGGTAAGTTCCATCAGCCAATCAAATCACACTGTTCATACAACACATTTCTAAGGCCACTTTTGCAAACATCAATTTTAAAAATATTTTCAAAATAAAAATATATATACATACCCATGTACTTTGAAGTGTCAATTGGAGACATTTGGAAATAATAGAGGTAATCATCAGGACACTAGGAAAGGATTAAATTTTTGTTTCGAGAGGTTAACATTTCAAACATTCAACCTTCCACTGGCCCAAAAAATGTTTCATTCAAACATTATTTCTGAGAACAAAGTTACCCGATAAAAATTTTCGATACGGATATAAATATACAGCGGTTAATTTGGGTATAAAAATATTTTTAAACTGCCAAACTGATAAAATTTACACAATTTACATCATCATTCAAATACACAACCAACCATCAAAGGGGAGATAAAAGATCTTACATCATTCTAGCGAAGCAAGAATTAAGACATAGAGATAAAGACAAAAAATCTTCACAGAAAGTTATTACTTCTTGTAAAAAATAGAAGACTGCAAGACAACATCATTACAAAAAAAGTACTGTATGTATCATAAAGCCATTTAAAGGCAACAAAGCAATGTGTAGGAACAGTGAGGAAATACCAAACTCTAACCACAAAAACATCAACAAAAATGCGCTATTGATATTTTATTTTAAAGACATCAACCATGTGTGGAATTCCCTTCATCATACTCGTCTGAACTGGCCAAACAGCATACAGAAATGTGCAAACACAAGGTTACATAAGCTGAGGCTGTCCAAAGCTGGCTCTCAAGCACCTGCTTCATAAAAGCTCTAAAGACGTACAAGTTAAATTTTTATATTACCACCTAACTTAAGAAGGTGTAACTAAATGAAAATTAAAATCTGTTTGATAATCCAGATAAAGGCACTTTTATAAGTCTGAACATAAAAGAGCTATCATTATTACTGTCAAGAAAGAACTTTACTTAAACAATAGAGGTAACATTAATTTTCATGAAATCAGAACCAATTTCCCTGGCATATTTGATATACTATACGAGTATATATCAAATTGCATTATTTCCAACAAAAGACAAATTTGTGTTCATAATTAAAATCAAATGCCGTGATTGTAAAGATTTGTATATGTTTTGGTATGGACCAAAACAAATTTCTTTTTGGGACATTTCAAGAAATCTTAACTTTTCTTAATTTGGCATTATCTTAGTGTACAGCCTTCTGCTTCTGATCTTCAGCAGTTCAGGAGCAGAGCACTCGAACTTTTTACAATAACTCTAGTTACTCTAGTACAGAACTGAAAATTCTGTCCCTTTGTTTTAATAAATGTAATGCAAATATGGTTCTGTTTCGCACGGGTCTCACCTATGCCATGAGGTCGAAAATATCAAGGCATATTCCAGCAAATTATCCCTAACAAAGTCTAGGTTTAGAAAATGTACAGAGGGATCTAGCTCTCCTCAAACACCAGTGCTCACCGATAGCCATCTAGTGACCATCTAGTGTACATTTAGCGACCATCTAGTGACCATCCAGCGATCATCCAGTGACCATCTAGTGTACATTTGGTGTACATCTAGCGACCATCTAGTGACCATTCAGTGATATCTAGTGACCATCTAGTGACCATCTAGTGACCAGTGCAAGGCCACTGGGGTCTTACTTCACAGATCTTAATACAGGCCACACAGCCAAAAGTCGTATATCGGCCGATTTCAGGTTTTTTTCCTCCCCAATTTTAGGATCGAAACTGAGCATTCTAGAAGGCTTATCTCAGTCAATCAAGCTCTAGGTAAGAATTGCAAATCAGTAAAAATCTCATAAAAGATATTCTCCCCCCCCCTCCCCCCGTGTTTGGAGGCTTTACATGAATAAGCACAATAATATGTGTGGGAGGCAGTGTTCATTGTTTTAATGCTGTAACTGATGTTGAAAAATGATTTCATACTTTACAGTTTGTACATGAACAAAATCAAACTTGTTCATAGCAATGAGGACAATTTACATAGAAATGAGTTGATGAACTGGTCGATTGCAGAACAAAAGGTTCGGGGGTTCATCCCTGGCAGACACAAAATGCATGCTGTAGAAAAAAAAACACAAAAACAACTAAACTCTATTGACAATAAAATGAGGTGAAATGAAATAGAAAGAATATCAAGTTTAATATTCAATGTATTTAAGTTTCAAGTCAAATTAAGAAGAGTTTGAGATATACTTTGACACTCGACAATCTATAGCCGTTAAAAATGTCAAATGGCAAACAAGGCCTTTAACATGGCAGACTTCATTAGTGACAGGATGGAGCATGCACTGGTCCAGCCTGATCATACATATTTATATCAAGGCAGGTATCTGAAAAAAATGGGTGCCCTCGACTTGTGCTAAATAGAGTCTGAATTCTGCTAATTTAAAACCTTTTGGGGGAAACATCAAGTGTTATTTGATTCAGGACTGGAGCATTTGCTGCAAGGAATGGTATGAAGTTGTATAACCTCCACAGATATGAAAAATACTTGCATATACCCACTAGTGGCTTTTCCAGAGCAATCTGATGGAAATTGAATTTTGGACATTAGTTAAACATGTTGATTTGGACACTTTGTGATGGTTAAATGACTGCCCTAGAAGTTATAAAGCAAGCAACCTTCAAATACTAAAGCTTTCTTTCTCATGCTCAGGTAACTTGATAAAGAAATACACGTAACTCTGGCAGAGCTCTCACAGTTTTAGAGATGCAGTCTTAATCTATAAGTTGTTACATGGCATAATCTTAGTCACCATACTATCAAAGTTTGCACTTCAGCTACGCTTAATATTGTTTTTTTTTTTTTTTTTTTTTTGGGGGGGGGGGGGGTTCACGATATTTAGCTTGACCAGGTTAAGAATATACTGTTTATGCTGCATATATGGTGCAAAACAAAATCAGCAAACATCGAACAAATAAAGACTTGCTGCGAGTGAACATCACAGACATGAAGCATTGACAGTTAATAACTAAATACATAATTTTGTCTTTTCAACTTCATTTCTGATTATTAAATTTTGTGGCTGTCAAAAACTTAAATTTGGATCAAACATAATGTTCAGATCTTTACAGAAGCGTGCACTGAAACTGTGCTATCAGTCTTTGACAGGTCTTTTAAATTTTGCAGGACAGTTCATTTTAGTATTTTACGAGCCAATTCAGTGCTGAATGAATGATCTTATGTACACGCATAAAATATATGACATACCCTAGTATCAACACACGTGGCTAAACAATTCGACTCACATCAATGCTTTACCAAGTAAAACAATTACCATAAGGACTTTTTGAGCCAAACTCTTCCCATAACACTTCAAGTAGATGAGGCACATTCCTTCAAATACAAAACTCCAAATTTTGAAATCCAAGGAAACCAAAGGAAATGCAGCTGATTTCAGTCTTGTCCAATTTTTCAGGTCTGCCTAGAGGACCTGAATATTTCCAACACAGTTTAACTGTAAACTGTTGAAGAAAAAATTGTCTTGCAATCTTGCCATAATTAGTTGTAGAATTGTAGATATATATATATATATACGTCCGAATTGAACTCTCGTATTCCAAAATTCCATCTTTGAACATAGTTTTAAATGCAAAGTTAAAAATGAAAGATTCTGATACAAAATTTAGATTTTTAACAATTTTGTGTCAAAGGCTCAAAAACGATTTTTATTTTTAATAACATAAGCATCTCCTCATACACCGCTGTCTAACTTAACCCTGCAGCTAGCCTTTAAAACTTGACAATACGGGTGATCAAACAGTACGGGCTGATAGTCACCAGATGGTGAGCCAACTAATACCACTTCCCGCTCTGTCCCTGAAACATCTAGAGGCTGCTTTAGCTGCCTCTCACTCGACGTCTGCTGGAGATTGGTGTCCACCAGACATTCTTGCTGCGGTAGGTTGGTGCTGTGTTCAATCTGTTGCTCCTCATTGTTACTCTGGCTGCACAGAGAACTGTTCTGCACATTGTTCTTATCACTATGCTGATTATTATTCGCACCATGTGATAATACAGTCAAGTGTCGCTCACTGTCACGGCAGTCACCGTCAATAATATCGTCTTGCCCGACATTGCTGTTGCAGCCATTTGGTAAGCTCTCTGGTCGCTTACTTTGATCATCTAGAACCGGAACAGACCTCTCCATCTGGTCCTGCACAGAATCGCTAGATTTGGAGACAGTGGGCGCTGTTGCTTCTATCCTCTCCAGACGAGGGGGCTTGGCAGGTTTGAACACATTGTCAAATAAGTTCCCACAATTCCTTTTTAGAACTGTTTGGCTCTTTGTGCTCGAGTTAGTGCCAGATGAAAGGCCTTCTACAACTTTTTTAAGATGATAAGGACTTTTATCTGAATCATTGCAGGGTCTGCTTTTAAGGCTGCTAGGCTCTCCAGATGTAGAGTCCAGCAGAGTGAGGTAAGCGGTCCTGTCGGAAGTGGGCCGGCTGCTTGTATTGTTCAAGCTCGTCTCTATTGATGACGAAACCAGAGTCTGGGGGCTCTCCCTGGCCACAGGGCATGTTTGAGCAGAGATGGGTTGTGGGCAAGAAGACTCTTTGGCCAGATCAGGTTGATGAGAAGACAACCTCCTCACAATGACTGTTTGAAGCTTTGGGCTTTTGCCCTCTTTGCCAAGTTGGGAACATGACGAAGAGCAGTCTCTCACGATGATCCGCTGCACCTTGACAGAATGATGGGTTGTCTGGGGTAACATAAGGTTGTTGTGTTTGGGTTCATCCACTGATATTAGTGGAGGCGGTGAAGACTGAGGAAAATTTGTTTTCTGGGATGATGCTAGGTCATTATCTTTGACTTCATCTGCTGATATCAGGGGCGGAGGTGAAGAATGAGGAACATTTGGTATCTGAGGTTGTGCAGTCCTTGTCGCAAAAGCGTCCCGCAACTTTTGAGCCAGTGCTGATGCTGCTTGAGTTTTTGCCGTGGCTGTTGTAGAGCTTTCACAAATCTTACTTGCCGGCAAAATCAGGGTCTCAACAGGCTCTTCCCTTGATGTGCATAATTCAGAAATGTTTCGCACTGATCCAACATCAGCTCCCTCAGAGTCAAGTGATGTTGTGTTGAGAGAAGAGGCCGTAGACGCTACAGCCGCCACAACTTGGGGCCGTGCTAGGGTTGTTTCTGCTACTGGTGGAGCAAAGCTTGACAAAACAGGTTCCGCCTGACTGGAAGCAGACAATGAAGCTGGAGCACACATTCCCTCAGAGACATCGTGTTCTGTGGAAGACTGTTTGCCTCCATTACCCATCCCCCACAGTGGCTCTGACTTAAGGCGAGGCTTCAGTCCAGTGACACCGGCAGAAAACGAGTAAGGAAACTTTGATGCTTTGATAGGTTGGAATTCTTTGCTCCAGTCAGCGTTTCCACGATACATTGGCCTTTTCCCTGGACGGTGACCTCTGATGGGGTCAAAAGGTTTTGTGTGAAGATCTGTCGTCTTTTCTTGGACCAAGACATTTTCAGTTTTACTTGAAACCACTGCCTTCGTGCATATGTTGTTTTCTTGGAATGGAATCTGAGATAAGTCACCTGGATCTTCCTTCGAGGGTGTGCCAGATGGGTTATCTTGAGCTGTGTCTGAAGCCGCGCTGATGACACAGTCCTCAAAAGTTACATGCTTGAGAACTTTACCAGGAGTTTCCTTCTGTGTGTCTTTTTTCAACAAACAAGTCTTTGTAAGTGTTGATACAGGGGAGTAAGTTTCTATCCTCACAGTCTTGACCTTTCTTTTTTGCAGACCGTCTTCGTTCTTTTTCCCTCCTAAGGTTTTGTCCCTTGGCTTCAGCTTTTTGCCAGGTGTTTCTACCTGTGCTGTCATTGCTTCTGGGCTCTGCATTTCTACTTTGCTTTTGCCAGTTTTTTTCTTTGGGTCAGGAGTTATGAGATGAGCTTTTTTCTAGAAGAAAGGGAAAAAGATGGAAGAAAAAAGGATAGTTTTGTTTCGAGTTATTCTTGTTAATGTGCATCTTCAAAGATATATCATATAAATTTAAGTCTTGTACAAAATCCTGGTAGCATGCAGCTGAAAATTTTCCCCTTAAAACTGTTTTTGGTCTATTCTCTACTGCTAAAAATTGATGCAATCCAATTGGACATAATTAGCCTGACTGGCTTCAATTTCGATATAATTAATTTTTTTAAGTTTTTAACCTTGTTTTGGTAAGTTAAAATAGATCAGAGGAACCTCTTGGAAAACAACCCGTCCCCTTCTAGATGACTTTAGTTTCAGAGACGTTTGTATATTAATTATGAACATAGAGCATCTCTCTAGTGTGATCTTTTAATTTTTTTTTATAAATTATTGACAAAAAAGTACATATAGGATTGTTCTTCTAATCTTTGTTAGTTCATTTGTTTTACAATGACATAAAGATGATAAACAAATCCAGTCACTATGGCGGCCATTTTTCTTTTAAATATTAATCCAGTGAGACTGAGTTACAGAGTGTCAATCCTTCCATCCTGATGAATAGAAAAACGATACTGATAAATTGTCTGTAGTCGATACTGTGATGCCTAGAGGCAAAAAGATATTAAATGATAGAATATAGATGTAAGGCGACTTGAAATTGATAAAAATTTTTCTATTTTTTTTAAGAAGTTATAGAATATCAAATATGCATTTACAAGTTCAAACAGATGAATTCATGATTAACTTTCCGCTGTCACACAAGTTCTGTGAACCTGAAGCCAAATAATCTCTGAGGTAAAAACATTCTTCAGTTAGGCACGGTCAAAATGGATTGCTGGCTGTTTTGTAGGTACCTTATAGACATGTATCACAACTTAAATATGCCAAATGTAATCTTGTTTTTGTGTTTTGGGGTTAAGCAATAATTCTAAAAATAATCCCCTTCAATGTGAGAATCTTTTCCCTAAAGTCCTGATAAATTCATGCAAGAAATCTCTAGAAAAGTGCACTATGTTATTTATGAAAAGGAAAGTCAGCTAAGCTAATGGAGTTCCTGCAACCTTTTCTATAATCGGTTTTTAATGCCCTGAGTGTTTATGAACTTGCACTAACAGGTGTTATCAATGTAATGCAAACAGTCACAATAGAATACTTTTTTTCACAGATCTATCTTTTCTCCTTCCTCCTTTCACCTCCCTTTCTCCTAGCCTTTTCCCCTATTGTATTTAGTGTATTGTTAATCTAGCAGGCCATTTAGTTATGAATGTAAAACCAACAGTCACAATACAATACAACTAAAAATCACTTAATAATTTTCTATCACTGTTTTATATATTGCCTTACCTCCTTTCACCTCACTTTCCCCTTTCCCCTCACAAAAAAGAAAACGTATTGTTAATCTTACCTTGTTTTAGATAAAAATGGAAAGAAAAAAAATTAGAGAGAGAGAAAAAAAAGAGTGTTTCATTAGTTAATAAGCTGGAGAGCCATGCAAGTAAATGGCAATAAAATTTTAGCAGCAAAAATATCAGTAGACAGACCTAAAGAGCAGATGGATAAATTTATTGCCTAGCGTTAGTAGCAGCATGTCAGAAAATCATTTAAATTTCTTATCCTTTTTTTTCACTTTCGAAATATCTCTTTTTAGAAAAAAAAGACGGTTGTGTAGATAAAATAAATTGCCTGACAAAAACAAAAAGTCGATTCTAATCTTTATGCTTCTTCTTCAGACAAAATTTTTGGATCTGGTTTCTTTTTTTATAATCTTTGCCATGACTGAAAAATGCAAAGCAGAGAGCAGTGAGACAAAAACTTAGTCCAGAGTATAAAGTTACCCTTTTTTTTTTTGCTCTTCTTAATTTTTGTTTCTTTTATTTTCCATTTTCATTTTCGTGCAATTTTTTTTTATATATATATTTTAGGGCCTTTTTTTAGGCAAAGCACGACTGCCTCAAACAGCATACTAAGTTGTTAAACAAAACCACTGTTATGATTCATTGAAATTATTACACGTCTTTACTGTACACAAAATTCTGCATAGAGTTTAAGATGTACTTCTGCAAAGCAGTATTATAATGGAGGCCCGGAAAGGCCCGGAAAGATCATAGTAATTCTCTTGAATTCTGATACCATTTTTAATATATGTTGGAGAGCGGCTTTGTAGTTGGCAATTGAATCTATTAAGCTCTTTAAGGTTGCAAGATGTATGATTGTTTAATTGTGTAAGAACTTCTTAGAATTTTATGACATACATGTACATGACAATAATATGTTATAGATACTTGCACCATTACCAGTTCCATCAACGATAGGCAAACTAATTCATTTTATAAGACTTAACAAAGGTGCACCAGTTTCAAATACAATTATTACTACTAGTACTATTGTACTAGTGAGAACAAATTCTCCTCATAGGAGGCCAAATTTTTTTTGGGCATGTCTTGGACATACATAATCGCAAGATACAATCTGTTTATTTTCATCCAGCTCTCAGAATGAATAACTATTCAATGCAGTTATGTTGTGTGATCATGATCACTTACAAATGAACCATATAGATCTATAGAGTATAATGTCCGTAAAGAGTTTATTGACCAATCCCATTAATGCATTTGCCTAAAGTTTGCATATCATTTTTTCAGCAGTCTCTGTCATGAGAGTAAGAATTTAGAATCTAGTTGTAAATTTTTAACATTCAGCCAAAAAGAAAAAGAAAGAAATGAATAGTTAACGGCACTTTATGCAGATTTTTCCTAGATATATACTTCAGTTATTGAATGGTCTTTGAAATGAGAAACTTGTGCAAATAAATTATAGTTTTGACTTATCCATAAATTGTACATATCAAAGTGTAACTGTAAGTTACAACGACTTTTTAAATGCCATGAAATTTTAAACAACCAACTTTCAAATCTGTTACTTGCTCAAGTATTTCAGTTTCAACAAATCTTCTTTTGGGCAAGGATAAAATTGCAAAAGAAGCTCGGGCTATTTATTTTATTTTCGGCAGACAACTTGCGTTGCATACTATTTTGTTCTCTGCAGTGCTTTAGAGGGTTTTTTTTTTATTCTTGCTTTTATCCACCTAAACAGTGAATCTCTAGTTACGTCCCTTACATAGTATGACTTTTTGTTTACAATAACGAACTACACAAGTTGTAAAAAACAGTCATAAATGTTCAAACATATTTTACGCATTTTATTTGAGGGGCAAAAACCAGATACACGAGTGAGAACTCCTATGTCTGTCTGTTTAACTAAGGAAAAGTCTGAGAAGCTTTATGGGATACACTTACAAAAAAAAAAAAAATAAGAGTTAACTTCTTAGAAACATTGTGATGAGATGCTTTCCAAGGCCCACTTTGTTTGTATAGAAAAATATAAAATGTGGTGTTGTTAGTTGAGGTCATAAATGCACAAACCCAAATAACTTATGATTAAATATCAAGTTCATACACAAGTCAGAATGGGACTGCATTTTCTCATAGGTGTATGAGAAATGAGAAAACGACAAACTATGATGCCTGGTTGCTTGCTTGCCCCAACAATGTTCCTGACTTTGTAATCAGCAAGACATAAAAACCACCAGAGGAACACAGATCATAAACTGTCAGCCCTACAAATGATGGCAATATGGAAGGTCCCAGAAAGCTTTGAACTTACAGCAACATAGACAGTTCTGCCCAAACACGTGTAGAGTAGTTTAATATAGACTTTTGACACAAGTCAGTTATCTTGAATTTAAATGGCAAACAGAATGTAAGGGAGGATGTTTACCCAAGATCAGATACAATTACCATAAACAACTGAATCTGAATGTCACTTGTCAGATAAAATCTCCTCATTTATTTTTATTTGCAAAGCTTGCATAAACTATAATAATACCAACTCTGGTACACTTATTGCTGTGTGCTGATAATTTCTTGAGCTTCGATATTTTACGCCTCACTAGTTTACTGGACTACAGTGACATCTTGGAATAAACATAAAACGTCTTGCATTGCGTCCAATCAATTCCATGAAGTGTTTACATTTATAAGCTTTAAGTTTAACTAAATTAAGACCACGAACCTAAATACCAAGATAAAAGTGGATTCGCCTCCAATCCTCAGTCTACAAAACAAATTCTTCCATCTTTCCTTTCAGTAACCAAGTTGAACAGCGAAAAAAACATGGAACATTTTCTTCCATGAGATTCTTTTGATATATATATTTGAAAAACTGTTCAATAGAAAAAAATTCTTTTCTGAATGTAGCTGTGGCCAAGTCCTATTAAGAGCACTTTTTTGAGCCAAAGAAATTGAAAGACGGCTTTCTTATTTCTTTTTTACTTCTCAAATAATGAACTTTTTTGGTTCCAAGTCAGCGTCAGTTTGCCTACTTATGCCGAGACTTGTTGAAACTGTGTATTTCTGCTTTCAGTAAAACACTGAATTCCAAAGAGGATGCCCATTCTTGGTGAGAGTTCTTACAAGAAATATAATTTATTTTTTTTTCTGATAGAGAAATGCAACCTGCCACAATTTATGCCAAAAAATTGTGTGCTACTTTGAAACGCATGAGAATGACTCCAAGTCCAAGCAATGGTAACAACACACAATATATTTGAATTCTATTGTTACTTTTCCCTTTTGTTATTGTCAGCATTGCTATTATATTCATGCAAAGCCTTCAATTCAAACAAAAATGATACGGTACAGAAAAATTAACAAGAATACCCAATCATTTAAATAATAACCAATCGTTTATAAATCCATGTTCCAAAAGAGCAAGAGGCTTCCATGCCCAATTCACTATTTTCAGCATGTTTTCTGTACGTCTGGATCCTTCACCTCTCATGAAACTAGAGGCTGAAGAGAATTGGCTGAAGAAATCACAACCTTAAAAATATGTTCCATCAAGCTCTCAAAAGCTTTCTTTGGCTAAATAGGGACTTTGAGATGATCCTCACATTTGAAGCACATCACAGTGCAGTAGAAGAACTAGCAGTGATAATAAACAAGCCACAAAATGCTGAGTGATATTGATAACATCTTTGTAGCATGTATGGGGGTGACGGCAGGGGCACAGCACTCTAAATACATATGTATAAAATTTAACACTGTATTTTCTGGTCATCAAAAAAAAAAAAAAAAAAAAAAAACCATCATAGCTGCAAAAGCGCCACAGCAAATATTGTAGACAGTTAATACAGACGATTTTTTTTCTCTAATTTACAATCTATACAAAAAAGGAACAGATTCTTATGTTATTATAGCACTATTCATCACAATTAAATTTTGATTTTTGACTCAGAAAGATATTTACAATTCTTTTGTGAACTATCTTCGCAAAACTGATTTAAAAAAAAAAATCTGATTTCTTTAAGCTTCATAAAGCATAAAATACCCTACAAAAATTTCTTTATGGTCAAGTAATGCAATACTTAGGGTAAAAGCTATGCGACCACTTCCTTCATTGATAAGAAATCTAATGCACCCTGGGACATGAAGTCATTGTCAAATCAATCTGAGAATTGACCCTTTCCACTAGACGTCCAACAGAAGGTATACATCCTTCGACACAAAATTTAACAAAATCAAAATATACAATGTAGACACATTATTCTACATAAATGCTGAAGCAAACAATAGATTCTAAAATCCGTTTAGTAAACTAAGCACAACCAATGGTAATAATATCAATACGCACATCAGATCTTCAGATCTGACCTGTCATTCTTTCAACAGGCTAATTGTTGATGACTAGGTACAAATTTTAAGCAAAAAAAAAAATGAGGGTAAGCTGAAATTAGCTCACCAGCTCACTACCGTCTCCTGAGAAAGTTATGTCCCTTTATACACTCATAAAGCCATGCTCAATAAGCCGACCACTGTATCCTGAGAAAGTTACGACCCTGTACACACTCATGATGTGATGAATGAATAGTTCATTTTGCTGTGAGAATGTTGAGGCCTGTTATACACTAAGAATGCCGTGGGCGTGGCATCTTAGCGTGCGATGTTTGTAGCTGCGAGAGAAGCGAACGCATGCTTCCTGGCTGATAGCTGGGTTGTCAGTCAGAGCCAGGTACCTCAGATCCACACACGAAGCAAGAGCCTCTAGGCATCGCTCTGTTAGCTGAACACACTTCACGAGCCGAAGTTCCCGAAGACAACATGGTCCAGCTGAACTCATCTGAACCAAGGCACGGATGCCTCGGTCAGTGACCCGCATGCAGCAGGTGAGATCCAAGGAAGTTAACCGCGGCAGATGCAAGGAGATGGTTTTCAGGCTCTGGTCATTGATGTCCGTTCCAGTGAGGGAAAGGCGCTCCAAGCGGGCCAAGCGCGAAATATTCCGCTGACCTGGCTTCAAATTTGCTGGTGGTGAAGCTAACTCACGAAAACATAGGTCTCTGATTCCCGTTGCCCAGCTGAGGTCGAGAGAGCGGAGGAGAGGGCAGTCTGCAGAGCACAATGCTCCAATGGAGGCCCAGGACAGATTGGACAGGTCAAGGTGTCTGAGGCCAGGCAGGCGCGCTACAAGCCAGCTGAGCTGGCTGAATGACACCACTGAGGAGGCCAGCTTAAGGGCCCTGGGCTGCCGAAGCACAATGCCCCTCAAGTGGACCGGCTGTAAGCTGGATCGAGACAGATCCAAGCTTAACCAGAGGGTCGGGTCGAGTACCCAGCAGTCAAATGTGCGGCATACTGAGCACAGGCGGGCTAGATCAGACTGGGGCAACCAGCGGAATACTGCCAGCCACAGTGGGTGGGTTAGGGGATGCCGACTGCCATCGATTAATGTGACAAACTCTGGGATGTTGAGAGGAGGGGCTGGCCTCACCACGTAGTTCTTGATGGGCACCTTCGGGGCGTAGTCTGTGCCCCAGCGAAGCTTCTCTGGAGAGGGGCCGATTGGTGGGTTTCCGTCCCCTCCACTACCACCACTGCCTCCAGAGTCCTCTTCTTTCTTCACTCGGCTGGGAACAAACCTGCTGCCGTCGTGGCATGATTCAAGGTGACCTCCAGCAACTGCACCAACACTGTGAGATGATGGCGTAGACGAAGACAGGGGACAAGACAGAGGCAGTGGAGCAATGCCGACTGGGGCATTCGTGTGCAACAATGACGACGATGGTGATGATGATGATGAGAGAACAGGGGTTGGTGATAATGACTGTGCACCTGCTATTGCAGCATAAGGCGAAGTTGCTGCTGTCGGCATGTGATGGTATGGGTGGAATGAACTTGCACCGTAGGGACTCCCTCTTCCGTCGGCAGCCAAGTATTTTTGGTGGTGCTGATGCTGGAGGCCCCCTCTCTTGACCAGACCACCGTCCACCGTGTGCTCAAACAAAGGCTGTGCCTCCACGACCAGGTGAAAGCCAGCTTTCGACGACGGCAGCATCCCACGGTCCAGACCCCCACAGTATGTGCTCTCGCCGACCTCATAGCCAGTACCCTGGGAACGGAGGGCAAAACTGGAGTCCACGAATTATTTCACTACACCAACACACAACACAGCTAAGCTCTAGACTACATGCCTTCACCACAAATTTGTCTTTAAGGTTAGATAATTTTCACAGCTATTTACCTTTTTAATAATTCTTAACTTCAAGAATATAAAAATCTTGCAAAGCAAAATCAAACTATAATAATAATACATTCCTAAAAAAATGTAACTTGATTCACGAAAATATATAGGCTGTGAAAATACTAAGCCAAGGATTGCTGCAATCAAATTAGATTACAAATCATCGCTTATCTGTCATCTTATCTTTAAGCTATGATATTTCATTTCCCAATTTCAATTTTATTGGAAAGACAATAAGAACAAGAACGAGATATACATCCACCATAAGATAACATAAGGGAATGAATTTTGAGTATAGATACATGTGTTTGTAATTTCTATTGCTTGATAGTTTTGAGACATTTGCTCAAAAAGGTGTTTTGAGAAATCATGTGTAATACAGTGATATTAAAAAACCAAGGCACTGACTTCATTTATAGTTCATTATTCTTTCCTTTAAAAAGTTCTAACTGCGTCAAAATTAGCAAATATTTACATCATCTGCGAGAAAATGTGCGAGAAACAGGTAAAAAATTAAGTGCATAAATTTTATTAATTTTCTGTCATTGCCAATGTAGCGTAAGATGGTGTCAGAATGTTGTATTATTCTTCTTATTGTTGTTGTTGTTGTTATCATTATTATTATTATTATTACAATGATCATCATTATTCATTTTTCATGGTTTAGCCTATTTGTGAAAAAGCAGTACAAAAAAAAATTGAAGTCGTCGAAGCTATTCTTTATGGCATTTTCACAACTATTGAAAATATGCCTACCTAGCTTTTACTTACAAAACAAGGGGGAAAAAAGAAAAGAAAACACTGACAGAGGTTTCAGTTTAACAAATTTTATTTTGATCGAAAGAAATGCAACCAGATCACACAAATTTCAAGATCCTTAGATTTCTGCGTATGTCATAGTTTTGTCGACATAACCTTCTTAGATTTGTGAATTTTTAATTCTGCTATGAAGAGAGATTTCCCACAACTGCCTCTATGGTAGTTTTTGCTTCTTTTCTAAATTTAAACAAATTTAATTTCATATCTGAAGCAAGATAAATGCAATCAATTTTATGTATTTTTATAATTATCTCTTACAACTTTTTTTCCTCGAGGCAGGTGTCAGACTTCTAATTTTAAATTAAGTATCTCTGGACAGTTTTTCGATAATTTCATGCAATCTTCACCAGTGAGAACATAAGACTAATGTCTTTTTTATAAATACCAAAACCTATGACAGTCACTTGAGAAAGAAATCTATTCTCAATAGAAGTATCATTTTGTGAATGATATATATCGCAATCCTAGAATAATAAAGATTTAAATATAAATCTCAACAACAATTTCAATATTTTGAATCCGAATATTTATCAGTTATTAAGTTTCTACTGGCACCAGGAAATTAGTGACGTTGCTCATGAGAAGTTTTTCTTAGTAAAATGCAGTTTGACAGCTTGATCTACAATGAGACGAGTTATACAGTTTGTTCATCCGAAACCTCTAAGTACCGTTGACCTGAATAGATGAAAATATTGATTTAAACTTCACCATAGCTTTGAGTCCCTAGTCTGTACAGTGTGAAGGTTATGAATTGAATTTACAACTGGTGAGCTTTTATGTTAAGTGCATTTTCATTTAAAAGAAAAAGGGTATTGCTTGCTATGGTTTTCTCCAGAGGACCAAATTATGTAAGTGATTGCACTCTCACATTACCCAGGCAATTTCATCTTTATAAATATAATTATATGCATAAATTATTTTGAGATCATTCTTCTGAAAAATGGAGTAGTCAAGAGAAAAAAGCTTCCTGAGCCCTAACCTCAAAAGACTAAATTTAAATTCAGTGGATCAAGGACAACCCAGGGCTGAATGATAACTGACACTTAAAAAGATCACGGATTTAAAAAAGGATATCTTGGATTTCGTTTGTTAAAATTTCTAGATGTGACCTGGATAAATTTTGCCTCTAGTTGTTTCTTGAACATGGTTAAGAACTGTTCAGTGAAGCAAGGCTATACCTGGCAGTACTATCTCCCACAAAATTGTAACTGAATTCCCTCCCACTTGGGAAGGCTCTGTTTAATAAGCTGGACACTGTACTGTCCAGGTTTAAACAGTTTGAACCACATAAATTTTGTATAATTTTGGAAATGGGCTTTCCCAAACATATTTCTAGCTAAGAACCTGCTTGGAGCAAACATTTTAATCAATAGAAAAGATTGTGCAACTTATATTTCAATTGTGACCACAAACATGTACACATATATGCCATTTTGGTCTGTTTAAAATTTCTTTAAGGGTTTTAAACCAATTTTCTGCCTGAAGCAAAATGCAAAAACCAATAAAGGAAGGGGAGGTAAAGCAGAGTTCAAGTTAAATGAAAATTAATTTGGAGGGAGTACATCAAGGTTGGTAATATTAATCCATGAAATAAATAAAGACTCAAGCATGCATAGCCAGGAAAATTCCTCATGACATAAAAATATACCAGTGAAGTTTTGAAAATCAACCAAAAGCAAAGTAAGGAGTCAAATAAGCCCCTTGGTTGATGTTGATTTGCATACATGAAACAAGTTCTAACAAGGTGAATTCAGAATACTTTCAAACCAACAACAGCAACAACAAAAAAAACAATTACATTGAAGATATAGAGCAAGAAGAATAACAATCTTAACCTTACCAAAATATAAGATTTTCTTGCTAAGTACACTTTCAGTAAAAATTTCATCCCTGAGTGGTTTTGACATGAACGTTAATACTGATACCGATATTTCATAACAACAAACGTCTACAACATCTTGGCAGATCAGAAAAAAAAATGTTCAAAATCTCGCCATTTTTTTGTTTGATTTAAGCAAAAAAGATAAAAAATATGAATATAATTTTGTAAAAAGTGAAGGCCAACACATACAAGAGATCATTAAGACTGATTGTTACAGTAGCTCCGGACTTTTGACTACTGGCACCGATAGTGAGATTAGAACTATCCGAACCATCCATTGTTTGGACAAGGCTGGGTCCAGTTATTTGTTACAGCTCAAATGTTAGAGGAAACTATCGATCAAGATCAGACCATAACCAGAGATCGTCTCACAGTACACAGTCGAGAGACGGTGGTTGCTTTGTTTTTTTTGTGTAAGAAACACCGTTTCCTCTAGAACATCAGAACTTTAAAAGAGGTTTATTCTTCACAACTGAACGTACAAGGGGGACAACTTGTGGTGTTTTTTTTTTTTTTAAAAAAAACCTGATAGAGTACCCGGTATGAATTCTGTGCCATATTAGAGACATGACTTTGTTTTATAGGAAGTATAGTTTCAATAATATGGTCAGATGAATTTTATTTCTTTTTGCCATAAGTTGTCGATCAACCTCATTGCATTTACTGCTGTAAAAGATACAGAGAGATCGAGTTCTACTATACTGAGACACACAGAGCAAACTTTATACATATGTACAAGTGTATTTGTACACGTCTTTAAACATTTCCTTTCTATGACCTTTCCAGTTCTCACACTTCTGCAACTAGACATACTTTAGAATCAATGATATAATCTGAAAGGGAATTTGGAGAATGTTACAAGAAGTTAATCTTTTTAAACTGATCTACTGTAAAGTGTAAATATTTTACATGTCCTTTGATGCACAGGTAGCTCTACATTTTCTTGTGTTCATTTGAAAGTGATTTATGACGCATAAAGCAGAAGATTTAGATGGAGTGTCCTTAGGAAAAAATTGGTAAAAAATTTCATTTTGGTCATTATATTTATAATCTTGATTCTTATTACTCTTTTGACATTTGCAAAAAAGCTTTTTATTTTATTTGTTAGTTTAGGCTCACACACTAGGAGAAAAGTTTAAACACTCCACAGGGGATACCGGTATATTTTACAGCAGCTAAATTTTTTGGGAAAACATACAGACACAGCTTAAGAAATTAGTTTATGATGGTGATAAAATGCCGGATTTTGAAAATATTAAACCCAGCTGCCATTTGACTCAACATTTGACTTGAACTCAATAAATCATAAAAGCAAGCATCTTCTTTCACATTCCCTAAAAAAAGTAAAATTAAAAAAAATGGATAAAGCAAATTGTATACAGCCGTTGGTGAATGAAAATAAAATGCAGTGCTGTTATACAAAAGCATAGAGCTGTGTTCCAAATAGATGAAAGGGAAATGTAAAACTTATGATTATTACACTACCAGTTAGAGCAAATAAACACAGTATTCTTCAGTTGAACCATTTTTAGTAAGCTTGATAGGCAAAAGCTTGAAGGTAAATCAAAAAAAAATCAAGCTGAGTACTCCACAATTCACTAGATGAATAATTCAAATCAATAAATGAGGCTTCCAGGCTAAGAAAAACAGCTAAGCATGAAGCAGCCAAATGCATAATAAAAAAAAAAAAGGGATGAAGATCATAAAGTAAGAAAATGGAAAAAGGCTGGAAAACTTTAACCAAAAAGAGACTGGTAATTCGTTTTGCCCTACATTTTGGAACGAAAAAAATGCAGACCCTCTCAAAGATTGGTAAAAAGTCTTAAAGCTTTGAGTATGTTGATGCTGTGTTACTTAAACTCTCTCTTTCTTTCTAAGATTTCAGTTGTTTAAAGGGCAGTCTTAATGGGTCCAACCCTTTGAAATTACATACTTCAAGTTTTAAGACAGGTTTGTCAACTTATCTGAATTTTTATGTGTGTGTGTATAGGGACCCTACACAATTATCAAAGAACTCATGGTACGCAGTATTTAACCCTCTAAAGTAAGTAAAAGGGAATATTCTCATTGATCCAATATTTCAGGTCTGCGAGATAAAATTATTTATATACCCCCCCCAAAAAAAGGATTGAACCTGTATACAAACTTACAGCATCCCATACGTCTGCAATTTCAGTAACAGTAACCATAGACAATACCCGAAGAATAAAATGGGAAAAAAAAGAAAAGAAAAGATGAAAACTACACTGGTCAAAGATAAACACAAAGGAGACAAAATTGCACGAGAAGACTGAGTGGTCAGTAGGTAATGCGGTGTGAGGGAGCTACATGGCTAGGCAGGCTCATATCTGCGGGGAACAACTACCTCTCTCTTGGGCCTCTTATTCCCCATCTCCTGCGGGATTTGTTCTGGTGTGTGCCGCTTCCTTGGTCCTCGTGCGCTGTCTTCTTGATACACCTGGTTGCTGGTAGGGGACTGAGGACAGATGTCAGAACAGAGAGAGAGAGAGAGAGAGAGAAGAGACTTGCTTGGTTATTATAAGGGGAGCTGAACGTGATATTGAAGAAATATTTTCGTTCAAATTTTTTAAGTTAAGTAAAAACACAAGGAGGCGTCATAAATGTCAAAACAAGCGATTAATCTCGATGGCTAACAATGTCATTCAAAAAACCAGCTGCACATAACAGGTCATGAGTTAAGACCATCAAAAAAATAAATGAATCAAAAGCTAAAATTGATTGATAGATCACTATGTCTTTTTATCAAAACTGATTTTTTTTTGTCTGTTTTATGATGAAAAAAATAAAATACCTACAGTCCAAAACGGAAAAAAAAAGAGAAACTGAACTGTGTATACACTTAGGAAGTAAGTTGGCAAAATAGAAAGAATACAAGGACCTGATTCGTGCTTACCTTTTCTCTTTTAATCATTTTCTTTTGCTCCTTGTGATTCAAGGAGAATGAAGAAGTCTTTCTGTGAAGATTCTCATCTCCGAAGTGAGGTGAAGGTGACGAAGGGGATCTGCGATCTGACTCTTTCTTTATGTTGGAGTCTGACATGGGAGAGAATCGCTTCATAGAGTTGGCCCATTTTATTGGTGTTCCAAACTCACACTTGAGTCCGCCCTCTTTGGCAGTGACCCTCTTCCCTTCAACTGGTGACACAGGTGAAAGCGGACCCTCTCCCTCCTCCTCCTGGCTCCCTTCACTGTCCACGGTAGACGAGTCTTCCGTCTTCGCTTTCCGGGTAGAGAATCCTGGTTTTGGGCGAGCCTACAGAAGAAAAAGGTAGAAAGAGAATCTGACAGTTTGGAGGAGTTTGTGTTGCTGTGTTTTTTACAAACTTTTAAGATTTGACGTTCTACCATCAGCACCTAAAATTTCTGAAAAGTGAAGTTTTATTTTACCCTGAACTCTTACGGGACAAGTGTAAAGCAAATGAAATAAAGTTTATTAAAAACATTTTTTTTAACCACTATGCACTTTACCAACATAATAGTCACAAACAATTGGTGAAAAAAAATACTTCAACTTTCTTACTGTCATATGGAAGAAGAAATATTTTATTCCTACAAATTCAACCTCACCTGCTAATATTTTCTGATATTATACCAGAGTTTATTTGTGCCTTGCAATCAAGTTACTATTGGTTTTGTTTGACAATTTCAAACTTTACAAAATTGTGAGGAAGTTTTGCATAGAAAAAAATAATATTGTGTAGGCTTATCATATATAGTAAGTCAGATACCTACCTTTCATTTTCAAATATGTCTGGCGCTCAATCAGAATAAGCCTCCTGTTTCTTTTATCACATTTAACAGTATTAATATAACGTAATGTTACGTGCATTTAACGTAATGCACTTTCCTCAGCTTCTCATTAATGAAAATTGAATGAAATTGAGGTTATATTAAATTTTTTTAAAATCAAATCCTCACCATTCAACTCACTGGGAATGGTTTTGGGACATAATATATTTTGCTTCCGACAGGCTTCTCAAGCAATGAAATGATATCAAATCCGGATTAATCTAGAAAAAAAAATGTTTGCTTTTCCTTTGGTTCTCCTAATAATTCCTTGTCCTCCTCCTGTATTGCTGGTCGGACCAAGGGAGTTAATTTGGTACAAAATTACAAAATTAACCCAAAACTTTGTTACATTATAAATCATGAAATCCATGCTCACCTTCAACTGGCCTTGTTTGCCTTCATTGCAACATTTCAGACATTCCCAACTATTTGGCAAATCCTCGTTGACAACACCTTCACTATCTAAGCCTTCATACCTGGAGAGACGAAACCAACCACAATATTTTTTTTTCAAAATAACATGGATGTTCGACAGAGTAACTAAAATCGCACTCATTTAGCCTGCTCAGATGCCAATCCAAACTATAATTGAGAATTTATATTAAAACATAAACATATCAAAAAGTTAGGTTTTCCTCATCACTGTTCTTTCAGAGCTTTACATAAGGAGATACTGAAAAGTTGATAGCCTTACATAACAGACATATATATATATATATATATATGAGGGGACAGGTGAACATATGAAAACTGAAAAAAGAAATTTCATTACAAAAAATTTGCTGAGAATCCTCAATGCTATTTACGCCCTCACTTTTTGCGGAGACACTTGGGGTGAACGATTTCCCAGCAGATTCCACACTCCATGAGGGAGGAGGAAATATCATCCGGGTCATCCGGGTTTGACTGATCCCCTTGGTTGCAGATCATGCAGACAGACGCACTTGGTAAGATAGGCTGGAGTGAAAGAAGAAGCAGAGTAGTTTGATCATGTTTTTTATATACAAATAATTAATGAACGTTTTTAGAACGCTCAAAATATCTGACACGCTTTGGTGAATCAATTTTATATGCTACTGTAAGTAAGGATAAGTTTTATCAAACAAAATAATCAACATTTTTTTTACAAATCAAGTTTGTCATTTGACTTGTGGTTTTCAGTAGATTTCATTCTGAAACAATTTTTGGACAATCAAATTGATCAAAGCGCAATATGAAAGTCAAATCAACCAGACATTCATTTATTAATTGAATATATGGCCTTAAATTATTAATGCCCTAAAAGCAATGGTCTATAACTGACCAATATCTTATTACATGCGGGTTGAAAAGATGAGTCTTTAATATCTGAAAAAAAATTTGAGCAAATAATTTAGTAAAGGCACAGCTTTAGTTCACCATTAATTTGTGCAGAAAACGTCTTTTTTGGCATGTATAAATATGAAAGTGTTGGTTTTTTTTTTAATTGCTTTGACATTCTTTCAAGCTTTAGAAATGAAGCATCCAAACCTGTCCAAAGAAGCAACTCTGCTGAAAATACTCACCGCCATACACTGCCGACTTATGCAGGTTTGTTTCATGCGACCTGGCCCACCAAACTTTTTCATGTCCTTACAGAAAGTGCACTCTCCGCACTCGGTACGTGTACAAGCTTCACATTTCTTGCAGCGAGTTCTGCGCCGTTTTTGAACATTTGAGGATGACGAAGATGGGGGAGTCTGGTTTCCCCTGGCACCCTTGGTGGTTTTGTAGGTTTTGTACCCAAGTTTCAATTTTTGCTTTTTCTGGCGTGATTAAAAAGAGGAAAAAAAAAATACAAGAGATAGAATCAAAATTTCCTACCACCTGAAAGAAGATTCAAACACTAATTGTATAAAGTAAACGTGACAATAGGTGAGTCCCGAACTCAATCCGAGCGAAGAAGCCCAGGAGTAGGGTCCTGATTTTTCCTGGCATAAGACATTGTGAGGGAGTTTGCTATTGCTTTCCTCCTATTAAAGTACTACCATAAAAAATGAATATTTCTTATTAACTTCTGACACTGAAACTTACCTTGTTTAATTCTGGCCATCCAATCACAGGCTCTCCAGTTATAGAGAGTCCCTGATCATCTGCTTTGTGTTCCTCAAGAACTTGCTGGAAATAATAATAAAAAAAAAAAATTATTGGTGAAAAGTCATTTCAGAGAGCAATCATAGACAAGATAACAGGTGCAGATATTCTGAAATAGTTTCAAGTGATGACTTTCACTTACAATTTTTCAGTACAATGAAAACAATCCTGCTCTTTTTGAGATAACTTACAGGTTTTCCTGGAACATATAACATCCATTAAAAGAGTGATCATTATCTAGTGTTGGCAAAAAAAAATATAACAAAATGAAATGATAAATGTCAAGTATGATTTCCTCCCCCCCAATTTTAATAAAAGAGCAATATGCTCATTGCTCTCAGCAAAAAAAAAAAAAGCACAATGTTTGAAGCTAAATCATCTGACTCTATAATTATTCTGCCACAGTTATCAAAACTTCAGTCCGTATAATTGCTGCAATAGAATTTTCACGAGCATTTAAATCAAAAACACAACAGTTACCCTCAGCTCTTTCAGCACAGCTTCTGGCTCTAGCATATCCTTTGGTACGCCCCTCTTTGAGGTCGGCAGGGCCAGTAATCCACTCAAATAGTCTATCAACTGGTTAACTCCCTTGAGCTCGGTAGCTGTCAGGTTGATCCATCTTTTGAGGCCGCCACCTTCCCAGGAGTTGTTTGGGTCAGAGGCGGCTTTTCTCGGTCCCCTGGGTCTGCCCTGAGCTGAGGCTGGCGGCTGATTCTCATCTTCACTTGGAGAGCGCTTCATTGCTGCCGCGTCGATTCTAGTGAGCTCTATCGTCACACTTTTTGAAATCTTAGGCGTTTCCTCTTCCTTTTCTGGTTTTCCCTATACCACAGGAATCGAAATAAGAAATAAACTAATTAAGACTCAAAAAAAATAATAAATTTGGCCTTACACATCTTATCTTCTAATGGTGAAAGTCTATAAAAGTCCAATTATTCTTAAAGGAAAAAAAAATGGATATACAAATGTACATTCAACACATTTATCAAAAACCCTCTTTCTTAAACCACAAATTTATAGTCTCAAATGAATGTAAATACCTCCTCCATAGCTCGTGAGGGTGGGCGCGAGTCTGGGTTTCTGGATGGAGGTCTGGAGTCTTCATCCACATGTATGAGACCCTGATCATCATCGTCATAGCCATCATCTTTGTCACCTGATGCTTGAGACAGGTAGGTGCGCCCTGTCAGGCAACTGAGGTAGCGATCTACGACATACCACATGATTTCTTGATAGAATGGGTACTTGAATTTTGAGGGGACCTTGAAGGGTTAAAAAAAGAAGATGTGAATTTGAGTTACAATTTCAAATTAAAATGCAAGACATGATCCTTAGCAACAGGGGCACTGTGCAAAATAGGTTGTTAAATTCAAAGTGAAATAAATTTACATTTAATATGTAAAAGCAAATTTTGAAGAAAAATTATGTTAGTGATGCATAAAAGGCCACACTGCCATATGAAATTTAAGTTGGATTTTTCTTTGGTAGATCAAGGCTGGTATAGACATAGAAATATAGTGCCAAGCATGTAAGTTATATCAGAAAACTCATCTCCTTGTTTACAAAATTAAGACTCCGTGAAAACCATGAAGCTTGTACAGAATTTAAAACTTATTGAAACAACTGGTGGTGACGGTGATTCAAAGAAATGTTTTGAAAAGAGCTGATTGATTGATGTAAACAAGACTTAGGTTAACTATAAGAATAAAAAAGAAAAAGAAAGAAAACAAAAGCACTCACATATGTTTTATCCTCAACACGAGATACCAAAAGTTGGTTTTCCACATTGAAACTGTGTAAGAAGTTGCCCCCAAACACAAGAGAGTCTTTAGGTGTATACACTGCATGAATCCATCCTGCAAGTATGTTAGGGAAAAAAACAACATGAACAAAATTAAAAGGAGGCAGTTCTGTTTACTAATTTAAAATTATAACAAATGCACATATACAAATCAAGCTGTAAACATAAATTCAATAAATGTTAGTTTTATTTTAAGTTTACTAATACTGCAGAACCCTTCAAATCACAAAGTGTGGGAGATATAGTATTTCTTCAGTTTATACAGGTTTGCTTTACAATTGTATGTCCATGTTTTCTGATGAATATAACAGACTGCAAAAAGAAGACAGATACCATTCAATTTTTATGTTGATTACCTTCCTAGGTTTTTTGAAGCCCTATATAGATGAGGAAAAAAAAAAAAGAAAAAAAAACAATACATTTTGAAACGTGAATTAAGTTTAAGCCTATAAAAGGGGAGAACTAAATTAATCCTGAAAGTATCAAAATGCACTTGCATTTGATTTCAGAGGAGGAAAACCATTCTAGCCACTATCTTAATACATTACCAAGGTTTGCTATTATTTGGCTGCTATAATGATGTGATAGATCACCGTGTTTAGCAAGAGTCCCTAAATGCCTCCTAAAACTTCATTGTAGTTACTTCTATTTTTCTTAAATCCTTTGTCATATGTCATAACTTCAGGTGAAGCACAATTTTTTGTAACAGGAGATGCTGAACTTAAAACTTCATAATGCTTACTTTTAAACCAATGTTTATTGCAACTCTTAAATATTTTTTTGTGAACAAAAATATTTCTTTTTTCTGCGCCTTTTGTCTGGAATATTTCTCAAAACTTAAAATTCTTCCACATTGGAGAACTGTCCATGCTTCTAGGTTCCATAGATAAAATTTGCATATTTATGAAAAATTTGCAACAGTTCACAGAGTTCTGATAGCTTATGAACACTTAAATTGAATATAAACAAGCGGAAATTAGTAAAGAATTTTGAAACTTCACCACCCATATTTTCCCCAACCTTGAGCGGTACCTGAAGGTATGATGAATGTGTAGCCTGCCAGGAGCTGGATACGTTGGCAGCACTCCAAAGTATCTCCCAAAAATGATTCTCCTTGTTTAGCGGATAATGTCCACTCCACATACCGATCAATGTTCTTCTGGGATGGGGGTGCCAGCCAAAAGATCTGGTGAGGAAAAAGAAAATAAGCATTATAATTATTAAGTGTAGTATTGAGTCAGGATTGACAGGGAATGGAGAGCTGGATGCACAGAGTTTGTCAGAGAATAAGGAGATTCAACAAGATGGTCACTTCACAACTTCAAGAAGGAGAAAGATTAGAAGCATCATATTAAAAGCTGCTTTTTCCTCGCGTTTCTCTATAGTAAAACAAATATGGCTTTGCAAATCATTGACTTTTTTTTCACCTTTTCGCCATGAAGTATGTGGTACCAGACTGAAGTTCCACCAAAATCTATGTGGAAATCTGTGTAGCAGCCAGCAACACTCATAAGACAATATCTGGGTGAAGAAAATGTCAGGCAATGACAAATGAAAAATATGTAAGCAGTATGTCAAAATACTTATTGCTTGTTTCATGATATGGCCTTTTACAAAGAGGTACACTCAAGCCTTTATGCATGTCAAAACAAACTGGAAGGACTAAGCCTGGCTAATATATGGCTAACTCATTTGCTGACAATTTGAAACTTGAACAGACAAAGAGAGATCTTGCAGCTATCAGGATAGATGCTCTATCTCCACAACCATCTATCCTAAAGACTTAAGATAGTCATTAAAACTTCAAATTGAAAGACGTTTATCGTTTGTTTCTCAAATTAATTGAATTCCTTAGAATTCAGTATCCCCAGGAAATTTTAGTTCAAACCATGTTTAACATATGTATATGTGACAGTAAACATAATTATATGAAAATATTGTGCTGGATATTTATATCGTGCAGTTCCACAGCAGGGAAAATTATACTGAAATTCCAACTTGGTCGTATAGCTGAATAATTTTCAACTGACCCTTTAGTGGTTAATTCTTTGAAAGAACCTCTGACATCAAGTGGCAGTCACCTACTGGGTTGAAAATACAGGTAAATGTGTTTGACAGCACAAGATAAATCCTCTATTGCTTCAGGTGCAGTTGAATTTGGCTTGCTTTAATTGCTAGTGGGTGAACATGACAAATCGTATAACCTCTGACCAATATCATGAAAATATCAGAAATAAAAGAGTAAACTGAAGAAGACCTAAAAACAGGGAGACAGGAAGCATATTTCAAATTACTTTTGAACTTTTGGGTATTTCATTCTCTCAATGACATTTGTAGACTCTGTCTGGCATTCTTTCAGATGTCTCGGCCAAGCCCTATCTACCCAATCAATTTGGCGTACCTGTAAGAGACATTTCAGAAGACTTTATTGGTTACCATAAAAAAGCATACATGTTGATAATGAGAGAAAGAGAAGAAAATGATCAAGAATTAGTCTTCAATTCTATGAACATTTCTTTTGCTACAACAATATTTATCTTTACAAGCTGAGGTTGTTTTTTTTATTGAAACAAGAAACTACAATTAAAAGTTTTTTGGAATATTATCAGGGTTTGTTTTTTGTTGTAACAAAGTCTTACCAATGTGGGGGACTCCACGTAATTCTCCAAACGTGTGTGGCAGAATTCCAAGCTTATGACATTCAATAGGCGGTCACGTTCTGGGTTCTCATAATATTTGACCCACTCTTTCATTGACATTTCCATGGCTTTCTGAGTGTTAACATCCATCACATCCAGAATACGTCTGCTCCCTAAGTATTAGATAGATCACAGGATTATTTCATGTTTACACATTTTGAGCGTGTCTATTTGAGTCCTACAACAAACAAAGGATAGTTTAGAGAAAAAAATGTGCATTTTTATGAATTTTCAGCAAATGCCAAATATTTTCAACCAACCCCCAATAAAAGAGGGAAATGAAGATAAAACAAAAAGTATAAATGATATCTACTGATTGTCACTTGAGACATTTTTTTTTTTACAAAATCTAATAGCACCTCCATGATATTTATGCTTTTTTTAAAATAATCTATAAGATGAAATAGATACACTAAGATGAAATAGATACACTTTAAAAGACATTTAAACATTGTGAGCAAAACTTATCTGTTAGATAAAACAGGTTACATCAAGACATTTTAATAGTGCATTGATGATTGATGGCAAGCATAGGATAAATAAAGCAAAAAAAAAAATGCATAGAAAGTTATCTAGAGAGGTGAAATTTTAGCTTTCAGAGTAAAAAAAACGATAAAAATTAAAAAAAAAAAAAAAGACACTTACCAACACACTGTTTGACATCACTGACTTTGAAATTTTCGCTAGGAACTCTGAGGGAGAAAAGTTGTTATAGAATTTGAGATTTCAGCAATACAATCCTGAAACATGTTTCAACTCAATTCTGAAATAAACAGTTTGTCAGCTGAGATTAACCAGAGAAGAATATAATTTTAAGTTGTTGGGCTATTTCAAAAGATCTATCTCCATAAAATCAGATGCAGTCCAAAGTTATGAAAGGTAGATAAAACCTTTACCAAATAAAGATTTCACAACACATATATTCTTTTCAATGCAGTATTTAAGGGAATTGAATTTATAAAATAAATCATTACAAAAAAAAAAAGATTAGCATCTATTTAAAGATCCTTATAAACCCTGATTATGATACACATACAAATTTATAAATGAGTTGCTAAAAATTCTTGTACAACACCTCTGGACATTTTTTGTGCGTGTCTACATAAAGAGGCATTTGGAAGGATCTTTAAGAGTTGTATGTTACATTACAGTTAGTATATATTTACTGTATCAAGCATTCTTTTTTTTTTAGAGAGAGAGAGAGAGAGAGAGAGAGAGAGAGATGAGAAACAGAGGAATAAAGAGGGGAGGAAGACAAAGAGAGAGTTATACCTCAGTCCCAATCCTGTTTTGTCATAGAAAACTATAGGCCGTGTCAATCCATTCCTCTGCATCCACTCCATGGTAAACTCTAGATGGAGCAACAGCAATATGGGTCAGATTTAAAGGGCAAAATCTTGCAATTTACATTAAGTTCATGCCAAGAGAATGGATGTGATCCGAGTCAATACCCTTCAGCAAACTTAAAAACATAGTAAGGAATAAATATATGAAACCCCAGATAGTTGTCAAATGCATAGATGAAACAAAGTGATGTGTTATGCATTAAATAATGAATGTATTTTTCATCATTCTCTTTAATTTACCAAAAGAAATAATAATAAACTAAAACATAAGAGATGCAATCAGTACAATTTTTGGAGATGTTAAACTAAAAGTTGAATCTGAAAGAAACCATTAGTATTATAAGGATGCCTTGTACAAAAGTTTTAAGGGTGAGAAAATCTGTTAAAATATAATTCTTTCCATCTCACCTGGGCCTTTCAGTTCTTGAACCATGTCTGATTCAAACTGATCACTGACAAGTTTCTCTTCCACGCTGTAAAGTCGGCGTCCGTCGATGTCATCCTCATCTATGTCTTGGTCATTATATTTTTTCCTCTGCTTTGTTCTCTGTATTTTTTTTGGAAAGAGGCACTGGTTGCTTTTAATTTATATAATAATATCTCCAAGCACATGTATCAAGAAGAGTTTTCACATTAAATTTAAAATTTATCACAACCAAATACAGTCATACATACTCAATGCCAAATTAAAGTTTCACCAGTGTAGTGTGCCCAATCAAAGATAGAAATTTTTTGACCAATGTCTTTTGAAGAAAATTGGCTAACTTGGTGATGTTTAATAAACTTATAAATGCCTTGATGAACTTTTTTATTTTACCTAATGTTTACAACTAAGTAAATTGCAATAGCACTAGCAGTAAGTAAATAACTGATAATAGTAGCAGTAGTATACTTAGATTACGGCAATAGTAGTAGATCTTGATCTAGTAGTAGCAATTACTGCAATAGTGGTAGTAGACTCGCACTAATTCTAGGAGTAACAGCAGCAGTAGAAGTAGTTAGATCCAGAGAAAGGTTTTTAGTCCTGATCTAGATCTAGATCTAGAGTATGAAGTAATCTTGTATAGACCTAGATCTAGATCTAGCTCTAGCAGTCGCAGTGTGCTGCCAAACAATCCCGGTTCTCTATCTAATCATGCACTGTACCGCATTTGTGATTACTTAGTGTTAGCACAAAATTACACTTTTTTTCTGTGGATTACAATGTAGGAATCAATGAATGAATTTGTTATGGGCACACTTCTCACAGTTTCCTTACCAGTTTTCTTCCACTTTCTAATTCGTCAGCCATTGTGTTGATGATACAGATGTAGACCTAAGAGTTGGAAAAATATAATCCAGATCTTGTTGTGTGCAAGCACTAACCGAAAGAAAAAGGTTTGAACAGTAATGTAGGCGTCTTGGTCTGGAGCTCAAACTCCAAGCAATTGCGATCTCTACATGTTTACACGAGTCCCTTTCGTCTTTGTTGGTCTCAGTATCGTGACACGGTCAAACAATGAGATTTTTTTTGTACACTGTCTAATAAACACAACACAGTTGAATATGACGTCACAGCAGATTTGACAGGATTTTCTTTCGGCGGCTTGATGCGCATGCGCAAGCATTGAAGATATGCCAAAATGGGTAGTTGAGGCAGAATGGGGACCTAGCCATGACCCTGTACGGCAGCTGGTCACATTCTAAAATCATTTACGTTACAACCTCTATAACAGTAATTATGATGATAATGAGACAGTCTATTTTTTTTTAATATTTTAAATCTCATTACAAGACTTTGCAATACATTTCAAAGTAGAGAAAAGTTTGGGACACATTTAAAGCGTGAAAAATCTCAGAATCAAGTATAATGGCTAAATGAAAGTGATTGTCAGTCCCAAGACATTTTTCTTCAACAAAAAATCCTTTCACAAGCAACACTTGTATAGATTATCGTAGTTCCTGTGTTCCTCTTACTTGAGCGGGTTTCCCCTGCTTAATATCATAAAACCGTTGAATCCACCTTTAAAATTATGCTACACCTCATGTTGATGTTTTTGGTTTCTTTTTCTGTAGTATTCATAAACTTGTGTGTGTGTGTATGAAGGTTGTTTTTTTTTCAGCAAAGTTATCTATCGTATATTCACTAATGTAAAACGACATGCAATTTCTCATCAAATTGATGGACAGTGTAAATTTACATTATGTTTGAACTTTGGTATGTAACATTCCAAAAGGGTATTCAACATAAGCAATCATAAAATGGCATGGACAAAAGGTTGGCTGTGTACAATATATATATTGTATATATATATATATATATACTTCATACACACACACACACATATATATATATATACAGTTCTCAAAAATCTGCTTTAACATCATGTGATGTCTTGGCTTTCGCTTAAAGCACCCGCGTGTGTCACTTAAATAACTAGATGGCCAGGATTTTGTTGACTGAGGATCCAGACGGAATATGGTTATAAATTTAGAAAGTGGCGAAATGAACGATGAAGCTGCCTAAAATGCCTAGACGGTTCAGCTAGTCTATATAATAATGTAATTTATCTGCTATTTCTTTAAACAGCGGGTATGAATTTGAATTAAAGTCATTCTAATTTTGCAGAGAAATAATTAAATCGTCGGGTGACAGTTAGAAACGACTATGTCTGAATTTGATGTTTTGAGAAAAATGAATTTAAAGTTTTCTCAGATTTTCAATTTGTGTTATAAATGTTAAATTTTAACTCAAGAGAACGGCGATTGGTCACAATATGTCCAAAATAGTGAAGATAGACAAGACGAAACAAAGCATTGCGGTTTCAACGGTGCTATCTTCAGTACTTTGGGAGAAATGGATATAACCATTCTGGCTCTCAGCCGACGATATTTGGTATTTACAATTTATTTGTCTACTTTTGTAAAATTTTTTCAAGTACTGTCAAAGAAAATATATTCACCTTTATGTGACAATTTTATTGATCTTTAAGCATAGAGGTGAAAACAGGGAATTGCATCCCAAACATGTTTGCAGGCTAAATCTATCCGGAATAATCCGTCTTTGTATGAAACATTCATTGTCATTAAACTTAAAAATAACAGAGCCTTAGAATTACCTAAGTACCGGTACATCAAGAAGTCCATGATATAGTTATTATATCATTTCAAAAGATCGGAAAATGATTTTTTAGGACCAAGTTACACTGCTGAATACAGTGTTGTACGCAAAAAGATACACTATAAAAAAAAAAAAAAGAACAAAAAATTAAAGGCAGCGTTGGCTTTTCGCAGCTGTGTGGTACTGAGGACAGCATTGAAGGAACGATCGGCGTCACCTTTAGGGCAAGGTGTAGATCTAGCCCTGCCAGAAACTTGCATTAAAGTGATAATTAATTTTTACCCAAAATTAACACTATAGAGAACGAAAAATAAATAAAAAACAAAACAAAACAAAAAACAAAAAACAAAAAACGACAGCTTAGAAATGTAACATGCATTCAAAACAGTTTTAACGGGAAAAGGGCTCACATTTTAAATGAATTGAAAGAAAAATGAAGACAAATAGATTTCATAACTTAATCGAGATCATGTTGCAGAGTCTCCATCTAGGAAAGAAACAAAGAAAGTAAGCTATAGTGGATAATCCTTGTGGCTCTTTTGGAACAATTGACCACATAGCTGTTCTAAAACGCAATTGATTGATTGATTTGTTTGTTTCTACTGTGAAAAGTTTCGATCATTTCATTACTTTGTTTTTATTATTATTTCACTAAAATACACTGTATGTAATAATGGGAGCGGCATTTTTGCCCGTAAGATGGCGGAGGTGAAGTCATACTCCGCCAGTGATCTATTATTTTTATTAGTAGAACATCTTTGTACTCCGCGGACTGTGTCACGTGACCTCGTAGGCTTTTAGCTGTACCTTATCATGTTAGTGCTTTTAACGATATATAAAAATACACATATCTTCACATACCATGAGTATTTAAAATGAGGTGTTCTTCAATGTTGAAAGTTTTCTCTCCAATGCATGAACGAGAAAACAAACATGAACTTTTTTTTAAATATTTCTTGGGACACGCGGGCAGTGCAAAGGACCAGAAAATTATGGCAAATAACGGCATCAATTGAACCACTCTTAGATGTCGTTTCACATACCACAATGGCAAATTAATGTGAAACATTTTTTGAAACATAATCTTGCGTAAGACTTTCTTGATTTAAATATATAAAATATCAAGAACCAGAAAGTATTTCATAAAATTTAAGTCCACTTCAAGAGTTATAACTCTTAATCTAATAACCAATAAACGAAGAAGTTGTTTCCAGCACGGTTGATAAGTAAAACCTGGTATAGTCAAAATACACCCCATTGACTCATGGGTAAAAATAGAGGTAGATTGTAAGTCGCAGACACACTAGATTAGATCAATCGCGCAATGAATGCCCGTCTGTGCTGAGGGAAGGTTATCACTGATACCATTGACATCCTTCTAAAGATGGAAACAGAGGCAACGGTTTGTACTCGTTCTAATTCTCCGAAACACTGGCTGAGAGTAGACCCGTCTATTGTAAACCATACATCGAAATAAAGTTAACATCAAAATCTAGATCTAGATCTAGATTAGATTTAAAAGATTGTGAAAAGAATAGTAGGTTAAATAGCATCTTGTTTACAATATCAAAATATATCTAGATCCAACCTATAGACCTGCAATAGGCTATATCCAGATTTAAATGAACATCTAGTCTAGATTAAAATTACCAAATTTGTTTCAAGGATCAGCAACATCTGGCCTTTACATCTAAAAGGAATATTTTGTAATTGTTAATGTGATGTCCATCTTTAATTTATTGACTTTCTAGTCTAGCCAGTTTTTTATGTTTAAAAATGACATGAAGTAGATCTAGATCTAGAACCTACGCCTATGTCACAGTAAATCGTAGATGGACTTTCTTTTTAGATTTGCTTATTTTTTTGTGAAATGGAAATAAAATGTTGTGATCATTCAAATGTAGGCCCAGACTTGATCTCTGCAGAATTTTTTGCGCTTAGATCAAGTGCTTTTCAATCCCATTTAATCACTTTTCTATAGAAAAGGTTTTGAAAAAGAAAACTTACAATAGCAGTTCACTTTTACTGAGTGGTAGGCCTGTTGGGTATTAATTATTACTGTATATCTGCCCAACTTACACTAAGCTTTAAAATTGTAGGCTATATTTCTTAATGAATTTGATATGCTGAATCCGAATATGAAGATTTTATTCGTCGTAAATAAATACTTTTCAAGATATAAGCATTTTTGTGTTGCTCTAAAATACATTAAACTATGTTTCGATTTCGTCGTGAAGCATTCAATTGTGAATCTTGATGTGAGGTGGGCCGATATCTGCAATTTTACCGCCTGTTGTATTAACATGGAATCCTATAATCTGTTTAAACAAAAACAAAATAATTAAAGTTACACTGTGAAATACGCTGCTCAAATTTAGGTGGTCAATGCACTGTTTCACTCTTTGTACTCATTTAAATTTATGCAGAAATCTGGTTTCTCTAGTCTCAGAATCTCAGCAGACATGAATTTTTGTTTATAACCAATATTTCAACTTGTTTGACCAGTTTGTGGTTGTACTTGTAAGTTGAAAGAGAAAGAAGAAATTACTTGCTTCTTTTTTAATGAATAGAAGTTAAATAATTAATTGAAATTATCAATTTGCACTTGAAGTTGAAATGAACTTCAAATTCTTCTTTACCTCTTCAGATTAAAAAATATAAAATTTATCTCAAAGTCAGTCAGCGAGTGGGAACTGGGATACGAAACCCCCCCCCCCCCCCCAAAAAAAAAAAAAGATATCTTGGAACCATAGTCTTCATCTCGTTTTATAACGAATGAATCCTGGCTTCACTAACCTCATATTATCATAATACTATAAATAATTATTATTATTTAGAGGTTTTAGAACTATTCTCATTAATAATAACTTTCAATTCAACGCAGGAGAAATCTTGATCATCAGCCTCTATTTGTCAGAATTCCTGTATCATCCTGGTCGGACTAATCTTTACCTCTAGAATCTATTTTGATTTTGTTTGTTTTGTAAAGACAGTTCTGAAAAGATATAATTATAATATGTTATTAAACAAATTTTTTGCATTGGTTGTGTGTACTTGTGCAGATATTTTAATAAATGATGAAGCTAATTTCTAAGGGTTTTTTTCTATTTTCAAATTTGACAGGCGATAATGGAGCAATGTTTGTAAGATGTAGTAGTTATTCCTTATCTCATTCTTGAATAATGGTGGGTACACTCTATGGTAGCCAAATTAATGGATAATTTTCTTTTTTAAAACCTACCTGTGAATCGTTAGATTTTTATTTCTTTATTTTGCTCTTCTCAAACCAGGATGGTGGTGCTTTCCCAGACTTGATCTCTGCGGCTCTCCACGGTGCTGGTATTTCTGGTGATGATCTAGCTTTTGATTTCAGTGATTTTAACGATGGAACAACTGACTCAGGTTCAGAGGAACTGCAAAATGTAAGTCATTACTGGAAAGTATTACAAAATTAAAATCTGAATTGAGAAAAAAAAAGCCTATGAAACATGAAAAATATACTATGTGTACTTTCTAAACATGTCCAGTTTTCTATTTCATCCTAATTATACATGTACACCTTGAATATTTCAAATTTAAAAACATTTTAAAAATGTTTTCTTCAATTCTACGAAGTTTGATGTTCAAAAAGAATAAAACTTGAGATTAACATTCCAAGTTGCAGTTTGAAAATATGTCAAATTTTCGTAGCTTGTAAATTTGGTGCTATTTTCTTGTCTGTTGAAAGCAAAGTTGTCGTGCTTTCCAAGTGTTCTTATGTGCAAGATGAATTAAATCTCCAGATTCCTAAACACATGTGCCAGAGCATAGTAAACACTTTGGATGTCAAGAAAGGGCTGACATTTTATACATGGAGTGGTCCTTTATCGTGAAGGTAGTCATTACGTTTTACAAATAGAAAATAATTTGAGCTTGATATATCTACTGTTTAAAACAAAACAACACATGCCATGATCTTCAAAGGTCTAAAATCATCAATTATATTCTACTTCAGACTCCTACAGACAAGGCGGCTCAGCCCGAGTTTGTACCTGCCGTCTTGCCAACTACCTCAAGACTACCTCTGGCCACTGGCCAGGTGGAGTCAACCAGTGCTGCACTACATGTTCTCCCTCCAACCAACCTGCAGCAAATGCAGAATGCTCGACCGGTTCTACATTCAAATCAACCCATGACTATCATTAACCCACCCCACATCCGCCCACAAAGCTCTGTCTTGCCTGGCAAGCCCACAGCTAAAGTAGCAAGGATAGTTCCTCAAGTTCGCCGTGTTCAGACTGCACCTCAAGGCATCCACTATCAGACCATGTCTCAGCCGGTTGCCTCAGATGGTTTGAAATCTCAGAGTTTAATTCAGCAGCCAATCACTGCCCAAGGAATGCAGTCTTTCAAAATCGTAAGGAGTCCGGCACCAGTGGCCGTTTCTCAGGGACAGCCTGTACATACACTACATAAAAACATTCGTAGCCAGCCTATACCAAGACATTTAAACCGCAGTATTAGCACCAGTGTTCTAGCCCCTCAAGTAAGTTTGATGATGTATAAGCCTTTGTATATTTTGGTTTTTGACCATTTTTAAGTGAAACAGAAGCTTCTATTACATATATCAAGGCAGAATAGTGATTATAAAGTGTACTATAGTTTGTATCACCATACATGTATTTTCATTTTTTTTTGTTCTTGTCCCCAAACTAAAGAACTTTTCAGTTGCAACCAATGCATAGTAATGTGTGTTGCTATCCTTGTTGATCAATAAAATAAAATAAAAATAACAACTATGTCTTAGATATAGAGTTTAACATTTTTGTGTTGGCAACAATGAAGTTATGTACAAAAGCCAATCATTCGAATCTAAGGATGTCTGTTTCACTAATTACGCATTTTATCAAAATTGAAATGCACCAAGGATTCAATGTCATTATAGTTATGTTTATCTTCTTGTTTGGCTTAGGTTTGAAAAGTTACCCTAAAGAGACTGAGACTCTACTCTTCAAGTGTTAGTCTCTGTCTCTAAAACATGCCACATGTACTTTTTACCTGACGAATGATTGATAAATAATGTAACAGGCAAAAGTAGAAGTGAGAGTTTTCAGTGTGCAGGCCTTTTTTTTTTTTTTTTAGATAGATTTATGGTATACAGCATGCTAATAAATTATCAGTAATGCATTGTAATGAATGCTTTTTTTAAAATTAAACAGAGCCCTGGAACATCAGTTTTAAAGAGTAATGGCATTGTGACAGGGAATAAGGTTTCCAACAGTATAATTCACATTCCAGCTTCTTCAAGTGGCATGCAGCCTCAGCAAACACAGGTCAGTCTGTCTTATGAGGCAGTCTTTGTATTTCAGGAGTGAGGAATAGACCTTTTATCTTCTTTGTTTTTGGTTATGTATAAAGAATAAAGAGCATTATCAACTTTACTCGTCCATGTTACGAACAAATCTTGATTTTGGTTACATGGACATAATATGTTATTTTGAGTTCTAGTGGCATATCAGTTTTTGAAAGAGATAATCTAGGATTAGGAGATTATAATTGTAAGACTTTATAATTTGGTTTGAAGAATGCTGCTCCTTCACTACCCTTTTATTTTATTAAGTGATAGGGTGTATATGACCAAGATGTCATGTGCAATTTGAATTTGAAAATATTGACATTATTTATCTGAGTTATTAATTACAATGAGTATGCATTAAGCCCTAATATCTACCGTATTGCTTTAACTGGGATGCTGTTGTTTTTTTCTCAGCATGTGTTGGTGAACCATGCCCCTGGCACTGCTGGGCAAGCATCCTCTCAGGTATTGAAAGTGACGACAAGGGGGAAAGCTGTAACCACAGAGGATATATCTAAAATTGTGAGCTCTCTGCCAAATTTCAAGAGTGGCTCCAAGATCATTGTGAACACAGCAGGGGGTAGCTCACAGGTAAAATGAAGAAAGATGCACTGCTTACTGCCAAGGTTTAACTTTTATAACAGCCCAAAGCCAGTAAAATTTACAGAGGACCCAATCACGCTTATCATATTTTTTTTCTGAAATTTGTTGAAGTCAATTTGATCTCGGTATCACTAAACTTAATGCTGGCAAAATTTTCTTCAGCATTAGTCTTTTTTGACAGAAAAAAATTAATTTCACTCTTTCATCTTAAGTTAATCTCACCAATGTGTTGAGAGAGTTTTGTTCTTTTTTTCCTGTTTACTCAAATGAAGAATAAGTCAAGTAATTCGGTAACCTGTTTTATGAAATTATCACTTTGGGCATTCCTTTTCTAAGCTTTTCAACCTTCTCAAGGCAACTATTCAGGTAGTCTCCAAGGAGGATGCTCAAGCACTTCAGATAGCACAAGGGAATGGACTTGCCGTCCAAGCTGTCCGGACCACAGAGGAGACCAAATCTAATTCATCAGTGCCCGTAATCCTGCCAAACCCAATCATCAGCACCCTCCGACCCAGCGGCTCTTCAAATAACATTAGTAATAGCCACAGCGTCTCGCCTGTACCAATGGCTGGGATACCTCAAGTTATACAAGGCCATGTTCCACATAATTCCAAAGTGAATCCAGGACTTGCAGTGAAAACAAAAATCTCCCGCCTGCCCTTGCCTCCAACCCTGGTTAGCTCTGGTGTTGTCAATCACATACCTACTCCTCAACTTCAACAACAGCAGCAGCAGCCACAACAACTCCAGCCTGTTGCCTCATCTCATCCAAACAGTTTCAGATTAGCACCCAACATTCCTAACATCTCGGACATGGTAAGCATGTTATCAAAACATAATTGGAATTGCCTGTGATTCCATTGCATTTTTCTCCCAAGCCTCCAACTCTGTATTTCTACACAAGTCTCAACTGATATATATTCCCTTGCTATGGTTACTCTGTAGCTCAACACAAGTGTCAACTGATATATTCCATTTCTATGATTACTCAGTAGCTCAACACAAGTGTCAACTGATATATATATTCCCTTGCTATGGTTACTCTGTAGCTCAACACAAGTGTCAACTGATATATATTCCATTTCTATGGTTACTCAGTAGCTCAACACAAGTGTCAACTGATATATATTCCATTTCTATGGTTACTCAGTAGCTCAACACAAGTGTCAACTGATATATATATATTCCCTTGCTATGGTTACTCTGTAGCTCAACATAAGTGTCAACTGATATATATTCCATTTCTATGGTTACTTAGTAGCTCAACACAAGTGTCAACTGATATATATTCCATTTCTATGGTTACTCAGTAGCTCAACACAAGTGTCAACTGATATATATTCCATTTCTATGGTTACTCAGTAGCTCAACACAAGTGTCAACTGATATATATTCCATTTATATGGTTACTCAGTAGCTCAACACAAGTGTCAACTGATATATATATATATTCCCTTGCTATGGTTAAAGCTTAACAATCTATTATGTTTATGAAGGTCTGGTTTTGTTTTCTCTGTCTATTCAATAGTTTTAAAAATTCAGTTTTGAGGACATCGACAGCAGTGTCGGAAGGTTACTTAAGACTTCATTTAGCATCTTGGCAATTAGATCTTTTTCCTCCTTTTCCCCCACTTACAAAAAAAAAAATAAAAATCTGCATTTAATATATATGCTCTATGTTTTTCCCAAGTATAGAATTCTTGGGATAGTGCTCTTCTAGCCATCAAGGTGGAATCAATCACTTTTAGGTGGCACAAAAACATTTTCCTTTTTTTTTACACAATCATCTGGCAAGTCGTCTTATTCTGATTGCTCTTTTTTCCCCAGAGGAAACTGGTCTCATTCCAGCCGATCATGCAAAATGGTCCCTTGAAAACATCAATGTCAAGCAAAGATCTCACAAAGCAGTGGAGTGAACATAATACCGCATTAAGGCGAGCCCACAGTGCACAGGTAGGAACTTAAGCTGTGTCAAAATGTGGATTACACTTTCATGTTTAAAGAATTAAGAAATATGAATTATTTTTTTTTTTGAAACTTCACCAGGTGTTCTCAAAGCAATGGAAAAAAAAAGGATAAAGCATTATGCTCTGTACTGAATCAACAAAATTCAATCAAATAAGAGTTGAGTTCTAGAACTCTTTATCGCTGCTATTTTGAATTGGTATTGCTATTTAATAGCATAAGTGTGGCTTATTTCTCGTTGCATGGTACACTGTTTGGAGTCCCATTTCTTCTTCTTGTGGAAAAGAATAAAGAAAAAAAAAACATTCACACATACATATAAAACAAAAAAACAATTACATTTCTTTGCTAAAATAGAAATAAATCCTCAATAAGAATGAAATCTGTTTTTTCTGAATCACTAGCAGTTTTATGTTGCTTGTTTCATGAAACTTTCAGATGTAAAAGTAATAAAGGTTTGCAGCCTGGCCCAAGGCACCAAAAGAAATTCTAACTCAATTCTAAAAGGAAAAAAAAAAGTTAGAGCTATGTCTTTTACAGGCACTATAGTTTCCTCTTATTTCTTCATCCTTTGTTATTTTGTTCAGTAAAATATTCTCACCCCTTTGCGTTTCAGAATCTTCAAAGGAATCTCAGTCATTTTCAGCGAGAAGAAGAGGAAATAGAGGAGGAAGTGGAAGAGCTTGGACATGCTGAGACGTATGCTGAATATACACCTAGTAAATGTAAGTTTACTTTGTTGGGATATTTAAAAAAAATTCTCTTGAAAAGATTACCCACTTACATCGTTGTAATATGAAAACAGTTAATCTTGATACCATTTTGTTATCTAAAGGTATAAACGTTAGGCTAGCTGAAAGATTGAGAGTGAATTTTTCTCTCTTCCTCTTCTTAGTAAATTTTGGAAAGAAACACCCTGATCCTGTGGTGGAGACAAGTTCTTTATCTAGTGTGGAGCCCCCAGATATAAAGTATCAGTTGCGGATCCTGGATGAATGTGTTGATGAAGACGCCCGCCTTTCTGCCCTACAGTTAGAGTCTATAACCTACGCCTCACAACGCCATCAGACAATCTTACCAAATGGCCAGCGGGCTGGATATCTTATAGGTTAGTTGAATTATTTTCCTTCTTTATAACATGGACTGTGGCAAACTTATTAGTCATTTTAATGTTTAAAGATATGGGTGTCTTTCCAGCTTCCTAATTCTTGAAAACGGTTCCAGACCTTAAAATGGCTTTGGCTGGTATAAAGTTTCAATACACAAGAATAGAATGAAGTTATTGAGATATATTTTATATGGGTGCTGTCCGCTAGGTCAAAAAAATATTGCTGGAAACAATTGCAAGTTCTTTAGTCAATTTGATCATCAGATTGGAGAGCACCAAGGAAGACATGGTGTGGCTAAACAGCACAAACGTGTCTGCATTATTGACAAATCTAAGTGGCAATGTAGTTTATGTTTAAAGGCTTCATTACTTTTCAACAGTGAAATGAGAAAATTTCAAACTTTTTAATTGGGAGCTATCCGATGAAAGCTTGTCTGAACCATGGGAGCCTCATAGTGTCATTTTCATGTTACAATTAATTTGATTGTGAGGCGTTAATAAAGCCAGATCTGTGACCAAATAATATTTAGATTTATTCATTCATCATTCATCAAGGTGATGGAGCTGGTGTTGGAAAAGGCAGAACGATCGCTGGAATTATATTTGAAAACTATGTGCACCGTCGAAAAAGGGCTTTGTGGTAAGATTGTGTCTAATATTTCATAACTTCAGCACAGTTTAAAATGATCTTTTTTATAAAAATGATTGGAAATTAATTTTTTTGGTTTCCTTTTTGGTTCTTGGGATATTTTTAAATTTAAAAGAAGTTAAATATGATAAGAAATTTAGAAATTTCTTTTTTGATGGAGGAAAGTTTTATATGAAGGGCAATGAACATTTGAAGGTGATGATGGAGGATTTTATGAAAAGTTACTTTATCTTCACAAATTTACGCAATATTTTCAATGCTATCAGGCTTTTCTAATGATTTCCTGATTTTATTTCAGATACAGTCAAATTTTGTATGTGAATGCTTATGCATATTTTTCAATTGATCGTCTTCACAAATGCCTGTAGGAAATTGTTTAAAAAATTTTTTTCATCATTGGCTTCTTTAATAAAATGTGCTATAAAAAATGTTTTTCTTTCCAATTTGGCCAAGATGTGACTTTGATTAAGTTTGCTAATTTGCAGGATATGTAATGGTGGATGCTGTGTCTAAACTGGGATGCATTCCTCCCGAAAAGATACTGTTAAAATGTATTTTCATCCATGACATAAGGTTTTTATTGTTTTAGTTTGTGCCGAAATGGATCTTATCTTTTAATACTGAAATCAAAAAAGATATTTTAGTACAGTTTGAATTACATTTGCCTCATCAGACTAGGTGCTTTAAGTTTCCTAACCCAATTGAACTTTGGTGGTTACCTTTCTTTATACTTTTTGCCAGGTTGAGTGTTTCAAATGATTTGAAAGTTGATGCCGAGAGAGATCTGAGAGATATAGGAGCTGGACATATCGATGTCTTTTCTCTCAATAAGGTATGATTTAGTTGAATGCAGTAATTTTGATGCACAGAAGTAAAAAAGAAATGTGAAGGGTTTTTTTTTTTTTTTAAATTAAATATCAATTTTTTCCCCCCTGTGCTTTACATAATGTGAGAGTAATAAAGATAACCACTTTGATGAGTGTCACTTTTGATGTGATTTATTTACATTTTTTTTCCCTGACAACATTTAACCATAGTATAATGGTTTTTAAAAAGAAAGGGGAAAAGTTTTGCTACAAATATATGTTTGATTGATAATTACGCTTTTTAATTTATTCAAATTTCTCAATCACCAGAGTTGATATCTTTCAAAATTTGAAATCTTACTGAGTTTAAACTTCAATGTCTGATGAGAATGTTCATATTTCTTTAATTTTCAACAAACCATTTAAAATTGTGTTTATGTCAGTTAAGGGGGATGGTGGATGAGCAAGGGGCTATCTGCCGCCTTACCATGGAGAAGGTATGACAAAAGTAATATTACCTTGATGTGCAGACTTTATGACACAAACGAATTATTTCTTTATTCTCACATATCAATATTAAAAGTAAGGAGAGGAACATTTTATAAATCTGACTTTATATATATATTGATTCAAGGGGACATAATTGCTTAATTTCTACAAAAGACCGCAAATCAGAATAGAACCAATGAAATGCCAAATAGGAAGACCAAGTAAGTCCTTGACAAATTTGAATTTTTATGGGTTTTTTTGGGTTTTTTTTCTAAATGATTGATGCTATAGTTGTAGTTTTTGTTACCCTTTTTTTTTGCTCTTTTTTTTCAACCAGTTCAAATATTATTCAAAGTTGTCAAGCAAAGAGAACAATGGTTGCAAAAAAGGTGTGATATTTGCCACCTACTCTTCCCTAATCGGCGAGAGCCAAGCAGAGGGTAAATACAACACCAGATTGAAGCAGTTATTGAAGTGGCTGGGCCATGACTTTGAGGGGGTTGTATCCTTATCATATTATGCATTGCTGATACTTTTTGATTTATCAAATATAACAGATAGTTTAATAAAGACGAAACAATTTGCATGTCACAGACTTCTGAATTAAACTTTTTCTTAACAGAGCAAGCTAGCTTTAAGAATGGAGCTCATGTTTCAGGCTCACTCTTTTTTTCATTTTTTGCCGCATCAAGAATGTGGAAATCAAGAAAGAACAACTCATCTTCCATTGTGTCTTTTTTTTTTCCTGCTGTTTTTTTTTCCTCCATTCAAAGGTACACATTATTTGTGGCCATCTTTTGAGTATTAAAAGCAGTTTTTGTACCATCTGTCAAACTTATCTAGGAGCCAAGATATTTTATTGGTTGCCTTGGGTAATTCAAATGAAGATAGTTTCCTTGACCAGGCTACCAGATTGTCTTTGATGAATGTCACAAAGCTAAGAATCTGTGCCCAACTGGTTCGAGCAAACCAACTAAGACAGGTCAGACAGTCCTGGAGCTGCAGAACCGACTGCCCAAGGCACGGGTTGTTTACGCCTCAGCCACTGGAGCGTCAGAACCAAAGAACATGGCCTACATGACTCGTCTGGGCCTCTGGGGGGAGGGCACACCCTTTAAAGAGTTCACTGATTTTATACAGGCTGTGGAGAGAAGGTGGGTTTTTTATCTCCTGTTCACAAATGTTTATTCTTTATTTTTTTCAGAAAGTGTAGTACCAGACTCTTACTGTATGAAAGGTGTTTTCATAAAACTAAATTAAAAAAGAAAATACCAAAATATTAAGTTTTGCAGAATATACACACTTCTCGTTTGTTTGTTTTTTTGTTGCATAAATTTAAACACTTTTTATATTATATTTAAGAACATGGTTCCAAGATGAAGGAACACAATTTTCAGGAACATTTTTCCAATCTTTAGTAGAATTATACATTATACAGACTCTTTTCTACTCTAATTAAGCAGTTTTGTCCAATATTAAGATTACAAACCAATAGCTTCAAGCTGCTTCATCCATAAGTAATCTTGTTATTAATGGCATCAAATTGTTCTTCTTTATACAAACTCTACATATAATGCCTCAATTTAGATATTGAAAATGATTAATTTGTTATTGATGGTAAAATGTCTGATTAATTTTTTATTCCACAAACAAGAGGTGTTGGTGCTATGGAGTTAGTGGCAATGGATGCTAAATCAAGAGGCATGTACATAGCCCGTCAACTCAGCTTTCATGGTGTAACATTCCGTATTGAAGAAATTCCACTGGAGAAAGACTTTGAAAAAGTTTACAATCTAGCTGTGGAAATGGTGAGTGGTCATCTGCAGAATCTTTTAACTTAAGTATCATGTTATATGAGTTACGTGGCTTCCTGTAGTCTGTGTATTACCTGAATCTATTTTTTATATACACTGCTCACTTTATTTTAAACGTTTCTGATCATGGAGACAAGCATTATTCAGTTAAAATTATTTGCCTTTTAAGAGATGTTTGAGTGAAAATTAAAATTAAAAAAAAAAATCTTTGCTGTGAATGGATAAACAAGTGTTGATCTTGTTATTGTATGTGAGGTGTTTGTGATCTTTGTATAACTTTGCGAAATATGGCTGCACTACTCACTGTAGCAAGATGGACTAAAATTATCCCCATGTTCATGTTTTATTATGTTAAGTAGCAACTCAACTAAGGACATGTTTTAAAGGAAAGAGAAATAGAAACAAAGAATTTTTATAACAAATTGAAATCCAAGTGAAAATACTAAACCTTGATAAGTGGCAAATAATGATAATAAAAATACCTACCTATTGAGTGCAACTGATTGAAATTGAAAAAATTGAGTTCTATTTTTTTCCTCTCTCTCTCTCTCTTAAATTTTGTCCCCATAGTGGGTGGAAGCTCGTGAGTTATTTCAGCAAGCGGCAGAGCTGATTGAGGCTGAACATCGCATGAAGAAGAGCATGTGGGGACAGTTCTGGTCTGCCCATCAGCGGTTCTTCAAGTACCTCTGCATCTCGGCTAAGGTTAACCGCTGCGTCGATGTAGCAAGAGAAGCTGTCAGATATGGAAAGGTTTGTTGGATCTGTTTTTTTCCATCATTCATATTTTGGGGAAAGCTTTGTATCTATACATCATACAACAAGGAGATGCTCAAAGGAGAATAGGTTATCTGACTTACTATAGTAATCTGCTTTTACAACTGTATGGGATCTCTCATTTTAGATGTAACATACATCTGTTCTTTACATCTATTTACTAAAGATTTGCTATAAGCAGCCATACACTCAAGATATCCTATAATCATCCAAATATTTACTTCTAGCCTCCATATCTGAAAGATTGATAATTTATGTTGGCATGCTGAGATTGGTTTATATAAATGTATTTCACATATTAAAAATGGATGAAAAAGCAACAACGAAAGATTGGGTGTGGATACAGGCTTGATATATGTTTGAATTTGATTAACTTGGCTATTATTTTTTGTTTATTTATTTACATCTTTTTAACTACTTTTTCCTCTTTATGTCAGTTAAAATGATATATCTGTTGTTTCCTTGCAGTGTGTTGTTATAGGTCTGCAGTCGACAGGTGAGGCTCGTACTTTGGAGCAGGTGGAAGAAGCGGGTGGGGACCTCACAGACTTTGTCTCTACAGCCAAGTGAGTGCAGACAATGTATTATATTATCTATTTCAATGGCTTTTAAATTGTCTTGTAAAACAGGACTATATCCATTTTGTCAACTCCTCTCCATCCTTTTTTGTTTAAAGAAATAGAATTTATTTGATAATTCAATCTCAGATATAGCTGACGCCCACATCGCAGAAACAGTACAGCATAGCAAAAGTTTGTTACTAAAACCTCAATGTTTTCTAGCAGGAATTTAGTAATTCTACCATAATCTCTACCTGAAGGCAGTTTTGTTATGAAAAGAGCACAGACTTTTATGCGTGGTAGTCTTTAACATAATAATGTGATTTTATTTTCACATTAGCTAATTTAAGATTTTAAAAAATTTTCTCTTACAAGACATACCGGTAGTTAATATATTATTGACACTTGTATGATTGTGGAAGACTCAGATTTTACTAATGATTTCATATCTATCTTGTCATCAGAGGAGTTTTCCAAACACTTGTTGAGAGACATTTCCCAGCCTCCACTCGTGGCAGGGCTTTAGATATTATTAAACAGGTCAGCAACAGCCACAAGAATAGAGACTCCCCCAACATGTGGAAGAGAAAGAAGGCTGAGGAAGAACCGCCCAAAAAGAAACAGAAGAAAGAGGACAGCAGTGACCCAGAGAGCAATGAGTCCTCTTCTGACGTAAGTGATATTGGCTTTGTGTCTACATCAGACAGTGATATGAGCAGCAGTGACGACGAAGAGCACAATCCATTTGCCAATGGTTGGAACAGCGATGATGGTGAGATCATTTACTAGGCTGCCTCATCGATAATAATTGTTGTTGATAGGCCTCCTTTTATCACATTAAAAAAAGAACCAACAACTTAAATTCTGTTAAGGAGCTGGATATAGTCATAAGTGTAGTATTCTTATTTTCATGCAAAGGTTCGGAGGGGAATGGAAAAGAAAATCCAGAACATTTATCTAAAAACTCAAAAACTCATCAAAGCAGATTATCAGGAGGATTGGTAAGGAAATAACAATGTCATTCGCCCTCTTCTAAAATGACCTTAACCACTATCCTCAATTGAAATCAATTGTTTCTGGAGGTGAAATTATTAAGTGCAAATTTTTTTCAATGTGAAACCATTTTCTACAGATGATCCCTGGTGCAAGAAGAAGAAAAGGAAAAGGGAAAGTCCGAAGAAGAAAAAGAAATTAAAGAAGAAGAAAGCTACAAAAAAGAAAGGAAAAGAAAGTGATAGTGAGGAGGAGGAGGATGATGAGTTTGACAGAGCTTTGACAAAAGCTGGACTCTTGAATAAAGCCCCAACACAGTTTGATGGTCGTAAGTTTCTCACAGATATTTTTTTAATGGTTGGTCAACTTAATGAGGAAATAAATAATGTAGAATTGTCTTTTATACAGCCTCGTAGAGAAAATTTACCTTGCTTTTTATTTTTTTAGTTAATTTTGATTAAATTTCTTAAGCCCTCTTTGTTGCTTGACAAACATTTCAGTGTAACTTCTTTGCAATTTAATGCTTTTTAGAGCCAATACTCTTTACTAAAATTGTATCTTTTTAGCAATGAAATTCCAAAATTTCTAGAAAACATTCCTCTCTCTTACAATGAACTTAAATCTGTCTGTGACAGAATGGCATCAATTTCAAACAAGCCATTAACTATATGTTCAGCCTCTTTTTGTTTATTTATCAATGAATAACCAAGGCATGAATAAAACAAACTATTGCATTACTGTGAAACAGACTCAGGTAATTGGGAGAAAGCAAGCGCCATGAAGACAGAGCTTCTGTCGCGGATTGAATATCTGGGAGAAAGACTTCCGCCAAACACTCTTGATCAGCTTATAGATGAACTGGGAGGTCCAGAAAATGTGGCTGAGGTTTGTGAAATAAACTTTCTATTTAAGAAAGTCTGCTTTTTTAAGGGGGCAAAAATGAAATTACAGATGCAAGGCCCCATATTAAGTTTTTTATATTTCAAACAGTTATGAAATCCTAGGGCAAAAAAAGGATTCATGAGAACCTAGACATAATTTTCATTATCTTCTTTTAGGTTTCAACTTTCACCTCATCTATAACATCTTATTTCAGGAAGCGTTAAGATTTTCTTTACAAACTCGTAGTCATCACTAGATTGTGTGTGTGTTAGAATTGTCCACTTTACCAAGAATTCGATACCTTGGATAGTCTCAGAAATGTTCAGACAATGTCATTAACTGCATAATGTTAAATTTGTGCACAATAAGTTATCAAATGAAGTGTGGAATTTAAGCGTATATAATTGGTGAATTTCTTCAAAGAGTAATTATCTAAAAAGAACTAATTTTTCAATAAATTTAGGAACAACTGCAGCGGATCTACTCAGAGGATTAGCTTGGATAATAGGTTAAATAATTTCATCTGAAGGATAATTTTTTCGACGTATATTTGATACATGGAAAGTTAATCAGACACAGATCTGATATTAGTAGATGTTTTAATAATTGACGTACACTGTCGAAAAAATTTTAATATTTTTAAAATCTTTCCTCATCATTCTCTCTCATTTTTTCTTTTACTCTTCGTCTTCTAATGAGCAGATGACAGGAAGAAAATCGCGAGTTGTATCCACCGATGATGGTGTCCAATTTGAGTCACGATCAGAGAGTGATGTCCCCTTGGAAATTTTGAACCTGACTGAGAAGCAGAGATTCATGGATGGAGAGAAAGTAGGTCATTTCTTGACTTTCACATGGTGCAAAAGGGGAAAATTAAATCTATGGTCCTAGTTTGATGCTTTTTCTTCTCCCCAAAAATGTTAGATTTAGAATTAATTATAGGTAAACCAAATGAGCAAAGGCTAATTACCAGGTAAGCTTAAAATACTTTCTGAACATAGATATCAAAGGAAAAAGATATGATACACATACAGAGGTAGAAAGGGACAACTTGCAATCTCTTCTTGCATTTCAATATTTTATTTCTTGTTTTGATGGTATTTTCAATGAGCTTGAGTGGAGCAAATTTGAATGTTCCCTATAAAATAAAATATCATTATATATTGTGGAATGAAATAATATTCATCAGAAATTTTTCTTTTACAGTTCATTGCCATTATCTCTGAGGCTGCCAGCTCAGGTATCTCTCTGCAAGCTGATCGCAGGGCTGCCAACCAAAGACGCAGGGTGCATATCACACTAGAGCTACCTTGGAGTGCGGACAGAGCTATCCAACAGTTCGGTCAGTGCTCCTCCAAGATTTCTTGATTTTTCTTTTTCTGTATATGAATGTTGTGAAGTAGGATGAAAAAATTGTTAAATTAGAGATTATCTTCTATTTTGTTTAATCATATAGGAACACATCATTTTGAAAACAATTTCAGCCAGTTAATAGCTGTAGTTTAGATTGTTCTTGAAGAGTTTGTTATCTGCAATTATAAGTTATCAAATTAATTGTCACTTATCTTTAGATTTTATGGTCTTCCTCAGCTTTCTTTGCTGTAACTGTCTAAATTTTGATTTATCATGTTATATTTAAATTGCAAATTATTTTTGTCTCTCCCAAACTATAGTTTTGTGTTTTATAGAAGTAGACATAGATGCAGGATAAAGTCCATTTGTATTAGTTCATTGTTAAATAAAATTTATTAACCGTCATAAACCTGTTGATTTTTTTCCTCCTCATATTATTTATAGAGCAATATTTTTTTTTAAGTATTAGGCAAAATATTCAAAGATATGTTCATTGGGACAAAATTAATATCCTTTCTTTTATGCATTTCAAAAGAAAGAGGTTAACTTACATTTTGTGTGGCATTATTTTTTTCAGGTCGCACTCACAGATCAAATCAAGTGAGCTCTCCAGAGTATTTGTTCCTTATCTCAGAGCTGGCTGGAGAGAGAAGATTTGCTGCTACTGTGGCAAAGAGGCTGGAGAGTCTGGTACTGTTCACTTTGAAATTTGATAAAGCAAAAATAATATGTACCGGTTTTACCATGACCTCATTAGCTGTTACGTGCAGTTTTCTATGTTTGTTTCCCCACCATATCAAAAGGTGAAACTATATCTACCAAATAAAACAAAATAAATACTTTTTACATTGTTTACATGACTCAAACCCCATATGCTGAAATATTTCTGACAGATTTTGTGTAGATCTCTATTATGCAGATTAAGGAAGGTAAATAAAAAAAAAAAACTGAGCAAATTATTTTAATGGCCTAGATGCATGTGAAATTAAAGTTACAGAAGGTTATTTGAGATCTCATAGAGATATGTTCAAACAGCTGTTGAGTGTACAAGTTCCTTTTTTATTTTTGTTCATACCATTTCGAACATTTTTGTTTGAGTTATAAAGATACACCCTTTAAGAGTAAGGGACAAAAATTACTTGATTCTTTACAATGCCTTTGATCTTATTATTTCTTTCAATATACAATATGGATTGATTGCATTGATGATTTTAAAATCAACTTTTTGTTTGTTGTTCGGCGAATGTAAATTTTTGTCATTGTTCCTTTTTTTGCAAAGGGTGCCCTCACCCATGGCGATCGAAGAGCCACAGAATCTCGTGATCTCAGCCGATTCAACATTGATAACAAGGTACTCTAGTTAAGCCATGTAATTGTGATTGTTATTGTATATTATCCACTGTTCTAAGCTACTTTCCATTGGTCAAAGATTTACTTTCCTTTCCCTTTTTGTCGGAAACCTTGATAAAGAATCTTATGTGCTGTTGCCCTTCATTTACAAAGTAAATCTCCAAAAAGGTTGTCTTGGTATCATTTTTCATCTTTGGAACTTTTTAGCCCTAATAAACGGCAATTTTTGCCACAGTCTTTGATATCCAAACCAAAGTTTGAAATTGAATAAATGATTTTTCTGGCCTTGATAATTGTTTACACTATATTGAAGTGTCACAGAACCCAGTAAATCATTCATATCTTTCACACCAGTATGGTCGCTTGGCTTTGGAAGCTGTGATGAAATCCGTGCTAGACATGCAAGCAGATGCTTATGGTGTGGCAGCACCCAAGTCATATGAGGGTGACTTTTTCAAAGGTTTGTTCACATTATTAAAGGATAAACAAGTAATTTCACACTTGGAGGACTATAACAGATTCTGTTTGATGACATGATTCTGTTAAGTAAAGTTAAATACCTTGAATCCAATCTGGTAACATCTGCCATGTTTGAAGTGGTTGGAAGAATAAATACTGAAAATTAAAAGCAACAGGAGCTGATAAATTGTTTGATGCTGATTTTTTTTTTTTTTGGGGGAGGAGGAGGAGGGGGGTATGAAGGTAAAACAAACAAATTTTAATGGAGATAGGCTAAATTTCTCACCATAGGCTTAGCTTTAATAGACTTAGCTCTAAGCTCAATCAGTTTCTAAATATACATTAAAGTTGATCAAAATAGGCCTGAAAACTATAAACTTTTATGACTCCTCCTTGATATTTTTTTCTTCAGATGTGAAAGAGGCTCTTATTGGAGTGGGTATGATCAATGTAGATCCCAAGACTGGCTACACAACCTTGGAAAAAGGTATTTTTTAGTCTATTTTTTGGTTAGCTTTGTAAAAAAAAAACGCCCAGTTATTTATGAATTACATTACTCAGTGCATTTACACTAATTTAGACAAGTTTTGAGTTTTAAAATCTTTTTGTGGAATAAAATGGAAACTCAGAATTCATATTTCTATAATGGTTTTGTTTTGTTTTTTTTACAATTCAATTTAAGAAAGAGCGGATTTGATTAAAAGTTGTTTTGTTTTATTGCCTAAACTCAAAAAGGAAGACTGTAATTTCAACTGGGCATATTTCCAGTATGCGTTGGTTTTCTATCTTAACGTTAAGGCCCTTTATTTTCCCCTTAAGGTTATCTGGATATGTGTCTCTGTGTATTCGTTTCTGTTTCTGTTTTCTGTCTATATCTGGATGTATCTAGTTATCTAACTCTTCCATCCTCACCCTCTCTGCAGCTTTTTCTCTCCACCCTACACCCAGACATGAGAAATTAGTATTCAATTCTAATGTGAATTTTTTTTTTTTCTCAGACTTCAGCAGCATCTCAAAATTCTTGAATCGCATCCTTGGTATGAAAGTTGCAGTTCAAAATGCTCTCTTCACATACTTTACGGAAACTCTGACTTCTATTATCCTGGACGCGAAGCGCAATGGCCGCTGGGACATGGGAATTATGGGTAGGTGCTTTACTCGCTACTTGTATAACTGCTTCTCTGGCAGAGCTCTTGTTCAGCTTTATCTCTTCTCTCAGGAAATTATTGCAAGAAGAAAAAAAAACTGATTGTTTTATAAAGTCGTGGAGCAAAGCCTTAAAAGATATCTGAAGTTTTAGTAATGCATGAGACTTCTCTTATTGTCTTCATATATACTGCTCTTTAATTTTCCTGATGTAAGGAAGTGTTTGCAGATAATTTTTAGAAATTTTGGACAGTGAAAACTGTATCATTATGGTTTCAGAGGGGAAAATAATGAAACAAAAAATCTCATACTAAAAGATGTATATTGAATTAAGATCCACCTTCAAAAAGAAAAAGGTAAAACAATCTCTGTTACAATCAAGTAGTATCATTTATAAGTCATTTTTAATGTCAGTAGAAGTGAAAATATGTGAAAAAAAAACTTATGTAAATAATGTTGAGAGTAAAGAAGACATGTTGATGTGTGCAGAATGTTGATGGAATGGTACAGATGATAAATAATGAGAATTGAAGCATTTTTTTTGTGTAGATTGCTCCAAGCAACTTATTTGTTGTCCCAACCACAGATCTTGGCTCAGGAGAAGAGAAAGTGCGCAAGATTGAAACACGAGTATTTGTGGGGAACACAGCGACCAACACAGCCAAGACAGAGCTTACTAAGTTTGCTGTTGAGCGAGGCATGCCTTGGCACATGGCCCTAGAGCTCTGGAGACGCTGTGGCACCACAGACGAAGGCTTTTATTGCTCCTTGCAGGTTAGATCACCATGAATTACAGCCTTGCCAAGAAACAACAGTGTACAACAGAATTCATTTCAAGTCAACACCTTTACAGGAAACACTTGTTTAAAGTCAACTATGTTTGTCAGTCCTATTTTGTATTTCTTTATATTTTTGCAATGGTTAAAATCAACTCTTGCTTTAAGTCAACTATTTTTTTTTGGTCCCCTTGTGTTAACTTTATCCAGATTCCACTGAAGTTATAAAAAAAAATATTATTTCTGGGTTGCTTTATAGAAGTTGTTGTCAATTTAGAGCTTGGAAAAGATGCTATCCTCTGAGAATTTTAGCTTCATAATTGTCATATATTCCCAGGACCGTGGCTGCCGCAAGACCTCTATTCTTGTGGTTTACCACAGCAAGAACAAGAAAAGAGAGCAGCTCTTCAGCATATACAGGCCAAACACAGGCAGGCAGGCTCGATGCGAGACATTGCCAGAGGTGAAGAAAAAGTACAAAAAATGCCTGCCGGATGTGGCCGAGCCTCTGTGGCAAGACCAGTACCAGGCATCAGAGTCTCAGTGCTGTCACAGATACTGGTGAGAAATCTTTATCTGAACCCAGCTTCCCCATTTGTGACCATCTCTATCTCATACATATGATTTCTAATGTCAATTTCTTTTTTTGGGTCATACTACTGTGGGCACTATGTTTGAATAAGCTGTAAACCTTACTATTTTTGTCACTTTCTATATTTAACATTTATTTCAGTTCCTGCCAAAGGCTAAAGCAAATGCTTTTCACAATTTGGAAGTCCTTATTCTTATGAATTTCTAGTAACGCTTGGTATACTTGTTTCAAATTAAGCTTGATAAGCTCTACAAAGAAACGAATTTAAAACAAGTTGTCATCTTGTCTTCTTCAGGCCTGATGAATTTTAGGAAATTTTAAATTTTTGTTGTTGTTTGATTTTATGTACAATTTTTGTACATTCTTGCAGGAGAGGAAATTGCAGAAAACTAGCCACAGGTCAAGCTTGTGACTTTGGCTTGCGGACCCGGTTCTATCATGTCCTGAGTGGTTCGGTGCTCAGTGTGTGGAGTAAAGTAGAGGGTGTCCTTGTCAGCTTGACAGCCTCATCTCGCATGCAGATCATCAGGCTGCGGACAGAAGACAACCAAAGAATTGTTGGTAAGATCTCATCTTTTTCAACAACTCATTACATATAGCATTGGATTGAACACCAAAAATCACAATGTATGCGGCTGCTTATTAAAATAATGACAAGTGTTTGAAAAATTTTTGTGAGCAGCATCATAAACTCAATGGATGCAGAGGTATTGACTCCTTAATCTGCAACATCTGTCTTAGTGTAGAAGCAGACTAATTACATGTCTAAAATGTCAATAGATTTTTGTTGATTTATAATCATACATGTTGAGCCAAGCTTCTCCAGGTCTTGATCACACATGATTTTGTATTTTAAGAAACCATTCTATTTGCTAGACACCACTCTCGAACTCTAGACTCCAGAACTGGATTGAAATATTGCCCTAAAATCAATCAAGTTTACAATACATAGGTTTAGCTCCAGATTTTACATCTATTCAATAACCCGTACAATTTTGTTTGTGTAGATGACTGAGACATGCAAGATCTAACTCTTGACCTTTTGACCTAGGCAATCGCTCTCAATAGTGAAATTTCAAAGTTAAAAGTTATCACCCTTGATGTCACAATATACTTTTACATGGTACCAGACTTAACATGTTAAAAGTCTGATTTTTAACTAATTTGCCACAGTTGCCTCATAATGGCATATGTATGTAAACCTCAAATGATGTTGGTTAATGATGAAATCACTATGAACTAGCCTGCAAAAGCTGTGGATTATAAATTTATCAGCCCATTTGCTCTTCATTTTGTATTTTGTGTATTGGCAAGTCAGTAATTGTTTAATTTTTAGTTTTGAATACTGTTATGGAACTCTTCAATGAAGTCCCTCTTTTCCTTCCCAGGGAGCTTGATTCCGTCCAACTCAGTGACTGCCTTGGAGCATGTCCTCGCCCAGGACTCAGCCAAGAACTACATGGAAAAGCATGATAATCCTTTCAACTATCAGCCATACATTCCAGGCAGTAGCAGCAAAAACTATGTCGGTAACAACAGCAGTAACAGGCCACCCAGACAGTCAGTGCAAGGCCCTGTGCCAATCGCCACGAATGCCTTGGCTAGCAGCAGTACTGCTTGTGCCAGCAGCACAGCTGTTGAGAATAAAGCAGCCCTTTCAGCATCACCTTCAGTACCTCCAGCGGCGCCCTCCACAGCAGAGACAAACGACTGCGACACCAGCCCACCCACAGATGAAGTGATCGAGCCTCCTGAGCTTCTGAGCATGCCCACATTGGTATGGTGAATACAACTGATACACACTGATGTCCTGTCAGCTTAAGGCCATGTAGACCTCCTAGAAGAAGTCTTGGTTGCTAATAAAACTGATATTAGCAGATGCTGCTAGGACATGGTAGTCTCTCGGAGGACTCATCTCAGTTTCTTGAAGATGTGTCTGGAAAGTGGTTGAGGAGGTGGTTCTTTCTCAAGGAAATATCTTCAGACCTCAAATAAAGATTTCGTAGGTACCAAACACTTAGGTTGGCCACAGTTCAACGCTTTTGACATGTTTGGAACCAAAGTGTAGAGCTAACCTGTATTAATACTGCCTTGTGCATTCAAGCAAAGAATAAATCACAGCTCTTGACCATCATTATTGAGATTAAATAGGCAGCAGCATAAACTTCTAAGACAATGACCACCATTTTAAGCCAATCTCCTGTTTACAATGCAAATGTCCTATAACTTTGATATGCTCAAAGTCTTGCATTCTATCTGAACCATCGTGATAAATATCAAAGATAAGAGTCCTTGCCTTTGAAGATGTTGACATTGAATTAGTTTATGTGAAAAGTATTCCACAAAATCGTCATCATTGATTTTTTTTTTATTATTTCTTTTCTGGGATCATATTGTCACTGAAATCTTTTTCCAATGTGATTACCAAAAGATACATCTTACATTTCTGTTAGTCCATTTTGCTTTGTTTTGAAGATATAAGAAAAAAACATTAATCTCTTTCAATAATGTATTGAGCAAATTGTTAGAGAAAAATGAAAACAAGCTTATTTCAGGTTGGTTAGCAATACTTAATGTCATATTCTGGTTTCATAGAATTCTGTTATATTTCCACTTCCAGAAATAATTTTTAAAGATTTGAAAAAAAAATGATAATCGTCAGGTGAAATAAAAGAAGTGATGACACTGGCAAGCTTTTTCTCCCATGTAAATATATTATGAGAAAATGGACGTAGGTCTCTTGAATCCTGTTGCTGATCGTTGAAATCTTAGTCGAAAATGTACACTGGCAGTATTGCCCTCGTATTACATGGTCGAAAGGCAAACCAGTATAGAAAAACATACACCTGCAATCTCCCAAATTGGGAGCCTCACCACCGCCAGTTCAAGTATTCATTCCTTAGAATTCAAATACGTTACAGTCCTCCCAGTCTTTCATTGCCATAGAGCAAAACTTTTTTCACATGTCGACCCAGTGTGCGAAAGGAGAATGAATCTAGTGTATGGGAATGGCGAATGTGAAGCTTCACTGATAAACCAGGCATAGCTGGAAATTTCTCAATAGAAATTCCTGGGTTTTTTTTCGCAAGATATAAAAATAGTTAAAAAAAAAAGTAATCAGAATTTTGTATTCACCATCTAGACATTTTGGCTGGCAGTCTTCTAAAACATTTAAGATCAGCTAGTTCTTCGTTCACTGTAAATGACTCAACAGAGAAGGATAAATGCCGCGGTGTTAATGAGTTAGAATTTTAACTTTTCCTCGGTACACTAGTTTCAAAAACCCAATGTTATTTTTTTTTAAATGTCAAAATTTAAATTCAGAAGCAACCCAAACTTACCTTTCTTAAGCTGTAAATCAAAATGAAAATCTTTTCTTATGATTAGAATGTGGGGGATTGTTCACAAATTTTTTTACATATGATTTTCTATTGTTTTTTTTTCTCTTAACCATTTCTTTTTGCAGTGATATCTTATGATTCAGCTTGTTTTATGTGAGGATTACGTTATCCTTACTTCATTGACAAACTTGTAGCCAGCTACTAGGTGTATCTTGTCAAGGAGAAATGATGCAAATGTTGCAAGTTTAAAATTTGGATACTCATTTTTTAAAGTCATTTTAATGGGAATAGTTATATTGTTGTACTATTTTTTTCCCCGTGATTTCTTGGCATCTATCAATAAGCCTAAATAAGAAATAAAGGGGATTCAGTTCGATCATGTTACACTTTTTAAAAAAAAAATTTTTTACCCCCACAGCATTGATGAAAGTAATTTACCACTTACATCTAATATCCTGTAAAAATGATTTGCATTTGCCTCATATCACATGTAAAAAATGGCATTGATGATAAGAACAATGAACTTTCCTCAGTTCCTCAATGGTGAAAATTGTACAAATTTATCAGAATGATTAGAGGAGGTGTTAAGTTTTTAGATCTTTTGAAATCGTTAGAAAAAGAGGAATCGGGTTACTTTCCATTCTTATTATAGTCTTTTTTTCATTCAAACTTCAGACATCTGACTTGTCGAGACCAGTTTTGAGAGTCGGCTTTCTTTTATGGATTTAAATATTATGAAAACAATAGTGAAGTCAAAGGAGGAAAATCTTTTGTTTTGTCGGAGAGTAACAAAAGCTTTTAGCATTCAGTCATTGAATCTGAAAATTTTTATGCATTGAAATGTAAAGTTATGAGACACAGTAACTGCAATTTTTTGGCAAAAGTTTGATACATTCATATTGATACCACTATATATAAATGCAAAATAATTTCTTACTTTTCAAATTAGTTGTGTGCCTTATGCAAGGCAATATGGTCCCTATCTAGTGATGAGAATTTTGGCAGCTTTTTAAGGGAAAGGTCATCATCAATAAAGGAACAGTTTATTTTCCCCTTAAACGATTCAAGTTTCATTTACTACACTTTATTTTGGGGGCAGAAGTATATTTTAGTATCCAGAGCCTCAACATTTTTATTTTCATGCTTGTGTCTTTCCACTGGTTTCACCAATATGAGCTACTGTATTTCATATCTAACAGTGCCTTTTGAAGGGAAAACAGAAAGGCTAAACCCCAATGCTTTTTATACTTGGGTGGTTTTGTACTTGCAACACTCCGATTCTATTTCATATATCTAGCTGGACTTAAAAATGCAAAATATTTTTGTATTTCCATTCGCTCATTGTTGCACTCCTTGACATTAAAATTATTTCAAGATGAAATAACGGAGGCTTGGAGAGTTTTGTGAAGATCAGTGCTGTAAGGACTATGGCAGCAATAATTACTTAAGATCTGTTGCACTTTAATAAAACTTGAAAAATGCTTTAATGTACCACATGTAATTATCTTCTCACAATATAAATGCTCTTCTCTTAAGTATAGAAATGGATAGAAACACATAACACTGTTCACATTTGCCAAAAGTTAAAAACTCTTCGTTGTTGTATCAGGAATTTTATTTTCCTTCTGAGACAAACATCAGACTACGATTTTGAATGTTGTTGAAGTGGTGGGTTTTTTCAAATTCAAAAATTCATTCATGTTTTTTTTTTCAGAAGGAAGCCGAGATTCCTGTGTGCCCTATCGTGAAATGATATGTAAGCCGTGTAAATGTTTGATGATACAAATGTAAGATGAATTTAATGTCACAGCACTGTCTGAAGTGCACAGAGTGTGGTTTTTTTGTTGTGTATATAAAACTTGACCACGAATACTAATTTTTGTTTATTTGTTTCTCAATGTGAATATCGATGAAAACGTAATAAAATGTTCAGATTTGTTTTTTTTCAAATGTTTTGCTTTTTATTCGGTATTCATAATAGTGGTTTCTAGTTGTCTTGGTCAGATTTCAGTGTGCTGATAAGATTAGTCTTGAGTTATTCAAGCCATTTCTTAAATCTAGGTTTTACATTTTTTTTGTGAAAAAATACTCACAATGGGTTAGTCAATTTAATTTTCGAGTTTTTTTTTGTCGTACATAAAGAGTATTTAAAGTTCTTTAAAATGACGTCTAACACCTTCTTTCTGAAAATTTAGCCATACATCCTGCACAGTTTAAAATAACACAAGAGCAGCTACTGTCTATGATGGCATGCATAAAGATGCCACATCAGTTTAATGTTTATTGTAACCTTACCAAGAACAGAATGCAGAGAGACAAAGTGAAAGCAGACGTGAGTACATGTACTGAAATTAAGGCATTACGAATTTTTAAAGAAAAATTTATTTATGGAATGAAAATCCCATAAAGGAATTTCCCCTCCCATGATGTCAGTAACCCCTTCTCAACTTTGGTGGTGATCCATTACAGCCTCATACTGTCAGCATCAGAGAGTTACAAAATTATATGTACATTGCCTCATCATTATTTATTGCATTTCAAATGAGGAGGGAAAAACCCTCAAAATAAAAGGATTTTAAGCCTTTGCAGCATCCATGGCGCAATGATCAGCGACCCCAATCATTTGAACAGCAGAATAACGAAGCTTGGCAATGATTGTGTAAGTTCATACAAGTACCAGAGAATAATAAAACCATATTTTTAACCATTAAAACAGGTTGAGCAATCATATATATCCACATATCCGCCTAAGATATGTTAAAAGCGTCACAAGTCACTAGATGTTGAAAATTAGAAACAAGCCACTGTCAGAAGATGTTAGGCAAGCAGACTATTTGGAGCGTAGATACCGCGCGCTCTGGTGAGAAATCCGCCTTATATTATTGAGTCCGAAAAAAGCTGATACATAAAACTAGTTTTCATCAAGAAGGGAAGCATAGTAAACTAACCAAATGCCTTAAACCTAACCATAACCAGCAGTTTGATTGGGACCTCTAACATTCTAAGGTGGGTGCAGGATGTGGATCTTGAAAAAAGGAAATAAACCTAACCATAACCAGCAGTTTGATTGGGACCTCTAACATTTTAAGGTGGGTGCAGGATGTGGATCTTGAAAAAAGGTGAAAGCAAGCCATGGAGGATACTCATAATTATGCCTCTCTGACTTGCGCTGCCTCCCGCGTGGTTATCGCCAAAAAGTATTCGATGAGTAAACAAACTAACAATATGTGTATTGGCTTTGCATTCAGATTTTTCTCGCCGGGCATATTTTTTAAAACTCGTTCTGTTCATATGGATGCAAAGGCAATTGGATTTATCAATGATACATATCGTCGAAATTTGCGGTTGATTTTTTTTAAAAGTGCTTTATTAGGAGAAAAATGTCGCTTTGAATCTCAAAGCGAGGCCTTTTCTTCCTGCATTTAGGTTTCCTTCCTCTCTTTATAGATTTTCCATTTCTTTTGACCAAGGTTCTTGGATATAATTTTATTGGAGCACGATAGCTGCGGGACTTGAGCGTCTGCTCTGCTATTCATGGGGTTTCTCCATCAAAGAAAAACAAACAAATAACGGAAACGGGGAAGAGCATGGTGTGGGACAGACATTAGTTTGCTACGCTATAAATATTCAAATTAGTTATTTCAGTCCAACAATAATTCAACTAGTATTACATAGTGCATCGACCAAGACGTGTGGAACTCTGGAGATATGTGGGTGTGGTGTCAGTACAGTGAGGTGCCCATTTTCGGAATTACATAGAAAAAAGACTTAAACATAAACAAAATTGATATCATTGGCTTTGATCGGTATGCGAAGGGGGTTAACGATGCATTACCATAATCATCAGCTTATTTTATAGAGAGAGAGTTGTTTTACTGATAAAATTAACCAAAACCTCTATTTTATGGCGATTGCCTGGGATTATCTTGATTGCAGAGTTATACCCCTTGCTTTTTCTGTGTTGTGTGTACACTGTCGGTCCTTTATGTTTAGTGTGTTGATTTTGTGCAAAAGTGAAAGTTCATCTTGTGGTCTGCTCCCGCAGTAGTTTCTCATACAATGAAACTATATTTTATCTAGACTTCTATATCGGTTCTTTTTTCAATGTGCAGCTCATTAGAAAAGTGAAAACTTATTCTAGAAACTCTGAAACAATCCAGGAGTCTTTCCGGTATAGATTTAGATCTAAAAGGCCTCCGAAAGGTTGTTGGAAACCTCTCAAACCGAGTGTTTTTGTTTTTTTATCACTTACTTCCGGAATCTTGAAAAACGCTAGAAAACACCACCTTCTGTACTGCTACTCTAGAATCGAGTAGTCCAGATCGAGATTAGATTAGATACTCTAAATTTGATCGCAGTTTCCCCAGAAACAGATTACTGCAAGTTTAAATCAATCCAAATCAGAGACTGTCCACATAGAGGGATTGATTTAGATGACTATATATGAGGTTACTAGATCTAGATCTACCCATATCACTCCTGTTCTGTTCATGACTACATTAGAGAAGACAGATCATGTTATTGTTAATCAAAATCATGCAGTCCAAAAAGTAGGCCTATTCTATGTGCTCCGTACTATGTGATCTAGATCTGGATCTACGTCAAATTTAACCTAACAATGTCAGAATATGACACTACTGTTGAACAAAGATGACAGTTCTTAGTCAAGGCTTTATTTATTTACTTTTTTTTTTTCTTTCATTCCACTATATTGTAGATAAATGGTGGTTAGAATCATTGTTAGAAGTAATGTTAATTATCATCCTATGGGTACAGTTGTGGGTGTCATTCAAGTCATACATATAGTGGAAAAATCACAACTTGAGTAGCATTGTTGAAAAGAAATGTAGTTTTTAAGGATTTTAACTAATGCTTTGAATAAATTAGAACTGACTTCTTACCAATTATTCAATATCATGCTATTCTTAGGTTTATTTTTTTGACTGTTTGTCAAAGTTTGTGGTTTAATTTTCTCATTATCAGTGACATTTGTGGGATTTTTTGTAGTCACTGTTCACAGCTACTGAGTTGGTATGTCTAAATGAAATCTGGTCTCTATGAAGAACTAATACAGTAATAATAATATCCTTTGTTTTCAGATTCGATTGAATAACCTAAAGCAGAACTGCTCACACAGTTTTTTTCTCCAATTTTCAAATGAACAGTGATTAATTTCAGATAATACAACCATGTTTAGTTTTATGAAAAAAGATAAAGAGAAGGACAAAGAGAAAAAGCAGGAGAAAAAGAAAAAGGATAAAGATGAGAAAAAAGACAAAAAAGAGAGGCAGCCCATGACTGCAGAGGAGATGTCACGCCTAGAGGAAATGAAGAAAGGTGTTTTCAGAAAGTTTAGTGACAGAGATAAGAAACGCAATTCTCAAAGATCAAGTCCGGATGAAGACCGAAGTGCGTCGGGTTCTCCCCAGGGGAGTCCTGTGAAGGAAGTGAAGCCACTCACTAAACCTCAACCTCTGCCAAGGCAACAACTTTCTTCATCCTCTAGCTCTCGTAGGGAACAAAATCCTCCAGCAGTGTTGCCTAAGCCAAAGAAAAGTATTCTGAAAGGCAAGACTAGTAACGAAGGGGTATCGGGATTCCAAAAATATGTCGACCTTGATGATACTAAGCTTCTCCAAGAGAACACACGTCGTAACGAGGATATGTTCACAGAACGTATGCCCTCTCATATGGCTGGCAATGCCTCGGCAGTCAGCACAAACAGCTCAAGATCTGCAGCGACCAGTCAACAGATTTCATCATCATCAGCAGCAGTAGCAGCAGCAGCAACTCCTGCTTCTACTACTCCACGCACCGGCTCTATCATAGCATCCAGTGCCAAAACAACAGCAGCTGCGCCTGTGAGCTCAGACAACACCCCAGAGATAGAAGAGGCGGAGAAGATGCCAGAGCCATCTTACACATCCAAGCTCAAGCTTCCACAGATCATTCCAGTAAAGCCACCCAGAGTTAGGGAGATCGTTGTTCAGAGAAACCAAACAGGAGGCTTTGGGTTTAGCTTGCGGAAAGGTTTGATCCCAGCTGTGAATGGGGGTCAGCCACGTGTGGTCACATTTGCTGAGCCAGGAAGTGGACCTACAAGTACCCAGACAGGGTTGCTGCCGGGAGATCGGCTTGTAGAGGTGAGCTTTAATACAGAAAATCAAATATCAATTTATCTATATTTAGTACAACAGAAGAGCTAGAATCTAACAGTCCCAGAAAACAGCTGATACCTTCCCAATCTATTTTAAGATCATTCCAAATTCTACTATACATGCATAACGTTGTCAATTCTTTCAAAAAGTGCCAATATGAGTCCCGACATGCACCTCTTGGCAAAAGATGCCCTCAGCACTGCCTTGCAGGAATTCAATTACATGTATTTACAATTATATGATAATATATGATTGAAAAAAGAAGGATCCCAAAATAGATTAGAATTTTACAAAATTAGCTTTCTAACTTTTTTGATCATGTCATGGCACAGTTCAAAGGGGTCTTATTCAAGTGTTTATACATTTTTATACAAGTATCAAGGCAAAATTAGTTTGGAGCAGAAAGATGGTTTGTTTTGAGTTGATCTTATTTCTGACTTAAACCCTTCTGTTTTGTCATATTTGTTTGTATTTAGAGAAAGATCCAAAAAATTCTGTTCCTTTTTGAGTGAGGTACCTTTTGTAAGCTTTTCAAATGGTGAAAGTAAAATTGCAATTAAGTGAAGTTTGTACTTTGATAGAATGGTAAAAAGAGCAATAAACTAAAGCTTATAATATCAAGGTCTTACATGATATTTTGTCAGACTATTTATTTTTTCTATTCAGGTCAATGGAGCGAACATTGAGGATCTGTCACGAGAGGCCATCGTGGAGCTCATCAAGAATTCTGTGGATACTATGACTCTCAAAGTTCAGCCCATTCCAGAGCTTATTGAATTGAGCATCCGTCCAAACAAAGATGGATCATCAGTGGATATCCAGGAAGATGCTGCTAAGAGTGGCACACTCAAGAGGATAGGGAGTCTGCGTTACAGGAAGGGGGTGAGTTAACCTATAATATCATAGTCTATTAATAGAATCTTTAAAATGATGTATTTTCGTTTGTGGGCTCTTGGATAGATCTATCTTTCCTTTCTATTGGTGAAATCAGTCTGTTTTCTTGATGTGCCACTTTTGTTGTTTACTTTTTAGACGCATTGATGTTTATTGTTCTGTGATGCCTTGTATTTTCAAACCCTGTCTTAAGTCAGTTTAATCTTGTAGCTACTTGCTCTTGAAGTAATGCATTGTGGGTAAGACAAAATTCAAGACCCATTTTCATGGATGCAGCGAGCAACATGGCAGAGCTGTACTGTTGTTTTTCAGTGTTTTTGAGAAACTTTTCTCATCATTGAATTGTCTGCAACATTTGCGTTCCTGTTTTCTCTTATTTTCTTGTAGAAATTTTGTGTATCAGTTTGTTAAAGTCTAACTGTGTTCCAATTTTCTATTCCTCCCTTTTACATCCTAAGTTTTTTGTGGATTTTTTTCTTTTTTTCTTTTTTGTGAAACCCAATTTCACAGCCTTACATTTATTTGTATTGTCTTCTATAATGGGGATACTTTTTTTTTTTATTTTGGAACACTACTTAATACTACTTAATAACCATTTGAGATTGACTGGATTTATGAACTTCAATCAATCAATCAAATCCTGAAATTCTTTTCTGCCTCTATTTTACGGTGACGTTTTCCAAGACTAAATATTCCACATCCCCTGTTTTTATTATTCTGTTGCGTCTTGGTTGAATCATTCTCTGCTGGGTATTTACTTTAAGTTCGTTAAAAAAAAGTTTAAAAAAAAAAAAAAAACAATCTTTGTATTCTGAGGGTACATGCATGACACGTAATTATGTTTTTGTAAATAACCCTGTCGCCCTAAGTTTAGGAAGATAACTATACAATGCAATTGTGCCTTTTATCTGGACCCAAGCACACACATTGTTGATCTTCATGATGCTACCCATTCTTGGCTGTACACCTGTCAACATCTAACACCATGGTTATAATGAGCATGGTCTTGCTGGACCAATTAGCAAATGTACGCTACATTCCACCAGTAGAAATAATTATATGTAAATCTAATGCGTCAATAGTTGCTCACCACTGTATCAATATTATGGCGACCCATACAATAGACCATTTTAGATCATGAAGTGAAATAAATACCGAATCTCGGAGTTTCTCAACTACCAATGCAAAATCCAAAGTATTTGTACTGGCTTATGGAGGCGGAATAGTTTCATCCTTCTATTACTTCCAATTTGCAATTATATTCTTTTTTTAAATGTACCCTTAGACAGTTGGCTTCAAGACCGCAAAACCATACTACTGCCTCTGGATAAGTTGAAACTCTCACCTTGTTAACCCCATCAGGCCCAGCATGACCTTTTTTTTTTATTCGGGTAATATTTATGTGAATACCTTGGTTTGTACAGCTTATACGCAATTACTATAAAACACAAATAGAAAAAAAAATATTTGCAACGAATGTAAGAAAAAAAAAAAAAAAAAAAAGAAAAATCCGCCGTAGGTTGTCGTTCCAAGTTCTTTAGCGCTTCCTACATCTCGCTCAGAGCCTTATGCGACGACAGTTTAGCATTAAAATTTTAAGAATCCTAAAGTTAAACAGACAGGCAAGGCATGGCGAACGTTTTCTGATGTCCATCTACAATATTTACTAAAGCCTCCCCAATAATAACAGCTGGATATTGTACATGTTCCGAACCTTCAGTTTCCAGAGGTAGTTTTGTTTTACACCGAGGGTTAATATCTAAACTTGCTTCTCTTTCACTCTTCGGCCTTTCAAGATACATTTTCGGATTTTCCCAAATAACGACCTCCATCTCGGCGCGTAGTCATACGCTTCTTTTTTTTTCTGTCTGTAAAACTTTAAGGAAGGAAACAGGTGGAGGGGGGAAAAGTTGTTTTGCTGTGCGCGACCATCTGTTAGCAATGCGGCAATGTGCAAGCGTGCATGTACCTTGTTATGCGTGTGATGAACATGTTTGATCTATGTCCTGCATCACTAGCAGAATGTGGGAAGGAAAGACCTGGTAGCGAGGAGGTGGGATGGAGGAGGAAGGGGTGGGGGGGAATAAAACTCGAGAAATGTTGAATTCATACGAAAGCAGGTGTCGACCTGTGGTAGAATGTCGGCCGGATCATGACTTGTATTAAACCCAGGTTACGGCCAAGTTTTGTCGATGCTGCTGTTTGCAGCAACTCGCATGCGACTTATCTTGTCGTGACCTCAGTCATCGAGCGGGAGGGCGGATCGATACAGTTGTTGTGTAATTAATGATGTTTCCTGGGGCCAGAGTGACCAGGTCTGATGGTGGGCTCGGGTGGCAGGACAATGTCAGGAGAACTGGAAGAGTGGCCAGGTCTCTGGGTCGTGTGTTTGATGTAAATCTTAGTATGATAATATTGTGCATTAAATCAACCAACGATTCTTGTCCAAAATGAGAAGTAATGGTTCTTAGAGTCAGCCTCCCACACCTTTTCTCTCCCTCTCTGTCTCTCTCTCTGTCTTTCTGTCTGTCTGTCTCTGTCTGTCTGTCTGTCTGTCTGTCTCTCTCTCTCTCTCTCTCTCTCTCTCTCTCTGTCTCGGTCTCTCTCTTTGTCTCTCTCTCTCTCTGTCTGTCTCGGTCTCTCTCTGTGTTTCTGTCTGTCTGTCTGTCTGTCTGTCTGTCTGTCTGTCTCTCTCTCTCTCTCTCTGTCTGTCTGTCTGTCTGTCTCTCTCTCTCTCTCTCTCTCTCTCTCTCTCTCCCTCTCTGTCTCTCTGTCTGTCTGTCTGTCTGTCTGTCTCTCTCTCTCTCTCTCTCTCTCTCTCTCTCTCTCTCTCTCTCTCTCTCTCTCTCTCTCTCTCTCTCTCTCTCTCTCTCTCTCACTCTCTCTCTCTCTCTCTCTCTCTCTCTCTCTCTCTCTCTCTCTCTCTCTCTCTCTCTCTCTCTCTCTCTCTCTCTCTCTCTCTCTCTCTCTCTCTCTCTCTCTCTCTCACTCTCTCTCTCTCTCTCTCTCTCTCTCTTTTTCACTGCTCTTCGCGAGTTTGAAGTCGCACGATGTCTCTAGGTGAGTTCAGTGCCTCATCTTTTCTGTTCCACCCCAGCCTGACGGAGGCTTAAGTTCGATTAAAAAAAAAAAAGGCAAGACTTCACTGTACGGTTTATGGGGAGTGTCTAACAACTAAAACAAAACAAAACAAAACAAAACCCTCTTCCCCTCCATCCTTTGACCTAGCGCTCGGGCATGCAAGCCGCCTGAAGAAAGTGCAGGTGAGCCGTTTCGTCGCGTTTCGATTCTTTGATTGCGTTGAAAATATATCATGTGGCCGTTTCGATTCTTTGATTGCGTTGAAAATATATTATGTGGCCGTCAGACCACTCCAGATCCAATGTTTTTTACAACAGCTGCATTCCGCCTCTGTCATGAGATTCAAACAATGCTGACTGGCGTAGGTGTCAATAATTGCACGCCCGGCATGATGGGGTCAGTGGTGTCAACACTGGAGCACATAACATAATCACCGTAATGATGGGCAAGACATTTCATTGTGCAGCTTATTTCCCAGCGTGACACTGTCAAGTGTGGCCAAAAAATTCTCGATTTTTTTTCTGTTCTACGTTTCAAAGAAAACAAAACAAAACATTTTTTTTTTACCGTAAGTAGTTTAAGTGCAGTACCCTCATCTTCAGCCAACGGTTTTTATGTGTTGAGTGAACCAGAGAGGGGCGCATGAGAGTAATGTATAGGGGAGAGGGGGCTGGAGGGAGACGGGTGAGCGCCACTGAGTTAAGAGAATATTCAGTAAATTCGACAGCAATTACAATAGTAAAAAAAAAAAAAATTCTCAGCATTGTGTTCGAGTGGTGCAGCTCTTATCTCAAGGATGCAGCGAGACTCCGTCTATTAAAAAAAAAATAAAGTGATCTAGATGTAGCCCTCGCCAAAAGCTCGCTCCTTGCTGTAACAATACTGATTGTATTCACAAGTAGTTTCACAACCGCTCGTGTGACTGAGTGAGTGAGAATCTGTGAAGTGCCTGGCTTCAGTTTCACGGTGTAATACTCTGGGAGAGACTTCAGAGACGATTAAACCGTGGAGAACTACTGCTGGCTTCCGCCATGTCGTGAGGAGCAGCAGAGGAGAGAGGACGCTCTGTCACCCGCCATGAGTTTTGTTCTTGAGCTACAGCACCATCAGCTCGTCTGCTCACTGTATTGGTCCATATACACTTCATTTCTCTATTGCTATTATTATTATTATTATTATTATTATTATTATTATTATTATTATTATTATTATTATTATTATTATTATTATTATTTGGCCATATATTCATAAGGCTGATAATACTGTCGCCGCACTTAGAACGCCGATTCAGTCACTCGAGCAGCTTATCTCGTTAACGCATTTTCGGTAAAGATTTTACAGTCTGAACCAAGTGCCGGCAACATTTACCACCTAAAGAGCCATCATTTGGACACGTTTCCCACAGTAAAGAAAACTTTCGGAGCCACAAAACCCTTTGCACATTTTAAATGAAATAACACTGCATTTTTATATTACGAGCGACATTTTTTTAAACACATTTTTACAAGATCACTCTAACCGTCAAATTTAGAATAACGTTTTGAAAACGAACGAACTAAACTAAAATACATTTTAATAAGATACACATTAATTAATTTCAAAAGCCACAGGAAGCCGCAGTAGAGAGCCGGACGAGCCGCATGCGGCCCCGGAGCCATGGGGTGCCGAATGCCGAGCCCTGGTCTAGACCAGCGACGTGTTACGTGTATAATGATTGCAATCATGAATGATTTGCAGCTATATCGTCTCTTTAGTGTTGTAGGGTGAGACACAGATTTTCTCCCTATCCATCTGTCTGTCTCAATCACCTCTGTCTGTCTGTCTGTCTGTCTTTCTCTCTCTCTCTCTCTCTCTCTCTCTCTCTCTCTCTCTCTCTCTCTCTCTCTCTCTCTCTCTCTCTCTCTCTCGCTGTCTGTTGAAAGCTCTCTATATTACACATGTAGTAAAAGCTGAAATAGAGAAATTGCACGTAATAAAAGTAGTGCCATTGCAGAACTTTGCCATTGTAGTTTTAGTAATTATAGACTGTTAATGATGAGAAAGTAAGTAATAGAGAGGTAGTGAAAAAAAGGGGGGAGGGGGGAAGCAGAGAGGTTGTGTGAAGGGGTTTCTCTTTCGATCTGCGTGTTAGTACTGTTACTCAACCCGTTCTGACAGCACGATGACAAACCTGACATCCATGACACCAGTGTCATCATGCCTGTCTCTCTGCGGATAACACGGAGCCCGCACCGTTACGTGTGGTGGTGATGGGAGGTAATGACAAAAACATGGGATCGGGGAGAGTGGTGTGTGTGTGTGTGGGGGGGGGATAACACGGAGCCCGCACCGGTACGTGTGGTGGTGATGGGAGGAAATGATAAAAACATGGGATCGGGGAGAGTGGTGTGTGTGTGTGTGGGGGGGGGGATAACACGGAGCCTGCACCGTTACGTGTTGTGGTTATGGGAGGTAATGACAAAAACATGGGATCGGGGAGAGTGGTTGAGGGGGGATAACGGAAACTGTTCACATCTTGGCTTAGCTCAGTCTGCTGTCCGTGTCACGTGGTCACTGTACTGCTGTCGAGGGCAGGAGTGGGGCAAGTCTGTGTGTGTGTGGGGGGGGGGATAACGGAAACTGTTCACATCTTGGCTTAGCTCAGTCTGCTGTCCGTGTCACGTGGTCTCTCTCTACTGCTGTCGAGGACAGGAGTGGGGCAAGTCTGTGTGTGTGTGGGGGGGAGGATAACGGAAACTGTTCACATCTTGGCTTTGCTCAGTCTGCTGTCCGTGTCACGTGGTCTCTCTGTACTGCTGTCGAGGGCAGGAGTGGGGCAAGTCTGTGTGTGTGGGGGGGGAGATAACGGAAACTGTTCACATCTTGGCTTTGCTCAGTCTGCTGTTCGTGTCACGTGGTCTCTCTCTACTGCTGTCGAGGACAGGAGTGGGGCAAGTCTGTGTGTGTGTGGGGGGGGGGGGATAACGGAAACTGTTCACATCTTGGCTTTGCTCAGTCTGCTGTCCGTGTCACGTGGTCACTCTACTGCTGTCGAGGACAGGAGTGGGGCAAGTCTGTGTGTGTGTGGTGGGGGGGGGGAGGATAACGGAAACTGTTCACATCTTGGCTTTGCTCAGTCTGCTGTCCGTGTCACGTGGTCTCTCTCTACTGCTGTCGAGGACAGGAGTGGGGCAAGTCTGTGTGTGTGGGGGGGGGGGATAACGGAAACTGTTCACATCTTGGCTTTGCTCAGTCTGCTGTTCGTGTCACGTGGTCTCTCTCTACTGCTGTCGAGGACAGGAGTGGGGCAAGTCTGTGTGTGTGTGGGGGGGGGGGATAACCGAAACTGTTCACATCTTGGCTTTGCTCAGTCTGCTGTCCGTGTCACGTGGTCTCTCTCTACTGCTGTCGAGGACAGGAGTGGGGCAAGTCTGTGTGTGTGTGTGGGGGGGAGGATAACGGAAACTGTTCACATCTTGGCTTTGCTCAGTCTGCTGTCCGTGTCACGTGGTCACTCTACTGCTGTCGAGGACAGGAGTGGGGCAAGTCTGTGTGTGTGTGGGGGGGATAACGGAAACTGTTCACATCTTGGCTTTGCTCAGTCTGCTGTCCGTGTCACGTGGTCACTCTACTGCTGTCGAGGACAGGAGTGGGGCAAGTCTGTGTGTGTGTGTGGGGGGGAGGATAACGGAAACTGTTCACATCTTGGCTTTGCTCAGTCTGCTGTCCGTGTCACGTGGTCTCTCTCTACTGCTGTCGAGGACAGGAGTGGCAAAACTGTGTGTGTGTGTGGGGGGGAGGATAACGGAAACTGTTCACATCTTGGCTTTGCTCAGTCTGCTGTCCGTGTCACGTGGTCACTCTACTGCTGTCGAGGACAGGAGTGGGGCAAGTCTGTGTGTGTGTGTGGGGGGGGAGGATAACGGAAACTGTTCACATCTTGGCTTTGCTCAGTCTGCTGTCCGTGTCACGTGGTCACTCTACTGCTGTCGAGGACAGGAGTGGGGCAAGTCTGTGTGTGTGGGGGGGGATAACGGAAACTGTTCACATCTTGGCTTTGCTCAGTCTGCTGTCCGTGTCACGTGGTCACTGTACTGCTGTCGAGGACAGGAGTGGGGCAAGTCTGTGTGTGTGGGGGGGCGGATAACGGAAACTGTTCACATCTTGGCTTTGCTCAGTCTGCTGTCCGTGTCACGTGGTCTCTCTCTACTGCTGTCGAGGACAGGAGTGGGGCAAGTCTGTGTGTGTGGGGGGGGGGATAACGGAAACTGTTCACATCTTGGCTTTGCTCAGTCTGCTGTCCGTGTCACGTGGTCACTGTACTGCTGTCGAGGACAGGAGTGGGGCAAGTCTGTGTGTGGGGGGGGGGGGGATAACGGAAACTGTTCACATCTTGGCTTAGCTCAGTCTGCTGTCCGTGTCACGTGGTCACTCTACTGCTGTCGAGGACAGGAGTGGGGCAAGTCTGTGTGTGTGTGTGGGGGGAATAACGGAAACTGTTCACATCTTGGCTTTGCTCAGTCTGCTGTCCGTGTCACGTGGTCTCTCTCTACTGCTGTCGAGGACAGGAGTGGGGCAAGTCTGTGTGTGTGGGGGGGGGGATAACGGAAACTGTTCACATCTTGGCTTTGCTCAGTCTGCTGTCCGTGTCACGTGGTCACTCTACTGCTGTCGAGGACAGGAGTGGGGCAAGTCTGTGTGTGTGGGGGGGGGGGGGGGGGGAATAACGGAAACTGTTCACATCTTGGCTTTGCTCAGTCTGCTGTCCGTGTCACGTGGTCTCTCTGTACTGCTGTCGAGGGCAGGAGTGGGGCAAGTCTGTGTGTGTGTGGGGGGGGGGATAACGGAAACTGTTCACATCTTGGCTTTGCTCAGTCTGCTGTCCGTGTCACGTGGTCACTCTACTGCTGTCGAGGACAGGAGTGGGGCAAGTCTGTGTGTGTGTGTTGGGGGGGGATAACGGAAACTGTTCACATCTTGGCTTTGCTCAGTCTGCTGTCCGTGTCACGTGGTCTCTCTCTACTGCTGTCGAGGACAGGAGTGGGGCAAGTCTGTGTGTTTGTCTTGTGAATCAAGGGATGTGTTTGTCTTATTAATGTTGGGATGCGCATGTTTCTCTTGTGAGTGGGGGTATTTGAGTGCGTTTCTCTTGTGAATGTGGTTATGTTAGTGTGTGTTTTTTCTCGGAATTGTAGGGGTGCGTGTGTTTGTTTTGAGACTGTGGGTATATAAGTGGTTATGTGAGTGTGTGTTTCTCTTGTGAATGTGGTTATATATGTATGTGAGTGTATATTTGTCTCGTGAATGTGGGTGTATAAGTGTGTGTGTGTGTGTATGTGTGTTGGGATGAGGGGGAAGTAGAGGGGTTGTATTGCGCTGAGTCATGATACGAGAATTACAAACAAGACCTGAGGGCAATAATTACATTATAGATCCGGTGAGACGGCTGTGTGGGGAGGAGCGTGGAGGGATATGAAACTGATGTAAGCTGTTAGTAAAACCGGCATTTGCTGGATGTCCGTGCTGTGTGGGGAGGAGCGTGGAGGGATATGAAACTGATGTAAGCTGTTAGTAAAACCGGCATTTGCTGGGTGTCCGTGCTTTGTGGGGAGGAGCGTGGAGGGATATGAAACTGATGTAAGCTGTTAGTAAAACCGGCATTTGCTGGATGTCCGTGCTGTGTGGGGAGGAGCGTGGAGGGATATGAAACTGATGTAAGCTGTTAGTAAAACCGGCATTTGCTGGATGTCCGTGCTGTGTGGGGAGGAGCGTGGAGGGATATGAAACTGATGTGAGCTGTTAGTAAAACCGGCATTTGCTAGATGTCCGTGCTTTGTGGCATGAAGCCGGTCCTTCGTGAAGCATGCGTCAGCAATTTATTGTGTCCATTAGACATGTCTTTTGCAGTATATCAATTTTAAGAAGTTAAGTGAAAGTTGAATTCATTGAGAAAAGAGCGGCTGAAAGGACCTGAGCTCGAAGCTTCCAGATGGTCGGAGACGATTCCATGGCAAACAGGTCAGGGGTCATGAACTACGTGAAGTGCATTCTTTACTGAAACTTAGGAGGGCAAACAATACAGCACTGGACCGCTACTTAACTTACAAGTTGAGGGGAGAGGGTTAGATAATAGATAGAGATCAAGCCCAGGCTATAGATTAGACTAGGAGCATTTGCTATATATTCAGCAGTTTGACATTACAGTACTGTACCTCCACTTACCAGGGGAATAGTGCGGATTTTTTTTTTTTTTTTTTTTTTTTTGGGGGGGGGGGGGGTGGGGGTGGCAGAGGGAGACACAGATAGGTGATAGAGATCAGGCCCTAGCCATAGATTAGACTAGGAACATTTGCTATATATTCAGCAGTTTGACATTACAGTACTGCACCGCCACTTACTAGGGGAATAATGCTGATTTTTTTTTTTTTTTTTTTGGGAGGGTGGGGGGGGTGGGGGGGGATACACAGATAGGTGATACAGATATCAGGCCCTAGCCATAGATTAGACCATGTCTGCGTCCATCCTCTTTGATTAGACCAGAAAAGTTTGCGACCATTCAGCAGTTAAACTCCACGATATAGATCTAGATCTAGATAGATAGCTTGCTCCGGCGCGACTTTGTGTCGGGTCAAATCAATCAAACTGTGGCGGACCTAGATCTCTATCTAGGACGACCTGAAGAATGTGTGTGGCCGCCAGTCAGGGTAGTGGCAGTAGGGCGTGACGTCCCGTCCTTTACCAGCAGGCCATAATGCACGTATCGCTCTTGACCTGCTTCTCCGGGCGATTGGTCACGCTGATTAATACCAGGGGTCAACAGATGAGGCTTTATCAGTTTGAGTGGACTAATACGGGTTCAAATCTAACACAAATGAGCCTTCATATCATGGGTTTTGGCGTGCGCTTTTACTATTATTATTATTATTATTATTATTATTATTATTATTATTATTATTATTATTATTATTATTATTATTATTATTATTATATATTATTTTTATTTTTTTTGGACAGTTGAATATGGAGCTAGGTCAAACAGATAATTTATTGGTCGCCGCGAAAAGTCTAGAAAATAATAAAAATCCACGTCACAAGTTTTACACGTGATGCAGGGCTATACTAACACCGTGCTTAAATCAACAAAGAAAATTTTATTTTCAACGATGTGCCCTTCCCACATAGGTGTGCCGAATTTCTGTAGAGCTCATCGTGTTTTATCATGAGCGTGATTTGTTTGAATGCCTTGCCTCGAAGTTTTCAGGATATGATAAGCAATTTCTATGTATCGGTCCTTTAATAATCTTAAATCGTGGTCGTTAGTTTATAGTGTGTGTGTGTGTGTTTGATTTGTCCTGATTTCATTTAAGATACGCCTTCATTTGAAACTAGGTCGATAAATCTATGAGACAATGAAAATGGAAAAAAAAAAAATAGGGAGAGAGACTCTAAGAGAAAAAGAAAAAAAAAAAGAAAGAAATCAAGAGAGAGAATGAAAGAGAAGGAGGGAGAGAGCGAATGAAAGAGGGGGGAGGGAGAGAGAGAATGAAAGGGGGGAGGGAGGGAGAGAGAGAATGAGAGAGGGTGGAGAGAGAGAATGAAAGAGAAGGAGGGAGAGAGAGAGAGAGAGAGAGAGAGAGAGAGAGAGAGAGAGAAGGAGGGAGAGAGAGAATGAAAGAGGGGGGAGGGAGAGAGAGAATGAAAGAGAAGGAGGGAGAGAGAGAATGAAAGAGGGGGGAGGGAGAGAGAGAATGAAAGAGAAGGAGGGAGAGAGAGAGAGAATGAGAGAGGGTGGAGAGAGAATGAAAGAGAAGGAGGGAGAGAGCGAATGAAAGAGGGGGAGAGAGGGAGGGTGAGAGAGAATGAGAGAGGGTGGAGGGTGAGAGAGAGAGAATGAGAGAGGGTGGAGAGAGAGAATGAAAGAGGGGGAGGGAGGGAGAGAGACAGAGAATGAAAGACGGGGGAGGGAGAGGGAGGGAGAGAGAATAGGGGAGTTAGTTACTAATGTCCACTGCCTTAAATGTTTATAGGATTACAAAAATGATATGAGACACTGGGAGCAGATTATGTCCACTCTGTTGACCTGCTGCCCGTGGCTCTAGGTTATCGCCCATACCTCTGAGATTTACAGTCCTGGGTTTTTCAGATTAGGGAAACACTTATCTCGTTTGTTCATCCATGGCGACAGGAATCTATTTTTGTCACAAGAGGAAGCTGTCTTCAGACGGTCACAATGGGGTGCCTGCTGCGTCCACCAATGATGGTGTTTTATTGTACGTTTTTCCTAATAAAGACGTCACTGAAGACATCACAAATTGAGCTTACAAGAGCTGTAATTCTGATAGATCTGCGAGTAAGAAAAAAAACTAAACAAATTTGAACAAACATTAAAAACGCGCATGTTTGCTATGTCCTGTTCTCACAGAATAAAGTGAACACGGATGTTTCTCGCGTGAACTTACAAAGGCAATCAACAAAGGTCTGTGTTGTTTTGTGAATGTTGTCTGATCACGTCGGTGGATAACAACGATATCTCCTACACTCATAAAGGAATTATCTAAAAAAAAATAAATAAATAAATAGGCCACTCCATCTCTACAAGTTGAAGATTTATAAAGTACTTCAAAATTATC
>JAWDGP010003866.1:92500-95000 GCA_033675545.1 Elysia crispata | reverse complement strand
TTCCGCTGTCAGTCCTTCTTCCTTCCTCTCTCCCTTTCTGTCTCTCTCATGGTCGAACACAAAAAACTTCGCACTAGAGCTAAGATCGCTTCCTTCGCCGGTGTAAAGACCGCCTCTCGATTTGAACAAATCTGAAAAGACAGACACTTAACAAAAAATGGTAAACACCTCACCTCACCTCAACAGCTTGATGGTGTGGTATGTACTAAGTTTTCAGCTTCGCCCAGCACTGACTCGGTAAATACCTAGAAAGGTGCCAAACTTGGCTCAATAGTCATGCGATTTATTAAAACCGTATGTTTGAAAGAATGAGAGACCTTTACAGTCTTTGCGTGTCAGTCTGATCCTTACATCTACAAGAGCGTCGGTTGATTTCTTTAAGCCTTTATTATATGAACAAGGTAATGCTAAGCTCAAAGTAGCCGATGTATTAGATACTGAACTCTCATCAATACTAAACTGCAGGCGTCGGGCAGTCATCTTTGAGTCGTTAACAAGGTTTGCACGACGACGTCACACCATTTAAATATTTGGGACTATTCCTTAAAGTTGCGGTGATTTTTCTTAAAGCTCGTATGATGTAAAAGGTGAGAAGGAGCTCAAAGGTGACATGAAGCCAGCGTCTTTTGCCGTCGTCTTGCAGAGCGGGAGAGAAACGTTGATTCCTCACCCGACTGCATCTTACATTCGTGTCCCTCAGTGAGACAATAAGACACTCAGTGAGACAATAAGACACTCAGTGAGACAATAAGACCCTCAGTGAGACAATAAGACACTCAGTGAGACACTGAAACACTCAGTGAGATTGTAAGACACAGTGAGACAATAAGACACAGTGAGACAATAAGACACAGTGAGACATTAAGACATTCAGTGAGACACTGAGACACTCTGTGAGATTGTAAGACACTCAGTGAGACATTAAGACACTCAGTGAGACATTAAGACACTCAGCGAGACAGTAAAACACTCAGTGAGACAGTAAGACACTCTGTTAGCCAGTAAGACTCTCAGCGAGACAGTAAGACACTCAGTGAGACAGTAAGACACTCTGTTAGACAGTAAGACTCTCAGCGAGACAGTAAGACACTCAGTGAGAGAGTGAGACACTCAGTGAGACAGTAAGACACTCGGTGAAACAGTAAGACACTCGGTGAGACAGTAAGACACTCAGTGAGACAGTAAGACACTGAGCGAGACAGTAAGACACTCAGTTAGACAGTAAGACACTCAGCGAGACAGTAAGACACTCAGTGAGAAAGTAAGATACTCTGTTAGACAGTAAGATATTCTGTTAGACAGTAAGACACTCAGCGAGACAGTAAGACACTCAGTGAGAAAGTAAGATACTCTGTTAGACAGTAAGACTCTCAGCGAGACAGTAAGACACTCAGTGAGAGAGTGAGACACTCGGTGAGACATTAAGACACTCGGTGAGACAGTAAGACACTCGGTGAGACAGTAAGACACTCAGTGAGACAGTAAGACACTCAGCGAGACAGTAAGGCACTCAGTGAGACAGTAAGACACTATGTGAGACAGTAAGACACCCTGTGAGACAGTAAGACACTCAGTGAGACAGTAAGACACTCAGTGAGACAGTAAGACACTCAGTGAGATTGTAAGACACTCAGTAAGTCACTCAGTAAAACAGTAAGATATTCAGTGAGACATTAAGACACTCAGTGGGTCTGTAAGACACTCTGTGAGACAGTAAGACACTCAGTGAGACATTAAGACACTCAGCGAGACAGTAAAACACTCAGTGAGACAGTAAGACACTCTGTTAGCCAGTAAGACTCTCAGCGAGACAGTAAGACACTCAGTGAGACAGTAAGACACTCTGTTAGACAGTAAGACTCTCAGCGAGACAGTAAGACACTCAGTGAGAGAGTGAGACACTCAGTGAGACAGTAAGACACTCGGTGAAACAGTAAGACACTCGGTGAGACAGTAAGACACTCAGTGAGACAGTAAGATACTGAGCGAGACAGTAAGACACTCAGCGAGACAGTAAGACACTCAGCGAGACAGTAAGATACTCTGTTAGACAGTAAGATACTCTGTTAGACAGTAAGATATTCTGTTAGACAGTAAGACACTCAGCGAGACAGTAAGACACTCAGTGAGACAGTAAGATACTCTGTTAGACAGTAAGACTCTCAGCGAGACAGTAAGACACTCAGTGAGAGAGTGAGACACTCGGTGAGACATTAAGACACTCGGTGAGACAGTAAGACACTCGGTGAGACAGTAAGACACTCAGTGAGACAGTAAGACACTCAGTGAGACAGTAAGACACTCGGTGAGACATTAAGACACTCAGTGAGACAGTAAGACACTCGGTGAGACAGTAAGACACCCAGTGAGACAGTAAGACACTGAGCGAGACAGTAAGACACTCAGTGAGACAGTAAGACACTCAGTGGGTCTGTAAGACACTCTGTGAGACAGTAAGACACTCAGTGAGACTGTAAGACACTGAGCGAGACAGTAAGAT
>JAWDGP010003866.1:65000-87500 GCA_033675545.1 Elysia crispata | reverse complement strand
CTTAACGTGTCTCTCTGGTCTCAGAAGATCTTAACGTGTCTCTCTGGTCTCAGAAGATCTTAACGTATCTCTCTGACCTCAGAAGATCTTAACGTGTCTCTCTGGTCTCAGAAGATCTTAACGTGTCTCTCTGGTCTCAGAAGATCTTAACGTGTCTCTCTGGTCTCAGAAGATCTTAACGTGTCTCTCTGGCCTCAGAAGATCTTAACGTGTCTCTCTGGTCTCAGAAGATCTTAACGTGTCTCTCTGGTCTCAGAAGATCTTAACGTGTCTCTCTGGTCTCAGAAGATCTTAACGTGTCTCTCTGGTCTCAGAAGATCTTAACGTGTCTCTCTGGTCTCAGAAGATCTTAACGTGTCTCTCTGGTCTCAGAAGATCTTAACGTGTCTCTCTGGTCTCAGAAGATCTTAACGTGTCTCTCTGGTCTCAGAAGATCTTAACGTGTCTCTCTGGTCTCAGAAGATCTTAACGTGTCTCTCTGGTCTCAGAAGATCTTAACGTGTCTCTCTGGTCTCAGAAGATCTTAACGTGTCTCTCTGGTCTCAGAAGATCTTAACGTGTCTCTCTGGTCTCAGAAGATCTTAACGTGTCTCAAACAAGGCGATGCCTCACTGAAACCCGAAGAGTTTGAAAAAAAAAAAAAAAAAAAAAAAGAACATGGAGCGGGATAAATTAAACCATCTGGAAACTGCTATTCAGTAGTGCGTCCTTGGTAGCTGACGTCATTGAACCGTTGGCTGACGGGTCTCTGTATCAATATATTCCAGACCCGTGGAGATTAGACCCCACTCGTGGTCAGCAATCTGGGAGGGAACCCCCTACCACCTCGGGTAATAACGGATCTGGATCACGGGCTCGAGACTCAGTTCTCTCTCTCTCTCTCTCTCTCTCTCTCTCTCTCTCTCTCTCTCTCTCTCTCTCTCTCTCTCTCTCTCTCTCTCTCTTTCTCTCTGTCTGTCTCTTTCTCTCCCCCCCCCCTCTCTCTCTCTAACCTGGTGTTGTTGTGCCGCTCCTGGGAGCTTAGTATACTGTGCATGTGATCAGTGCTGTGGACACAATTCTATATCAATACGACCATGGAGTTGTGAGTCTCGGTAAGATAAACTGACTTTGTGGTTTTTCCTTAGCTTTCTATGTCATACTGGAGAGAGTTGGAAGCTGAGAATCGAATGCTTTGACGTTACATTGCAAGCCAGGAGATAAAAGAATGACTGGGTATAAATAGAAAGCTGCATGTTTTAAGTTATTCTTAGATGCTGTGTTCATAATATTGAAATTGGATTCTCGCCCATATTTAAGAAAAATGTAAACAAGTTATTTTGTTTATCTTGTGCTTTCAACGATTTTCATAGTTCAGAGGAAGGAGAATAACAAAATTAATGCCTTGTACTTAATTATAAAATGCCAAGATCTTTATTATTCTTATATGTTCTTCTTCTTCTGCGTTTCCGTGACATTGCCAGTCTGTCAAATGTGGAGTTCGGTAGCTCTGAAAACACTCCAACATCAGGAGCAGGTTTTGTTCAGTGCCATGAAGTTTCTCATGGAGGGTTGATGGTTGGGGACCAGGTCTGTTGTCTTAGTTCAGAGTGGATTGAGCATTCCTGTAGGATGTGTTCAGTTGTTGTGAGCACCATTTCCACACGGACACTCTTACCTATTCAAGTTGCGCCGGCTAGTGATTTCCTTGCGGATGAAAAATCGGACACATCAATGAGCAAAATGCATTCGCATGGCATGTGGAGGTAAATCTAACATCAATTCCTCTCACTAAAATTCTTGTTTTAACTCGGAGGATATTGCCCCATTGCTTACTTTATTAAATAAGCATACATTTGAACATTTCTAAAGACGATACATCCTGATCGTCTTTACAGCAAAACCAGACCTGAATGGGTGACAGATAGAACGTTTGTCTTTTTCATCAAGCTCAGTTTACTGTTAAATGGTTCTGTGCCAGACAAAAGCGTTATAATCGCAGGAGAGTCGCGGCGGCACCTAAGTTAGACCAACAGAGACCGGGCAGGCTTCCACCTTGTAAGTCACAGAGACCGGGCAGGCTTCCACCTTGTAAGTCACAGAGACCGGGCAGGCTTCTACCTTGTAAGTCACAGAGACCGGGCAGGCTTCTACCTTGTAAGAACTCGAGAATTTTCAAGGTTGTGTAGGCCACCTTTCTCATTTTCCAGACCAAGTTTAACGTTTTCTGTATGTTTGTCTGTGTCTGCCTGTGTCTGCTTGTGCCTGTCTGACCCTTTCTCTCGCTCTATCTCTTTTCATTCACCATTTTCATCTTTCTCTCTCTGACTGTCTCCTTCTCTGCTATCCCCCCCCCCCCCCCCCCTCTTACTTCTTTTTTTGTAAGAAGGGAGGCGATCGAAACATGTCACTGATAATCTCTTATCTTGAATAATTGTCACTGGCATGAAGGTCTCTTCCCCCCCTCCCCCCTCTCCTCCCGTATCCCATAGCAGACGATATTAGAGCTAGATCTATACACCGAGTCTCCGTATGATTGGTTCTGGCAGTGGTTCAACACGACACGACTGTAGCATTGTGCAGAGATCTAGCAGTTCTGATTTATTGCGCTACAGCTCTGACTGCGCTGTGCAGAGGATATCGGAAGCACTTTTGATCGGGGCTGATAGATCGGGATCCTTTTCAAAGCCAGGTCAGGGCTGCAAGGTGGGACTCCGCCTAAAACCGCTGCGAGGAACTGAAAGGGCTTGTAGATTAATGACAGATTGTGGACCTGCTGGGTTTTGGGGGTCAATATCGGTTGTGTCTGGGGGGAGGGGGATGGAAGGGGGGTGTCCCTGCTCTCATACAATATTATCTATTAAAGTAGAAACTAACATGGTTTTTTATTGTATTTATTTGTTTTTAAATAAAAATTATCTATTTTAAAAGCGTCATCCTCTTTGAAAATTGTAAACCGCTGAGAACAGTCTTAAAATGTTATTTGGTTCATTATAAAAAAAAATTGGCTAGCTTAAGAGACATCAAATTTATCGTAGAACCGTCATGAGCCCGAAAGAGTCTGAAAACTTAAGAGACATCAAATTTATCGTAGAACCATCATGAGCCAGAAAGAGTCTGAAAACTTAAGAGTCATCAAATTTATCGTAGAACCGTCATGAGCCCGAAAGAGTCTGAAAACTTAAGAAACATCAAATTTATCGTAGAACCGTCATGATCCCGAAAGAGTCTGAAAACTTAAGAAACATCAAATTTATCGTAGAACCATCATGAGCCAGAAAGAGTCTGAAAACTTAAGAGTCATCAAATTTATCGTAGAACCATCATGAGCCCGAAAGAGTCTGAAAACTTAAGAGTCATCAAATTTATCGTAGAACCATCATGAGCCCGAAAGAGTGAAAACTTAAGAGACATCAAATTTATCGTAGAACCATCATGAGCCCGAAAGAGTCTGAAAACTTAAGAGTCATCAAATTTATCGTAGAACCATCATGAGCCCGAAAGAGTGAAAACTTAAGAGACATCAAATTTATCGTAGAACCATCATGAGCCCGAAAGAGTCTGAAAACTTAAGAGTCATCAAATTTATCGTAGAACCATCATGAGCCCGAAAGAGTCTGAAAACTTAAGAGTCATCAAATTTATCGTAGAACCATCATGAGCCCGAAAGAGTCTGAAAACTTAAGAGACATCAAATTTATCGTGGAACCATCATGAGCCCGAAAGAGTCTGAAAACTTAAGAGACATCATATTTATCGTAGAACCATCATGAGCCCGAAAGAGTCTGAAAACTTAAGAGACATCAAATTTATCGTAGAACCATCAAATCTCAGTGAATGAATTCGGTCGCTCCCAGTCCCATGCATATCTCGTGTCTCAGCGAGTCGTACCTGCAGACCGTGACCAGTGACTGTGGTGCTGTGAATGATACGCCTGGACAATCCCAGGAATTCCTAGCCCGATAATTACACGCGGTGCAGTGACAGAGGTTGTAGACCTGATGATTGGGTTCTGTTGAGTTGAATGTGTCTTGGGTTCAATTCCTAGCCCGATAATTACACGCTTCCCCGGCTGTAGCGTTTACACGCGGTGCAGTGACAGAGGTTGTAGACCTGATGATTGGGTTCTGTTGAGTTGAATGTATTTTGGGTTCTGTTGAGTTGAATGTGTCTTGGGTTCTGTTGAGTTGAATCTATTTTGGGTTCTGTTGAGTTGAATGTATTTTGGGTTCTGTTGAGTTGAATGTATTTTGGGTTTTGTTGAGTTGAATGTATTTTGGGTTATGTTGAGTTGAATGTATTTTGGGTTCTGTTGAGTTGAATGTATTTTGGGTTCAATTGCTTTTACAAACATACTTTTCTTTATCCCTGGGTATTTTCGTATCTTTTGCTTTTTTTTTTCCATTCTAAGTCATTCCGCTATCTGCCCGTCTGTCTGTTCGCATGTATGTCCGAAGGTCTCATTTTTTTTCATGTCTCAGATTTTCACGAAGCAAAAAACATTGTTTTCATCTTTTTCGGGAGTCGCACCAAATTAATTTTGCCTTTATCATTAATGGTCGTAACGAAAGTCGAAAGGAGCGATTTGGGCTTGAAGCCTCGGCGACTCTAATTAACTTTATCAGCGGAGAATAATTCGAGTCTGAATGACAGATCCACATTTCACGCGATACACGTAGCTAAGTTCAGGGTTAAAGATAGCGGGTATTCACGGTATTCTTAACCCTAGCAGAAAAATCCTTGCGTGATTTTTCGTTACTCTGTTTCTAATTTTTTTTAAGTGACAGAATATCTACAGTTGTTGAACTCTATGAAGATTGTGCTAAATTAAAAACTTGAAAAACATTAAAAACTTTAAAAAGTTAATTCAAAGAAGCAATAGCTTTTTCTCCATCTGAATTCTCATGCATTTTGTGTGAATCGCTTTTTTTTTAGTCTCTTTATGTATCTATTTTAATATTTTTTTTCCACCGGTGTACATTTTATTACATTACCCAAATAAGTTTCGACCTCCCTTTACTATTATTCCTTTAAACTTTTAAGTTTACGTTTGTAATTTATATTCATGTGTGTGTGTGTCTGTGTGTATATATATATATATATATATATATTTTTTTTTTAATTTATTTATTTTCCCGACCAATCTTTGTGCCATTTCGCCGTTCACCATATTGGTGACCAGTGGGTCGACATGAACTCGGATCTTAAAGCTAAAAGCTACGCATGCAGCGCCTAGACCTCTCTCAGCGCTGAGATATTTTTGATAGAATGTCAACAGGTTTGGGACAACAGAAGTTACATTTTGATGTTATTTTACAAAACATTTTCTCTGGTGGGTTTTGGCCCGCACAAAAACAAACAAACCTAACTGGTGCAACAAACCCACTGGGACACTACAGTTTTACTCGTTTTACTTTATCTCAGTTTTAAAAAATACAAAACAAAAAAGTACCGAAAAAAAATCCACCACCATTAACAAAATAATACCACCCCCCCCCCCACCCCCCCACCCCCCGACCAAAAAAAAAAAAATGTTGTTTTTCATGCTTATGGTATTTTTCTGTTGTTTTCCCGCCGCCATATTTTAGTCACGGAAAGAGATATTAAATGAAGTGATTCTAATTTTCCCAGAGGCCAGACCTAGGCCTGGTCCCAAGTTCAGTCCTAACTTAGTCTTTGCCCTCCTGTGATACCAACCTGAGAGCAGGTCTCTGTCTCATCGTAATCTAATACCTGTAACTATTGTTAACTGCGGTAGTCTTTGCCCTCCTGTGATACCAACCTGAGAGCAGGTCTCTGTCTCATCGTAATCTAATACCTGTAACTATTGTTAACTGCGGTAGTCTTTGCCCTCCTGTGATACCAACCTGAGAGCAGGTCTCTGTCTCATCGTAATCCAATAACTGTAACTATTGTTAACTACGGTAGTCTTTGCCCTCCTGTGATACCAACCTGAGAGCAGGTCTCTGTCTCATCGTAATCCAATACCTGTAACTATTGTTAACTGCGGTAGTCTTTGCCCTCCTGTGATACCAACCTGAGAGCAGGTCTCTGTCTCATCGTAATCCAATACCTGTAACTATTGTTAACTGCGGTAGTCTTTGCCCTCCTGTGATACCAACCTGAGAGCAGGTCTCTGTCTCATCGTAATCCAATACCTGTAACTATTGTTAACTGCGGTAGTCTTTGCCCTCCTGTGATACCAACCTGAGAGCAGGTCTCTGTCTCATCGTAATCCAATACCTGTAACTATTGTTAACCGCGGTAGTCTTTGCCCTCCTGTGATACAAACCTGAGAGCAAGTCTCTGTCTCATCGTAATCCAATACCTGTAACTATTGTTAACTGCGGTAGTCTTTGCCCTCCTGTGATACCAACCTGAGAGCAGGTCTCTGTCTCATCGTAATCCAATACCTGTAACTATTGTTAACCACATGGCAGCGAACCCCCCAGGCTGCTGATTGTGCTGGACACCCCCCCCCCCCCCAAACACCGCCGTGACTCCGCCTGCTGTCCAGTGTGGGGGGTGTTTTTTCTCGGATCACGCCAGGATTGTCGATGATAACAGAAATCTGATGATTATTATTCTTCGCTCTTGTGTGTGCGCGCGGACAGCGAATTGCACCGTTCATAATTGTTGGGTTGGTATTTTTAAATGATTATTACATATTTCGTTTTTATTATCTTTCAGCACCTTCCGTTAGGTTTTGTTTGGATTGGGTGCTTCCTTTTAATTTACAGTGTTAATTATCAGGCAGTATGTGTGTTTTTTAACAGGCAGTATGTGTGTTTTTTAACAGGCAGTATGTGTGTTTTTAGTTCCAAACTTGTTACTTCCCTAGATCTGTATCAGAGTGTTATGCGGAAAAAAATGTCCCGGTGCATTGGCCCTGAAAATGATTAACGTTAAAGATCCACGATACTCTCTTTCTTGAGCCGCCTCTCACCAATGGTGGTGCCATTGACGGATTGTACGCCTCTCACCAATGGTGGTGCCATTGACGGATTGTACGCCTCTCACCAATGGTGGTGCCGTTGACGGATTGTACGCCTCTCACCATTGGTGGTGCCATTGACGGATTGTACGCCTCTCACCAATGGTGGTGCCGTTGACGGATTGTACGCCTCTCACCAATGGTGGTGCCATTGACGGATTGTACGCCTCTCACTAATATGGTGCCGTTGACGGATTGTACGCCTTTCACCAATGGTGGTGCCGTTGACGGATTGTACGCCTCTCACCAATGGTGGTGCCATTGACGGATTGTACGCCTCTCACCATTGGTGGTGCCGTTGACGGATTGTACGCCTCTCACCAATGGTGGTGCCGTTGACGGATTGTACGCCTCTCACCAATGGTGGTGCCGTTGACGGATTGTACGCCTCTCACCAATGGTGGTGCCGTTGACGGATTGTACGCCTCTCACCAATGGTGGTGCCGTTGACGGATTGTACGCCTCTCACCAATGGTGGTGCCATTGACGGATTGTACGCCTCTCACCAATGGTGGTGCCATTGACGGATTGTATCAAACAACTGTAGTTAGTCATTCTGAATGACATTGTTATTTTTTCAAATAAGCCAAGTTCCCATTACATTTAACCGCTTTTTAATAACTTTTTTTTTTTTATAAAACGTGGAAGTACTGATACGTTTTTAGTATCAAAGTTTTGTAGCTTTCTTTCGAAACATTCATCTCTCGCTGCCCTTAGCTAATAGTTTTTTTGATTTTGAAATCAATGATTTTGAAAAAAAAAATGCAATTCTATTTTTCTTGGGCTGTTGCGCGTAACGGTTTTTCTAACTTCACGGATCAAAACGCGCCAGTTATTGGTGCGTATCTTCTTCGAGGTGAACGACATAAACTTCTTCTATACGTTAATCATTGGTTTCTGATGGTGTCAAAATCTCCTATACGTTAATCATTGGTTTCTGATGGTGTTAAAATCTCCTATACGTTAATCATTGGTTTCTGATGGTGTTAAAATCTCCTATTATTATTTCAACAATATTTATAAAGTTCGTTTATCATTCTTATAGAACTGATCTTGCACGGTGCAGAGCTAGAGAAGCAAAAACTCAGCGCTTTACTTTGAAGTTTACGGTGAGTTTAAACCGTGCACCGCTTTAACTCGTTCATCATTTGTATAGAACTGATCTTGCACGGTGCAGAAAGCTAGAAGCAAATTGAGCGCTTTGCTTTGAAGTTTACGGTGAGTTTGAACCGTGCCCAGGTTTAGTGAGGCGACAATCTCCGTCCGTGATGATAATGTGGAACCTCAACACTTTCTAGAATTTCTTATCTACTTCTGCTTATCGAGCTGTCCGTGTGGCTTGCTCAATGTGTGCACTCACCCGGCATGATTGATATCAATGCCGTGAAGACTCAGGAAATTGTCCAGCTGTGGATTACTAAGAGATCGAGGAGAGCACCTAAGAATCTAGGTTCTCTCAATTACCAGGATTAATTTCTGACGCAGCCGCATTAAAGGCGAAACGTTTATACGTTAAATTGATAGTTGTGTTGTTTCCTTTTTTTGTTCCGAAATTATAAAGTAAATAAAAATATTATACTATTTACAGACCCACACGACTCCTTTTGGATCTTGTGTAATTACCAAGTTGTCCCGCAAGTGTGGTGTTTGTGTCTTTCTGTCAGGATATTTATGGTCAAACAGTGGTCAGTTACTGCAGTCTCGGTGATGACCGTTCGTGGTGGTCTGGTCTCGGTATTTAAAAAAAAAACAACTATAAAATTAAGTGATCAAGAAGAAGTAAAGTACTGTGGATGGTTTTTTTCTGAGGCAACTTTTTTGCTCTGAAATAGTAAAAACCACTTGAATTGGGTTAGAGTTTGAAACTTGCACTGCTGCTTTGTTAAGAAAGAAATTCTCCACCTGTTTGAATCAACGAATAGGTCCAGTGAAAATACATGTAGGATAACTGAAAATATAAATTTTTCCGTATATTTTCGTGATAAAAAAATACCCTCTTCATACCATGTATTTTTATTTATACCCTTGTGCGTGGATTTTCAACCAAGGTAGGACAGGAAGTTTTCTAATGACGAAAACACCAAAAGCGCCAAAGAGCACTTCTTATGAACAGTTTAACTCTTCTCTCTTGGTCCTATTCACTTCTAACCCAACCCAGAACTGTAGAACTGTTCTAATCCGCAACAATCGTGTCGTTACTGAGAGCACTATCTCTGACGTCATAGGTCAGGTATTCTCAGCCAACGTTCTCTCAACACGTTGAAGACAACGTTAGACCTTGTTCTCTCAGACAATAATATTATGGAAAGCCTGCTCGAAATAAACTCATTACAGAAGACCTAGATACCAGAGTGCAGAGAAACTATTTATCTAGCATCTCGAACTCCCTAACAGTATTCCGGCAGACTAGATCTACCTGGAGGTGTTTGAGAAACCCAGTAGCATGCAGCGATACTGGACATCCGCAGTTCTTATCTCACCCCACTGACCGCTCACTTGAACACCAGCAGGACTCACGTCCGAGCGGCTAGTTGCACGTGCCGTTATCAGCTCGTTCAATCTGGACGCTGTGATAACACAACCTCCTCGCCGCCCCCCCCCCCCCCCCTCTCTCTCTCTCTCTCTCTCTCTCTCTCTCTCTCTCTCTCTCTCTCTCTCTCTCTCTCTCTCTCTCTCTCTCTCTCTCTCTCTCTCTCTCTCTCCATCTCTGTCTGTCTGTCTGCCTGTCTGTCTGTCTCTATCTCTCACTCTCTCTCCATCTCTGTCTGTCTGCCTGTCTGTCTGTCTACCTGTCTGTCTGTCTGTCTGTCTGTATGTATGTCTCTCTCTCTCTCTCTCTCTCTCTCTCTCTCTCTCTCTCTCTCTCTCTCTCTCTCTCTCTCTCTCTCTCTCTCTCTCTCTCTCTCTATCTCTGTCTGTCTGTCTGTCTGCCTGTCTTTCTGTCTGTCTCTATCTCTCACTCTCTCTCCCGACTAACATGCTCAACATTATTATTCCTCTCTGGCGATAAAGAGACAGTTGCTGCTTTCACTCACTCAGTCTGGCAAATAAACTTACTGGCCCAGGGGAATCCGCTCGGGTCTCTATAACCTACCCACTCGGGGGGGGGGGAAGCCCTGACTGACCAGTGGTCAACATTCTCGCTGTGTAGTCTGACCATCTCCTCAGATATCGGGCTCGGTCTCCAGGTGACTGACAAAGTCTCTAGTTTTCCCCCCCTCTCTATACCGACATTTATCGCCGGTATTAGTTGTTTTTCTTCCAATCTATGTTTTTATGTTTGCTTTTTTTACACAAAAGTATCTGAGAACGACGTAGGCGACAGAAAAGTGAAAACCTCACAAGTTGTTTAACACAGAGACAACAGAGTGAAAATAAGTGAGTGTATATTTTATCTTTATCGATTTCACAATTTATTAAAGGCCACGGAAGTTAACGCGTTATCTTGGAAGAATCCACTATGTCGCTATGGTACCTGTGTTATTTACCAAGTGTGTTATTTACAATAAAATGTTTGCCGATGGTTCATAAGTCAAATTCTTGACCGATGCTCGGAATATATTAAGGTAATGATGTGGTCCAGTTATTAGCATGTCGAACCTGTGATCTGCTATGTTCCAGACCGGTCCCACCTGCATAATTTATCTATTTTTTTAGCTCACTCGGGTAGGACATGAAAGTGCTCGGCTGAAGACAACAGGATCATCCAGTTTTTGGAATGCAATACCATGAATCGTCACTTGCAATATTCTTAATCAGTGGCTGAATTTGCCCTAAACAAGCATGGCTAGTAAAGATGCGAAATCTGAGCTCTGGAACCCGTGGCCACTGACAAGAATTTTTTTTTTAATCAGATTTTTTTTAACTTGTGCTTTTTTCGCGTCAATTTTTCAATTTTCTTCTTAGGCTATATTTATATATTTGTGATGCTCCGATTTTTTTTTTACCATTTGTAGCTGTTAAAGCTTACAATCTGAGCTTAAAACTACACTAGTCGTGCAATTAGCCCTAACACTCTTGACGTGTCAGTTACTGATTTGTCCCTGATCGAGCTAGCAAAACCTGGGAGCGGTTTTTAAGAACGTCGTTAGTTCGCCTAGAAAATAGTCGAATCGATTTCTCAACTCTTCAGGGCAGAGTCTGAACCATCGTCTGCCCGCGTGAAAGTTCGTTTAGACGTCAGATACTAGATCTAGATCTCAGCAAGCTCGTCATGACAGTCGTCTGTCAAGATAGATCAGTGACAATCAGTGCCCTGAAACCTGGCAACTAATGGGCTGGAACGCTAGAATATGGCCGGATCAGTTGACAAAAGGTTGGTCAGTCTAGTACAGTGTCCGTACACACGCCGATACAATGCCCAGGTTAGGGTAGCCACTGTTTATGGTCTATTTTTAGATATGTCAAGTGTTTCCTGAGACAATTCTGTAATAAAACATTGCAGGAACAAAGGCTTGCAGAGTTGTATTTTCTTTACTTATTCTCAAACTGGGTGGGAGAGAGTGAAGTAATTTTACAATTTGCCTCAACACATAAATAATTATGCCAGTCTAAGTCTGGCACGGACAAGATTGTAATTAAAGTTAACCTTGACTTTTGACGTCACAAATCGTGTCGCCAGCCACGACCCTCTGCACTATGTCCGTTCCGGTCTCGATGACCGGCCTGTGCCTGCTGATCTCGACAATCGGATTATTGTCGGGAAGTCACGCTTGGCTGGACGCTTTGTGCTGCGGCCACTGGACACTGTCCAGCAGCGGTCCTCGGGGCTCCACTGACTGCCCTTCTCTCCATGGCTGGCCGCCTTTTGGCCAGTCTGCAGCTGGACGCTCTAGTGACCCTCGCCTGAGGTGTTTGGTGCTGTGGACAACTGGACAAGTCTTGACCTCCCCAGTTGTTATCTTGAGGAATCTTCCCGGAGCTGGGCCGAGATTTTATGTTTTGTGGGATGTTACCAGGGCTGGAGTAGAACTAGAAACGCGTTGAAAGGTTCTGAATAGATAGGTGTCTTTGTCTAATGCGGTTGAAAGGTTCTGAATAGATAGGTGTCTATGTCTAATGCGGTTGAATACAAGATCCGAGGTGAGAAGTTTTAGACCCTGCATTTATTGTAGCTCCTATCTTTCATAGTAGAATGATGCTGGGAAGGAGACGGACAAGATTAACAAGAAAACAAATCGTAAAATTCATTGTGCATTGTGGCATTGCGAAAAGACATTCCAAAAGTGAATTACTATCATTTAACCTTTTTTTTTTTTCATGAAAAATTTTTTAAACTACCACTTAAGCAAGAAAAGACTCACTGTGATTGTATATGGTGTCATGAAGAATTCTTTAAAAAATTAAAATAAAAAAGAAGTAATTTTTCCGCTTATATTGTGATTGCTCTCCCGCTCCATCCGAAACCAAAATCCGTGGGTTTTCTGTCCGTGTTATGTGCTTGTAGACGGCAGTGTAATGTTTCAAGCTGTATCAGACAGTTCTGTTCGATAGAATTTATCCAGTGTTATGGTAACAACGTAAAACCCTATCTCTCTGTAACAGCAAGCGAGTAAACAAGACATTAAATCTCTCCAGCTGTTGCATAATTAGTCGTCCGCTTGAAGCCGTGAAGTTTTTCTTATGTGAGTGAAGTTGAAAGCTTGTGTATTATATTTTACATATTGTGGTACATGTGAGACTAATTCTTATAATAGTGTTGAACGGAGTTAAAGATCTTGTCATAATTATGTATTAAAAGATTTCTAGATGCAGTAGGGAGTCCCATACGCCAAACTTTAAGATCAGGTCACGTGACGAATTCTCTCTCAGAGTGAGTGACATATACACAAGGAGATATTTCTGACACTGGAGAAGATCTCACGCTGAGATGAGGTCATTACGAGGAACAGAATGGCTTGAAAGGATAAAATTTACCGATGCACTTCTGATCGCACCGTCTCAGGATGATACCAATCTTCCCAAGTGGAAGCGCAATCACAACACCCGCCTTTTCTGGGAGGGAGACAGCCTTTCCGAAAACATATGATGATACTTTGACATCATTGTATTGCAATATTTTCCGATTTCGAATTTTGGGTATTATTTTAGAATGCCTGTGGAGGTATTCGTCAGTAGTTTCGCCACTTGCTGTTAACTGTGTGTCATAAAACGAGCGAGTAATTCCTGCCTCAGAGTGAATAAAGTTCGGCGCGAGAAAATCTGTAGCGAAATGTCAGCCACAGGGCAGAAGAAGAGCCCCAGAAGTGGCGGTGGAATACGATCGTCCTCACACCGCACTAGCCTCGGCGGGACTCTGTCTGGCAGTAACACCAACCCCAGACTTTCCCCGTTTCCGGGAAACTCCATAGGAGACAGCAGGAGCGCCAGCAGTAGCAGCCTCAACGCGGGCACGTCAAGCTCCGGGCGCAGCCGAGATAGGGGAACTCCGCTACAGCGCAGCATGAGTGGTGCGGGAGATCGGGAAACTCCGCTACAGCAAAGTGCGAGTGGTGCTGGCAAGAGCGCCAGCATTACCAGCCTGAACAGTGCGAGTGGTGCAGGAGATCGGGGAACTCCGCTACAGCGCAGCACGAGCGGTGCAGGCAAGAGCGCCAGCATTACCAGCCTGAACAGTGCGAGTGGTGCAGGAGATCGGGGAACTCCGCTACAGCCCAGAGCGAGTGGTGCTGGCAAGAGCGCCAGCAATACCAGCCTGAACAGTGCGAGTGGTGCAGGAGATCGGGGAACTCCGCTACAGCGCAGCACGAGCGGTGCAGGCAAGAGCGCCAGCAATACCAGCCTGAACAGTGCGAGCGGTGCAGGAGATCGGGGAACTCCGCTACAGCGCAGAGCGAGTGGTGCTGGCAAGAGCGCCAGCAATACCAGCCTGAACAGTGCAAGTGGTGCAGGAGATCGGGGAACTCCGCTACAGCGCAGCACGAGCGGTGCAGGCAAGAGCGCCAGCAATACCAGCCTGAACAGTGCGAGTGGTGCAGGAGATCGGGGCACTCCGCAACAGCGCAGCACAAGCGGTGCTGGCAAGAGCGCCAGCAATACCAGCCTGAACAGTGCAAGTGGTGCAGGAGATCGGGGAACTCCGCTACAGCGCAGCACGAGCGGTGCAGGCAAGAGCGCCAGCAATACCAGCCTGAACAGCCTTACGCCGGCTGCCAGTGGAAGCCATCGGGCATCCCCGCTGCTGCAGAGGAGTGTCAGCTGCGCAGGGGCTGACGGATCTCGGGACAGTCTGAACAGCGGTAGCAGTCACAGGTTGTCGCCCATTCCGCGCAGTGGCGGTGGGACTCGGAGTCCGGCTCCCCACCGCAAAAGTCTGGGCGGCACCATCATCATCAGCACATCATCCTCTGACGGGCATCGCCGCTTGTCGCAGCAGCTTCACCGCAGCAACAGTAACAGTGGTAGTGGCGGTTTTGCTACTTCAAACACGACTTCCAACAATAGTAGCCACCACCGGTTGTCCCCTTCCCCCCGTAGCAAAAGCAAGAGCGGTAGCAATAGCAGCATCGAAAACAGACCCTTTCCCTTGCCGCGCAGCAATAGTGGGGGCTCATCGTCCCGTCACTGCATCAACAACGACAGCAACAACAATAATCATTTTAATCCGTCCTGTACCAACATTAGCTCTACGCAGAACAACTCCTACCTTAATAAAAATACCACCATCCCTATTACCACCACCACCACCAACAACACATACAACAGCAATCATAATCTTACCCTGAGTAACAATGGCGGCGGTAGCACGAGCAGTCTGCACGGCAGCAACATCAGCCTCAGTCACATGACCTCTGCAGCATCCCCGACCATGACCACCACCACCAACATGACCACCATCGGCAGCAACAGACGAGGCAGTGTGAAGCTAATCCAGGTAGGCTCCGGGTTCTGTGCTCCGGGCTGCTCTGTGGCCGCCCAGGGAGGGTCCGCCATAGCTCTGAGATACTCGTGAAAGATTTTAGATCAAACTAAAAGGGGGGAGGAAGGAGGGAGAGAGAGAGAGAGAGAGGAGAGAGAGAGAGAAGAGAGGAGAGAAAGAAGAGAGAGAGGAGAGAGAGAGAGGAGAAAGAGAGGAGAGAGAGAGAGAGAGAGAGAGAGAGAGAGAGAGAGAGAGAGAGAGAGAGAGAGAGAGAGAGAGAGAGAGAGAGAACGCACACAATTATTAAAAAAAAAAAAAAAAAAGAGAACAACCTTAAAAACTGTGTATCATGATACAGTTACACTTTTTTTTTTTTACTTTTCTTGTGCCTATTTTCATAACGTACATTTCCCGATAATCATGTGTAATTATTTATTCTGCCTAAGCCAAATTTGGTGGTGTGCAAATAAATGACGCTCCGAATAACTTTTCTTGTTTGCACTTTGACAGATAAGATATTTTTAAACACTCGTTCTATAAAAAAAACGTTATTGTTTACTTTTTTTTTCATGTACAGTGATTTGATATAAGGACATTTATATAAATAGAGAAATTGGGAAAGTTGGCTGCGTTCCAAGAGAGTTTGAGTTATCTTCTTTACATGATAGTAGTTTAGAGCACATACCTTCATATTTGAAGATAGATTTTCTTACAGTTAAGATCCATACCAGAATTATTTCTGAAGAAACAGCATGAAACCACTATTTTTTTTTTTAAAGTAAATTATCCAAATCGTTGTCCCACTGTTTTCCTTAAACTGTCCTTACTTTTATTGAAACCTTTCTCCACTATCGTAACTCACCTTGTTAGAAAAGCTCTTATCACGATTATAATAATTATATACTCTTTATATTTGTGTTTTTTGTTCTTCATTGTTTTAACGACTATTTTTCCTTTCATCAAAATAGCCTGATACGCGTCTCTTGGGAAACTTGTACACACTTTTCTTTTTTCGCACTTGGAAAATCAAAACGCATTTCGGGGTTTTTCATGTCTCTTTGTTCACTTGGCATTAACAGAATATCTAGATGTAGATTATCTTTTGGAGAGTGTCTGCGGCTGGCAGTTTACGCGCTTCATGCTAGGCCTCTAAGGTCTGTAGCTGAGGATGTGAAGAAGTGATGGATAGTTTTTGATTTAAATGTAGAATGTGAACCCTAGAATATGTTTGAACTAATCGATAACTATCGTAGTTTCTGTCCTTTGATGTTATATAATGCGATGTTTCGTCTGACGTGAGGCAAAACAAAGTACCTTAAATCGAGTCGCTAGGTTAGATCCAGAAAGTAGAGAAAAAAAAGTACCGACTTCTTATTGGGACGCCATCGCCATGATGCGCTTTACATTTGCATATCTCTAGATCTAATTAAAACGTGGTGAAATTATGATCCATCCCTGCATAAAGTCAGCCTTGCAATAAGAAGGTAGAAAAAAAATTGGTATACAAAGTCATTGTATAAAATCGGCCTGGGTAAGTTTTCAGTATCGATATATATATATATATATATATATATATATATATATATATATATATATATATATGGTTCATAGATTTATCAAGTCTAGACTCTAAATCTAATAGATATAACGACTTTGTCAGAGAGATTATTGGAGATTCTGAATTCTTGGTATAATAAAACTAAACTCAGATGAAGATCCATTGCGCATGGAATCAAGTTGTCTATTTTTAGTTTGTGCTGTTTGAATCCATAGAGTCCCTAAGCCGACCCAGGTTCCGTTCAAGAGATTTCAATGATGAAAGTGTTACAATTTAATCCTTATGGAGCATGACATTGATTTTGGACAGCAAGTTACAGTCCAATCTGAACGTTGTTTTGGTTTCTAAGGTAATCCCATAATTCAAGACTACGATACATATGTAGCTATGGCGGTACCGTAATTTTTGTCAGACTTACAAGACTTGGTATCTTGAAATCTAGGCACTGTGCTTTACTCCTGTACTTTAAGTAGCGCGAGGTGAAAGAATGACTCACTGATGGCAACAAAAATGCGAGCCTCGTGCAAAAGAGTTCTTTTTGTAGACTCGAGCTCAGCTCCAGGCGATTATGGTCTCGACATGTCATCCCGCGGGCCTGGAATCCTGGGCCGCGCTGTTGATACCGAAACGATGAAAAGCAAACGACGTCCGCCTTCTGTAACAGCACTTGAAAGTAGAGATGTACCCCAAACTATTTTCGACGGCAAGGTTTCATCACCACTTTCAAAGATACCTTCACGCAATAAGAAAACCGCTCAAGTATTCGGCGAAGTTACTCAAGCAGCTTCGAGTGTACCGCCTCGCGGTGAAAACCAAGCTCGCGGTGTTTGTGCCACCCCAGACAAGAACGACCGTTGCTTCACGTGTGATTTCAATAGTTCAGACGTGGACAGCCCAGCACCAGGCGCTAGCCTGTTTAGCCCGGGCAGAAATAGCAGGAAGAGGTCAAAGTTCACTCGCTTCTCCAGATCATGGCTAGGGCCAAGGTCAAGGGTATTCCCTAACGACAAACAGCTCAAAGGTCACGGTCGTCTGCTGAAGCGGTCAGCTGGCAGAGGCGCCTCCTCGCCGACCTGCAGAGGTCTTCGGCTGTTTCTGGAGCAGTTCTTCGTCAAGGTACGCGCTCTGCTAGGCCGTTGCATCCTATGGCCTAAGTTGCAAAAGGGGGGGGGGGGGGGGTTAATTGGGGAATACTCAGTCTGGGGATGGGGGAGCCTTTCTCTTTAACTCTTCAGAGCGAATTTCATAGAGCATGCGTCAAGCATTAAGAAGCCTTGATGATGTCTCTATCCATGGTAGACTCGGTCTGAGAAAATAACGTTTAAGGAATGAATGAATTAATAAATAAATCCATCAATCAATCTTTGGTGATGATGGCATTGGGAGAGCCGACTATGCACAGGCAATGTTAAGGAAGTTGCCTCGTGAGTATATTATAACTTTAAGTTTCCAGCGATTTCGCTCTCTCTGGCGCCCACATTCCAATCAAACATTTCTTACCCTCACCGTATGTGAATATTTCGCTCTCTCTGGCGCCCACAGTCCAATCAAACATTTCTTACCCTCACCGTATGTGAATATTTCGCTCTCTCTGGCGCCCACATTCCAATCAAACATTTCTTACCCTCACCGTATGTGAATATTTCGCTCTCTCTGGCGCCCACAGTCCAATCAAACATTTCTTACCCTCACCGTATGTGAATATTTCGCTCTCTCTGGCGCCCACAGTCCAATCAAACATTTCTTACCCTCACCGTATGTGAATATTTCGCTCTCTCTGGCGCCCACAGTCCAATCAAACATTTCTTACCCTCACCGTATGTGAATATTTCGCTCTCTCTGGCGCCCACAGTCCAATCAAACATTTCTTACCCTCACCGTATGTGAATATTTCGCTCTCTCTGGCGCCCACAGTCCAATCAAACATTTCTTACCCTCACCGTATGTGAATATTTCGCTCTCTCTGGCGCCCACATTCCAATCAAACATTTCTTACCCTCACCGTATGTGAATATTTCGCTCTCTCTGGCGCCCACAGTCCAATCAAACATTTCTTACCCTCACCGTATGTGAATATTTCGCTCTCTCTGGCGCCCACAGTCCAATCAAACATTTCTTACCCTCACCGTATGTGAATATTTCGCTCTCTCTGGCGCCCACAGTCCAATCAAACATTTCTTACCCTCACCGTATGTGAATATTTCGCTCTCTCTGGCGCCCACAGTCCAATCAAACATTTCTTACCCTCACCGTATGTGAATATTTCGCTCTCTCTGGCGCCCACAGTCCAATCAAACATTTCTTACCCTCACCGTATGTGAATATTTCGCTCTCTCTGGCGCCCACAGTCCAATCAAACATTTCTTACCCTCACCGTATGTGAATATTTCGCTCTCTCTGGCGCCCACAGTCCAATCAAACATTTCTTACCCTCACCGTATGTGAATATTTCGCTCTCTCTGGCGCCCACAGTCCAATCAAACATTTCTTACCCTCACCGTATGTGAATATTTCGCTCTCTCTGGCGCCCACATTCCAATCAAACATTTCTTACCCTCACCGTATGTGAATATTTCGCTCTCTCTGGCGCCCACAGTCCAATCAAACATTTCTTACCCTCACCGTATGTGAATATTTCGCTCTCTCTGGCGCCCACAGTCCAATCAAACATTTCTTACCCTCACCGTATGTGAATATTTCGCTCTCTCTGGCGCCCACAGTCCAATCAAACATTTCTTACCCTCACCGTATGTGAATATTTCGCTCTCTCTGGCGCCCACAGTCCAATCAAACATTTCTTACCCTCACCGTATGTGAATATTTCGCTCTCTCTGGCGCCCACAGTCCAATCAAACATTTCTTACCCTCACCGTATGTGAATATTTCGCTCTCTCTGGCGCCCACAGTCCAATCAAACATTTCTTACCCTCACCGTATGTGAATATTTCGCTCTCTCTGGCGCCCACAGTCCAATCAAACATTTCTTACCCTCACCGTATGTGAATATTTCGCTCTCTCTGGCGCCCACAGTCCAATCAAACATTTCTTACCCTCACCGTATGTGAATATTTCGCTCTCTCTGGCGCCCACAGTCCAATCAAACATTTCTTACCCTCACCGTATGTGAATATTTCGCTCTCTCTGGCGCCCACATTCCAATCAAACATTTCTTACCCTCACCGTATGTGAATATTTCGCTCTCTCTGCGCCCACATTCCAATCAAACATTTCTTACCCTCACCGTATGTGAATATTTCGCTCTCTCTGGCGCCCACAGTCCAATCAAACATTTCTTACCCTCACCGTATGTGAATATTTCGCTCTCTCTGGCGCCCACATTCCAATCAAACATTTCTTACCCTCACCGTATGTGAATATTTCGCTCTCTCTGGCGCCCACATTCCAATCAAACATTTCTTACCCTCACCGTATGTGAATATTTCGCTCTCTCTGGCGCCCACATTCCAATCAAACATTTCTTACCCTCACCGTATGTGAATATTTCGCTCTCTCTGGCGCCCACATTCCAATCAAACATTTCTTACCCTCACCGTATGTGAATATTTTTGAGGTTTAGAGGCCCGATGATTCGCTCTTTGTGCAGTCTCAGAAACTTACCTCGTAACAATAAGTTCTCCTCTCAGACTAGCTCTGAGGCAATTATGTTAGTGTAAGTCAAGGATTCACCAACGTGAGAACCCGTGGAGTCCTCGTTTTAAACTATCGACCGTAGTTTTCTTTTTTGTTTGAGAATCCCCGCCATGCCAGCACCTGAGATTGTGGACGACGCCTCTCCAGATGCCAGGTGCCAGACTAGAGGAGATGCCTGGTGGGACTGAGAGAGAGGGGGGAGGGGCGGGTTAGCCGCTCGCGGTAATTGAGAGCGTGCATGACTCACTGCTCATCTACCGCCCAGGTAAACCTTCGCCAGGAGTGCAAGGCTTTTTTTTTTATTATTACTACTATTTTTAATAAGGCGGGGCATGAGTGGCATCCCATTCTCTTTGTCGCAGCGAGCTAGGTCATAATTTGAAAAAAAAATAAGGAGAGAGAGAGAGAGAGAGAGAGAGAGAGAGAGAGAGAGAGAGAGAGAGAGGGGGGGGGGGGGGGGGGTATAGAGTGATTTTAAAAAAAGGGAGGGAAGAATAGGGCTTGGGTCATCGGCTCAAACTTTGACGTCACACTCAAGGTCGCGCCATTTCTTGCCTGTCCTTCGAACCTCTCAGACACAACGTTATCGTGTTTCTAAATATACAGTAGCAATGCCTCGGATCAGAGAGACGGGTGGATAGCAGGGTTTGGGGTGTAACGCAGCTTAAACCCCATGGAAAACAGACAAGAGTTTTGTTTAAAAAAATGCAAAGCTATCGTTGCTCACAGGTTTATGAGTTAAACTATAGCAGCCACGGCCGGGCATGCTACATGCTCCACCACAGTTCTTTGTTTGTCTCTGCTCCGTTAGGCTCGCGACAAGATTTCTAGTTCTGTGTTGTTCTTTGTGCAATAGCTCCATGCCAAGTTGTTCAACAAGGAGGATTTCTTTGTTCTTACTTCCGGCTGCCCGAGGCGTAAAATTTTAGAGATTAATCGAGTATTACGCCTGTGATTGTCCATTGCGTCTCGTCATCTCTCCAAATGTGGTGGAAGCCTTGCAACGAGAGGGTGTACCTTCTCCTAATATTTCTTGTGTGTCCGATTCACGAAAGACGATGTGTTGTAACACGATAGACTTGCTAAAAGCTGTAAATTTATAGCTTGCGGTTTCGTGAAGAGGAGTCATATGTACGTGCAGTTGATTAATAACTTTGTATTTCAGAACCGATATGTTTGTGGAATGTGGAGACGAGTAGAGTGTGGTTATTTCGTCAGTGAACTTTCATGTGTGTGCTTTTTCTAAACTACGTGTTTGAAAGTTTCATTTAAAGGATGGTGATTCTTGAATAAGAATTTTTGTTAAGTTGCACGTTTTGCAGACCCATGCGCAGCTCACTCTGTTTGGGGAGCATCCTGAAAGAGTCTTGTTGACTTTGTAATGTGAGTTTTAACGACATTCGTTTGGATGATTATGGCGCGTCTCTCAAAAGCTTCTATGATAATAATGCCCCGCTTCATGAGGGGTTTGTTTGACGTGCCTGCTATCACAGTGGTGTGACTAAATCACTTTGTCGTGGGCAGGCAAGGAAATGGGTCGACCGATTTGGGATTCGGACATGCCTTGGGACAACCTCAGAAGAAATCGAGTGCAAAAATACCCTTGAAAAAGAGAAAGGCAAAACTTGACAGGTTTCGATTATCATGATGCGAACCCGCTGTGTCAGTTTTCATGTTGACAAAGCTCAGTGCGCAATCTGGCCAAAAATAGACGGGGCACTTTGCACAGCGTTGTGCTGACGATCACAGTCTGACCCTTGTTTAAAGTTCCAGAAGTTGTCAATACCAGGGTGCACAATACTCAGTATTCTCCACCAGCCTGCTATTCTAAGTATTCTATCTGGGCAGACGTGACTGAAAATTTCCTTGAAACTGTACTATATACACCGAAACTGCTTCTGTCTAATATTTTTATCCGATTTTTTTAATTTCATTTTTTTTTCGCTCCACAAACCTCACTCTGGCTGAGGAAGACGTTGTAACAGGCTCTCATGAAGTTTGTCTTGTTTTTTTCTTTTTCATATTTTTGATTTGCTTTCTTAGTTTTATTTGTCTAGGGCATTGCCCAATCGTTTTCAAGAATTCTATTTCGTAAATGCCGCACCATTCTTTAAGATAGGTTCATCTTTGTTCTTGGCTTTCCCCATGCTGTGTACATTCTCATCCAGGCTTTTCTTTGATTCCATTCTATTTTTTGCTCTATTGGCATGAGTCTTTTCTCTCTCTCTCTCTCTCTCTCTCTCTCTCTCTCTCTCTCTCTCTCTCTCTCTCTCTCTCTCTCTCTCTCTCTCTCTCTCTCTCTCTCTCTCTCTCTCTCTCTCTCTCTCTCTTTAGTTGCCAATCACAAACACAGGATAAATATCCAGAGGAAAGTTTTGGATCTTTCCGTTTACTTCTACCTGCAACCCGTTATAACTGTCCCAACAACCCCGAACCCTCTGCCTCCAGTTCTGTTAATGC